>JAZHFQ010000601.1:0-11879 GCA_038387885.1 Spodoptera picta | reverse complement strand
TAATGGCGCTAGATGGCGCTGCCTCTAGACGCACGTAAAAAAGCGCGCTCCGTACTAAATGTTAAAAAAATTACAAATAGTGCATAAAAGTAAACTAAATTAAGTACAGTGCTAAAACATTTGACAATTAAATAAGTGATAGTATATCTTAAAAATTTAAACATGAACTCTGAAATAAAAACTATAAATGAAGCGAATCTTTGAACCTATCGGTAAAAAAAAAATTAAAGTGACTTGCCATACTATAAACTTTCATAAAACAATAGTAGAAAACAACAAATTGTGAAGTGGTTCAGTGAAACTGTATAATTACAATTTAACGTGAGATAAACATCGACAAAAGAATATAATAAATCATTGCAAAACTTAAAACTGATTATTAGCATGAGCTTGCTTCCACCCGCATATAATTTTTAATATTCTACAAATAAATAAGGAACTCACAGTTTCGGTTATAAATGTTAATGTCATCGTAGCCGAGTGGTATAAGGCGCTACACTAAGCGAGGCGTGACGTCATTCATGTCGTGACTTCGAATCCCAGATCAAGAAATCGTTTTTGTAGTTTAAGAGATTTTTCAATTTTAATTTAAAACTATTGTTTAGCATTATTAAACAAAGTTAACGCATAAAACATCAAAATGAATGATTCTGTTGAAAATATCACAATCCGAAAACGACGTTCATCTTCATTGAACCGTAATGTTGTAACAACAGATTCGCTATTCGATACTACAATATGCAGCCTACCAAATACCTCGTTAAACGATACTCAACAATCAAACGAATTGCAACATAAAATAGAACAATTGAAGGAGGAACTACAGACTGCTAATCAAGAAATAGACAATTTGAATTATGAGAACACAAATTTGAAACTGGAATTGGAAAAATACAAAAAAGTTATAGACATATATAAAAAAGTTGGTATATCAGATTTCCGATCACCGAACACAGGTAAAAAACAAAAAAAATCTAAAGTAACTAATACTAATGGTAATATCAGTACTCCAAAAGCACCTATCGTTGATGTATTATCCCAGAAGGTAAATAAAACAGATCAACTAAACATCAAGACATCTCAGATCACAACTGCAACAGACAAAAATCAAAAAAATTGTGACCATCCTAAATCTAATACAGAGATTAATATAAAACGGAGAAGAAGAGTATTAATCATGGCAGATCAGCAAGGAAGAATGGTTCAGAATATACTACAACGTTTGATTGGTGAAGAATATTGTGTGATGTCAATGTGGAAACCTGGAGCCAGACTACGTGATGTTTTGGACAATTATAAAGATGAAATAGGGACTCTGTCTAAGCATGACTTTATTATTGTATCGGGCGGAACAAATGATGTAAATCCCAGTGAATTCAAATTTAATATAAGGAAATTTCTTGAAACTAACACAAACACTAATGTGATTGTGACTGAAGTTCCATACAATAAATATTTAAATGTAAAAAAGCTTAATTATGAATTAAAGTTTGTGTGTAACAGTTTTGAACATGTATACTACCTAGCCTTAAATTATCAAAGATATCTACCAAGGGGCATTAATTTCATCCTTAACCTATCTAGATCTTGGTTAAGAGAAATATTACGCATAGATTACCAATCAAAGCTAGCAACATATAATGACATTAAGGGGTCTAATTTAAGGAAAATCATGGTTAATACTTCGACACAAACAGTGTGCACACATGATGATACAAATAGCAGAAACGACAATGAACAAAAACAAATTATAAATGTTGTGGATTCTGTACCTATTATTGACGGCGGTTCAGGGACTGCAACTGCATTTGACTGTTATAGTAATTATGACATTTCGTAAAACACAATTAATGTTGACGACAATCCCACTGAAACACAGTTTTTTCTCTGAAAACCACGTAAACGTGCTTCATCAGAATATTGCTGGGCTATTAAATAAATCAGATGCACTACTTGTGGGTTTGGAGGAACTAAGAAAAAAAAATAAACTCATTGATGTTATATGTGTAACTGAGCATTTTATGATGACTGGACATGAGAAGCTCTTAAATCTGCCAAACTATACATTAGCTTCATCTTACAGTCGTAGTAATAGTAAAAGAGGGGGTACATGTATTTTATTAAAAAATGGACACAATTTTAGAGAGCAAACAGACATTAAAGATTTTTGTTTGGATTGTGTGTTTGAATGTAGTGCTGTGGAACTACTTGACTATAGAACTGTGATTATTTGCGTGTATAGAGTGCCAAATCAAAATAATTTGTATACCTTCTTTAATAGACTTGAAAAACTTTTGACATATATTTCTAATCGTAAATTTAAAAATATTTTAATTGCAGGTGATTTCAATATTGACATTCTTAAAAATAATAATGTTACGCTTGACTTTGAATGTTTATTGTTTAGTTACAATCTTAATTTAACACTACGTGAACCGACGAGACTTGCTAGTCAAACTTGTATTGATAACTTTGCTCATAATTTCAAAACAAAATGTAGGACTGAAATCCTGGAACTAGGCCTTTCTGACCATACAGCACAATTAGTTGAACTTCCCATTGAAAAAATACCACTGTTACAATATTGGTACATTGAAAAACATGATTTCAATTTGGATAATGTTAAAAAGTTTCAGTCATACATAAAGAGCTTGTCATTTTCAAACATTTACCACACTGATGACCCAAACATAGCATATCAGACCTTTATTGATGATTTTAAACTTATTTATGACCTTTGCTTTCCTAAACGGAAATTTTTAATGAAAGTCTACAGTAAACCTAAATGGATATCGCGTGGAGTGAAGATATGTAGTAGAAGAAAAAAAGCTCTGCTGTGGAATTTCAGGCTTAATCCTACTGAACAAAATAAGGATAAATATAAAAGTTATTGTAAACTGTTTAAAAAAATCGTAACATTAACAAAAAGAGCACAAAATAACTATAATATTAAAACGTCACATAATAAATGTAAAACGGCATGGCGAATAATAAACAAAATGCGACTTAACGTGCCAAAAGAAACTATCAAAAATATAAAAATCAATGACACTAAGTATGTTACAAATCCAAAAGATTTAGCAAATTTATTTAATGATTATTTTATTGAAAAAGTGAAACCTATTCATGGAGCTGGAAAAAATGTGACAAATTTGATTAACCGTCCTCTTAACTCAATGTTTCTTGCACCTGTTTCGGCGCAACAGGTAAATAAAATCATTAAAAGTTTAAAAAATACAAACAGTGTGGGGCATGACAGTATTTCCACGAAAATAATAAAATCTGTAAATGAAACCATCTCCCAACATCTGAGTCATATACTAAACCTATGCATTGCGAAGGGAATATTTCCAACACAGCTTAAAACAACAATCATTAAACCTCTGTTCAAAAAAGGGAATAGACAAATACTAGAAAACTATAGACCGATTGCACTTATACCAATATTTGCTAAAATATTTGAAAAATATCTGTACAGTGAAATGAACACATATTTAGAGAAAAATAATATTCTTTGCAATGAACAAAAAGGTTTTAGAAAAAACAAAACTATAAATATGGCCATTTATGAATTCATAGCCAATGTATTACCTCATGTAGATAAATCGTCTCCAGTATGCTCAATATATTGTGACATGTCACAGGCGTTTGATTATGTGCACCATGGTATACTAGTGGATAAACTTGAAGCCAATGGCATAAGGGGAAATGTTTTGAAATTGGTACAATCTTACTTGACAAACCGAAAACAAGTAACTGAAATAAATAGAATCAATATAAGTACAAAAACTGAGGTAACATACACCTCTACAACACGTGATATATCTTACGGTGTTCCTCAAGGCAGCGTTCTGGGGCCACTCTTATTTATTATTTACATAAATGACTTGTTAAAAACAATAACTCAACCTATGACATTGTTTGCTGACGACAGCACAATTATAATTCCGTGTAATGACATCTACCAATATAATTTAGACATTAACAATTCATTGACATCTGTAATTTCATGGCTTGATAATAATAATTTAAAAATAAATTTGACGAAAACTAGTATAATGCATTTTGGACAAAGATTATGTAATCCACTGAATGTAATTTTAACTCACGACAATTATAATGTGCAAGAAGTAACTGATGCGAAATTTCTTGGTTTAACGATTGATAGCAAATTAAATTGGAAAGAGCACATAACCGCATTAAGTAAAAAAATTAGTAGTTTATCGTATGTGCTGTATAGCCTAGGTCCAATAATTAACATCGAGGCATTGCTTTCAGCATATCACGGTCTTGTCGAGTCTGCTCTGAGATATGGTATAATTTTTTGGGGTAACTCGACAAACAAGGGCATCATATTTAAATTGCAAAAGCGGTGCGTAAGAGCCATGTTCCGTAAACAGAGTTCGGAGAGTTGTAGGCCATTATTTATAACGCATAAAATGCTGACAGTACCATCACTCTATATCTTAGAAGTGCTACACTGTTTGTTAGAAGCAACTCTCACTTATTTCCCATCTGTACAACTTATAATGTGCATTTATGATGTATTATTATTTAACACGTGTTTTTGCAAATAAATAATCTTTGTCTTTGTCTTTGTCTTTGTCTTCAAACCTTCAAGAGAAGAGTGTATTCCTTTTTAAAAGGCCGGCAATACTCTTGTGGCTACTCTGGTGTTGCGGGTATCCTTGGACGGCGCTGATCGCGAACCTGCAGGCGAACAGTCTGCTCGTTTGCCTCAAAATAAAAAATATGTTGTTACTGAGAAGTTCCAAAAACCGAAAGACTCCTTATCGGCAAAATCGCGAATGCTGCTCGTGCGAAAGAGTCCTGGCGTAAATAAAACTAAAACGAGTTTATTTCAATTTAACACTTTTTTTATGGTTTAAACCGGTAAACGAGCAGACGGATCACCTGATGGTAAGCAATCGGCGTCGCCCATGGACATCTGGAACACCAGAGGTGTTACAAGTGCATTACCGGCCTTTTGGTGATAAGGAGTTTGAGGATCGTTGGGGATTCTGGAATTGGGGAGATTAGGGAAGGGGAGGATAATTTGGCATCTGGTAACCTCACTCACACGACGAAACACAACGAAAGCCTTGTTTCACGTCAGTTTTATGTGAGGCTGTGGTATCGCTCCGGTCGAGCCGGCCCATTCGTGCCGAAGCATGGCTCTTCCACACTTTTACTTTTTTTTAAAGAATTGAGTGAGTGAAGAGGTTACTTTAAACAGAACTAATAACTAATATATTTGCTGCAGGTGGCCCGAGGTTGTGGAGGCGACACTTCCGCCCCGCGTCAGTGGGCGACTGCTAGTACGTTGTGGCTCAGACCGCTGTCCCAGACCATTCCAGCTAATTCTGTTGAGACGTAATCACTAACACTTCAATTACTATTTATATCATAGACGGTGTTTCAATGTAGATTATAATATCTGTAACTTTTTCCTTAAGGAAACTCACTTTTAAAAAAATGTAGTTTTTTTTTCTGTGGAAGATATTATAAACCTTCCTCTTGAATTACTCCGTCTATTGAAAAACCGCATTAGAATCCATTGCATAGTTTTAAAGATCTAATCACATATTTGGTCCGAAACCTAAATCGAAAATTTAAATCGACAGTAAAAAGCGAGGAACAAAACGTTAAACAAATACTACGTTTCATCGCCTATTTATGTTTAGCATAGATACAATAGTAGCTGGAGTATTAAGTTATAATGTATTCAGACAGGATCACCGCCGTGTGGAGGCGAGTTGCACCGCGCCGCCGGTAGACGACAATGTGTAGAAAACGAAAGTACTCCATTCCCCTAGTACGCAGTGTCGGGCCAGTTTCACTGCGCAGCCTATAAATTATATCCACTATTAGTATGACAAGCACTTACTACCCACTCCACTAATGCAAACATAACATAATATCACGCATTTTATCTCCGAAGGGACAGAGCTGCACATTATGCCACTGTACAATGTAACACCCACTTTTCACAATGTTATGAGTCCCGTTTAATATGGGGTGATCCTATTGTCATATACCGGGCACAATTCCAGACTCAGTGCTACTACTGAGAATTAAATACCCAGTAATACTTTGCCCGACTCGGGAATCGAACCCGAGACCCCTTGCTCGGCAGTCGTTCTTGCGACCACTCGGCCAACGAGGCAGTCAATATATATTTATATACATATTTTTTAAGAGGGAAAATCATCCAATGACTTCTCCCGCCTGGGTGAGACGGGAGGGGGTGTCAGACTCTTAATGATTAAAAACCACCCCGTTCCTTCTGCTGCACGTCGAACCGGAGCCTCGGTAACCCGTTAGGTTCTTCGCGACATATGCATATATTTAGAACTAGACTATAATATACAATATATAACAGTAATATCAGTGATGTGACTTATCTTAGATAAAAGTATCTGAAATACAGATACAAGATACAAAATACGTATTTATATCTTGTATTTGAAATACTTTTTAATTTTTATATTTTGTATCTTACATTTAGATACATTTTCCAGGTATCTTAGTATTTTGAAGATACTTTGTTCACTAAGATACTTTTACTAACACTTCGCAGTTTTTCTTTCCGAACGCAACTGAACGCAGCGCGTCGTTTATTTCGATACCATATTTTTACGGATCGGAAACTAAATGACAGATGGCGACACTATCTTTTTACAAATGTCATCGGTTACCCATAAATCCCCCAAGCGGTCACCGGTGACCGCTTTCCACAAATATTACATTACATTATAGACCTTATTTCTACCTCTAATGTTTAGAGAATACTTTTGTGTGACCATATTTAGGGGGTGGATATCAACGGGTTAAGTAAGTAAGATCGTCAATGCCAAAATTAAAATTTAAACAAATAATACAAAAAAAAAAGATTGTCAATGAGTGTGATCTGTCACTAGTGTCACTGTCACTCCTTCCGTAAGTTTTTCGCTGAGGTTTTTCGTGTGTACGTGGACGTGGTGTATGGTGTTTAAAATAAAATATTGTAATTAATAAATAACAATATCGCCTTTGTGAGATTCGGGATCGCGAACTTACCTACATATTTTGTCTTGTCACATTTGCCTGATCCTTGATATCAACGCGGTCTATCCGAGAACTGTTTTCAAATAAAACGAATAAACTTACATTCAATTAAAATTTATTAAATGCTGTTTTCTTACAAAAGTATTTTATCTTTAAAAAGTATTTTAAAGATAGGTATTTTGTATCTAGTATTTCAGATACCTTTTTAGAAAAGTATTTGTATCTGGTATCTGAAATGCTTTTTTAAAAGTATCTTGCATCTAGTATTTCAGATACTTTGTATAAGGTATCTTATACATCACTGAGTAATATAATGTTAATACATTGTTGTATATGGATGTGTTCACACCAGTTTATGTGACGCGCATAATTAGTGAACGATTAGTGAAATATTTATTAATATTAGCTTTGAGATGGATCTCGTGAGACTAAACTAGTTTAAATGAGACATGAGATATATATCGTCTCAAGATGACGACATTGTCTACAGCTACACTAATAGTATAAAGAGGAAAGACTTGATTTTTTGTTTGTTTGTTTGACTTGAATAGGCTCAGAAACTGCCGGGCCGATTAGAAAAATTCTTTTACCGTTGGAGTCCTACATTATCTTTACTATGACTTGGAAAATTACACCTGAGATTTATGAACCGCTGCTGTCCGCTATAATGTGTCGAGTAGTATTCACAGACGCAGCTGTGTGACGCAATTATATCTAACTGCTGCCTTAGCGCGTTATACCTGTGTCAAAGTCAAAGTCAAAGCATTTATTTCTATTAAACCATAATTTGGTACTTTTCAAACGTTAGCAAATATAAAATAAATAATCAGTCTGTCAGTCAGTCCGTCAGTGACGCTAGGTAAAGCTAGGTGCTCATTCCAAATTGTAGATTCGAATGGAGAAGAACGAGCAAGAAACTCCATTCGTTACTCTTTTAAAAAAGTATTTTCTACAATGTCTCTGTACGGGTAACTGTTATAATATTTTATGTCTCACGATAGTTATCATACAAATGAATATTATATTGTCACCTAGAGAATAAATTACCGAAAGCTAAACGAGAGGTAGGTATAAAATAAAATTTCTAAAACAACATGGATTCGAATTAAATAACAATGAATATAAAATCTCAAATTTATTTTCAACGTGCAGAAAGATAACAATCACGTAATATATATATTTTGTTAATAATACACGAAAATAATTTTGATCAAGTTTTTATGTCTTTGTTAGTTCTAATCGTTTCGTCAACTATACCTCACAATGTACCTATTAGTACTAAGGATTATGTGTCCGATCTCTTGTAGCGATCCATCAAAGTCTATGGGGTCAGTGACCTCACGTCCCTACCTTGAAGGCTAAACTCCTTATAAAACTGAAACGTAACATTAGCTTGTGACCTCGAGAGGCGCAGTAATGCGATTAACCTTTTTAGTCGGACGGTGACAAACGTGCGACTTGTCGCGTCTTACAAAATGTCCTCTGTCGCAGTCAGGTTAACTAGCCAGTTTGAACGCGACGCTATTTTTAAGCGCATGTTAAGCTTTTGTCTTTGTCGCTTAGTTTGCAGTTTGCCTTACGTAATTTATTCGCTAAAACAAAGTAAATTTTTGATTCTTTTTTTTATGGAATAGGAGGGAAACGAGCAGACGGATCACCTGATGGTAAGCGATCATGGACACCCGCAACACGAGAGGAGTCACAGGTGCGTTGCCGGCCTTTTTAAAAAGGAATACGCTTTTTCTTGAAGGTTTGATTCACTTTTAAAACTTTATACAAAGATGAATTTTCTGAAGGCGGACTTATGTCACAGTAATTGAAGCACTAAAATGTTAGTGGAATATTTATGCGTGCGTGTGAGACAGATCAATGGTTCTGCTTGTAACTACCTCTATATAGTAGCCAGGTGACACAGTCGTTGTTTCAAGAGACTGTGTCCGTCATTTTTTCAACTTCGTTGTTTCTATATAATATAATATGTAATTCGAATAACAGTTGTATTTGTTCTTGTACTTGAAAAACCTTTCTATATCATATTAGCTTATAATATACTAGCAGCTCGTCCCGGCTTCGCACGGGGTAGACAATTATTTATTTTTGGAAATTTGGATTGTTGTAGTGACATAACTATAATAGTTGGACATTTCCTACCGCGGAGTTTTTGTAGACATTATGATGTTCTTCAATATTTTGTACATTATTTTGTTCTATCGCTAATAGTTTCGGAAGCGCATTCGACGAAAGACATTTTAAGACTCATTTTTCTACACCTTCGGTTACATTGTTCATATTTTACCAAGGATCCCTAATTTTTTTCAAAATTAAATGTAGCCTATGTCAAATTGGAAGAATGTAGCATTCTATTGGTGAAAGAATTTTTTAAATCGGCCCAGTACTTTTTAAGCCTATTCATTACAAACATACAAAAATAGGTACAAATCTTTCCTCTTTATAATATTAGTATAGATTACCTACTTATTTATCTAACGTGAGCTCTGAATTAGCCGAATGTAGGAATATGACGGTGCGCCGGTGTCGGCTATAAACACGTCTCACTTCGTATCTCCGGCCGTAAACTCACTGACGGATCGCTACCGGCGCCCGGCGCGGGTAGGGGTGCGACTCGTTCTTTAACATTTTTAACCGACTTCAAAAAAAAACAAAGTTCTAAGTTTAACCTGTAGGTGTGGATGCCTGTATGTTTGCTTGTTTGTCCGTGATTATCTCGCTATTATCTGAACAGATTTTGATGCGTTTTCAGAAAATAAAGGAGAAGATTTTAATATATTAACTTACTTCATAAAAATTATGCTAATGAGACGGATTTATAAACGTAGTTTATTGCAAATTATACCAAAATCAATTTTGACGACTTTTTCATTGATTATTGATTATATTGGTCATTTAAAATCGGACCAGTAGGTCTGGAGATTAGGGCGTTCAAACAAACAGACAAAGACAAACAAATTCGTCAGATTTATATAACAGCATGATAAGATAAGAGTATAAGATTTACTTGAAATAAATAATATGAAATTGAATAAAATCTGTAATTATAGCTAGATTCCAAACAGTGTCACCCCTGAACTTAGACTCAGTCTCTCGATGACAATACTATCGCAACGCTAGAGCTGTCCCGTCGACAATATTATTAGCACCTAATACCTACTACTGTTTCAAAATGAAATAGGTACCTAGTCAGAGTCTGACCAAAAATTTATTTTATTGTAGTAGCAAGCATTCAATTGTTTTAGGCATGTCTTATATTTGTATTGTAGCTTTCGTGAGACAGCTACTGGCTACTCGAGTTGCGGGTCCAGCGCGCCCTCTGCCGTGATTCACACGCACTTTCCTCTATTCGTGGTATCGGCGACAGCGGTGCGCGTGACACTATGGCCACCACAGAAATATTAAAAATATATCTGTGATTGGCACGCTAGACTCGCTCGCCGGTAGCTGCGTTGGTGCTGGGTTCGAATCCCGGGTCGACCGAAAAACAGTGTTACATACCGTGCTCACAGGAGTGTGGCACAGTGAGCCGCAGACTCGAGTAGCCAATAGCAGCGCGACAGTTGCCGCGGGTCGCGAAAGCTTGAAACTAGTCGAGTTTCGCGTCAAATTACTACGTGAGTAAGTCGAAAATATAATAATTTATTTAGGCATGTATCACTTATAATCTAGACTTTTGTTCTCTATATTTGACTCTATATTCTGCTCAGACTTACAAAATCTCTGGCTGTCTGTCAATGGTGTCTAAATAATTTTAGAAAGTACTTACATATAACTCGGAAAACGTCACATTGATAGGTACTTGCTAGAAATCGAACCCGCACCCTTATCCATGGGAAGCGGGCATCTAATCTGACTGCGGACTGCACGATTGGCGCGGTGGCTGGACAACTGGCTGCCACACAATGTGTCGCAGGTTCGATTTCCGCACGGAACAACTCTTTGTGTGATCCACAGATTGTTGTTTCGGGTCTAGGTGTCATGTGTATGTGAACTTGTATGTTTGTAAACGCACCCACAACACAGGAGGAAATCCTAGTGTGGTGCACTCCCGAGCGTACGGCGCGTCGCGTTCCGCGCGCGCCTCAAATTTATATTAATAAAAGTTAAACTTTCGATCTATTAGGTATACGAGACTGGGCCCATAACCTGTTGAATAATAATAAACGAGATGAAAGTTTAACAATACGTTTATTAACCGGTAAAGATTCGGCGCGTCGCGTTACGCGCGCGCCTCATAGAGCCATCAGACCACCACAGATGGGGTCCAATAGGGCCGATGCCGATTCGGAGTCGCGGAGAACCTAACGGGTAACTGGGGCTCCGGCTCGACGTGCAGGAGTAGGAACGGGGTGGTTTTTAGTCAGTAAGAGTCTGATACTCCCTCCCGCCTCACCCAGACGGGAGCAGTCATTCGGTGATTTTCCGCCCTTAAAAAAAAAAAAAGTGTGGTGCTCTATTTTTTTTTTAATATTCACCTCCGCGCCACCACGACATCCTTACATCTAATATCTAAAGTAAATGTACAGAAATCAGTAAGTGTTTGTTATAAAACATTTCCAAATACAAAGTTGAGTGGCTTCCAACAAAAACAGACAGCGACTTGTCTTGAGTCCTGGTGCAACATGTTTCCAAAACAAGCGAACAAGTTCCCGTGTCGCCGCGACACACCGTCACAGCCGAGACATTAACATTGCTAATTGTACATTCACATTCATACTATACCTAACTACGTATAACAATATGATTTATTTCCACAAAAGTTCCTTCGTCAAAAAGGTATTCTTTGAAAAAATTTGCAACTAAATTCTCGATTAATTAAT
>JAZHFQ010000600.1:0-60964 GCA_038387885.1 Spodoptera picta | reverse complement strand
TTTTTTTTTTTTTTTTTTTAAGGGGGGAAAATCATCGAATGACTTCTCCCGCCTGGGTGAGGCGGGAGGGAGTGTCAGACTCTTACTGACTAAAAACCACCCCGTTCCTTCTCCTGCACGTCGAGCCGGAGCCCCGGTTACCCGTTAGGTTCTCCGCGACTCCGAATCGGCATCGGCCGTATTGGGCCCCATCTGTGGTGGTCTGATGGCTCTTTGAGGCGCGCGCGGAACGCGACGCGCCGTACGCTCGGGTCTGTTTCTGGTCGGACGGGGAGCCACCCATGCTCGCCGTCCGCAGGCCCGCGCTTACGGTGGCCGGAGATCGTCTCGCGGTCCCCGACGCCCGGTGTGTCCTTCGCGATGGCTGGGTTGCGAGGAGGCAGCGCTTCGCTGCCTCACGCGTCCCGCCTCCTCCTTAGCTAGCATCACTGCTTCGCAAAAGGAGGAGACGGCATCCCAGTCCCCCTCGCTCCGCATCATGGCCTGCACTAGGCCCGGACACGAGAGGTCGCCATCGCCGATCACTTCCCTGAGGACACGGCGGTGCTCAGCCCACGAAGGGCATTCTCCCACCGTGTGTTCCACCGTGTCCTCAGGGCGGTCCTCGCAGTGATGACACCCGGGCGTTTCCTCCCGCCCCATCAGACACAGGTACCTCCCGAAACTTCCATGTCCGGTGAGGACCTGCGTCAGGCGGTAGGTGAGGACGCCGTAGCGTCTCTCAAGCCACTCCTCAAAGAGGGGACTTACCGCTGCGATGGCAGCGAGCCCAGCCCTCGGTTGCGACAGTCGTTGCTGCCATTCCGCCATGAGATCGCGCCGGAGCTCATCCCGCCACGCACCTATCTGGCGCGGCAGCGGGGTTTCGCCCCGGCGACGTGCCTCCGCGCGCATGCCGTACACGCGCGCGAGCACCTTCGCCTCCAGATCCCACGGCGGTAATCCGGCAAGGAGGTTCGCCGACTCCCCAGAGATCGTGCGGTATCCGCGGATCATTCGGATCGCCATGACCCTCTGTGCCATGAGCAGCGTCCGAGCGGGACGCCGCAACAGGTTTGGCGCCCAAACAGGGGCGCCGTAGAGGGCCATGGACCGCACGACCCCGGCGTATAACCTCCGGCAGGAGGCGTTTGGCCCCCGAGGTTGGGGAGGATGCGTTTAAACGCAGCCCCCGTCCTCACCAACTTTGGGGCCAAACGTCGGAAGTGTTCTATGAAGTTCCACCGACTGTCGAGGACGAGTCCTAGGTACTTCATCGTCGTCTCGACGTCGATGGTAACTCCTCCCGCCGTTATTTGGGACCCACCCGGAGGAGGCGCGTTCCCGCGGCCATGAAAACACATGGCCTCGGACTTGTGGAGCGCCACCTCGAGTCCCAACTGCCGGATTCTCTCAACGACTGTCGCAACCGCTGTCGCCATTAAGTCGGCCGCCGCCTGGTGTGACCTCCCGTGCGCTAGCACCAGCGTATCGTCGGCGTAGCATATTGTGCTAACGCCGTTCGGGAGGTCGGTGCGCAGCACCCAGTCATAGCCGATGTTCCACAGGAGCGGCCCCAGAACCGAACCCTGTGGAACACCGCGTGACATCTCTCGCCGGTTCCACTCGCCCCGGTGACCGGGGTAGCTGACGGACCTGTCCGTCAGGTAAGCCTCGATTACACGACGGAGGTAGGTAGGCACCCGATGATATCGGAGTGCCTCCAAGATGCAGCTCCAGGGCAGGGAGTTGAAGGCGTTGGCGATGTCCAGAGACACCGCCACTACGACCTTACCCCTGGACACTGCAGTCCCCGTCGTGAGGTCTCTAACGCGCATGATGGCGTCCACCGTGGAGCGCCCTCTGCGGAAGCCAAACTGGCCGTCCGACAAGTCCGGCCCAATGTCCGTCAGGTGCGCGACGAGGCGGTTCGAAATGATTCTTTCGAAGACTTTCCCCACCTCGTCGAGCAACACTATGGGCCGGTACGCGGACGGAGAGTCCGCAGGGCGCCCCGTCTTCCGCACGAGGACCAGTTTTCCCGCTTTCCAGAGAAGCGGGAACTGGCCTCTCTCCAGACATGCGCTGTAGAGACCAATCAATCGAGGCCCGAGAGCCTCTGAGGCCAGGACCCATGCCTTGCCATGCAGGCCGTCGGGTCCTGGGGCGGTGTTCTTGGCGCCCATCCGGCGCACCGCCGCTCTCAATTCTGCCTCGGTCACCTCTGGGACGATGTCGTCGTCGTCGTCGCTGTAGCCCGCGTCGGGCACCGCAGGGGGCGGAGTCATATACGGAGGGGTGAACCCCCTCCACAGTCGAGGGAACAGGGTGCCAATCACCTCCTCCAGGACTTCTTGCCGGAGACTCTGGGTGAGCGGGGGAGCCCAAGCGCGGAGCTTGTCGCGTACCATCCGGTACGGGCGTCCCCACGGATCTCTGTCCAGAGTCCCCAGCATCTCTCGGCGGGCCTCCTCCTTGGCCCGCAATATCTCCACCTTGAGGAGGGCCTTGGCCGCCCTGTATCCCTCGTACAACTCCGCCTCTCTCGCCTCCGCATTAGGAGGACGGATGCGGCGCCTGCGGTGCCTAGTGTACTGGCGTCGCGCAGCAGTGCACGCCTTGCGTAGAGCTGCTAGCTCTTGCGACCACCAGTACACCTGGCGCTTTTGTTGCCTCGACCGGATCCGGGGCATCGCCACGTCACAGATCCTGGACATGGCGTCCTGGAGCCACTTGGCCTCATCGTCTATGTCGGCAGGCCTGACCGGTGGTATCACCCAGGCCTGCACGATGGCGGCTTCCAGGAGCAGCTCCCGGTCCAGCTGTTTCAGCGCCCAACGCGGGCCACATGGGGCCTGTCTGACCGGCGGGTCTGCGGACTCGGCGGAGACGTCGAACCGGATATACCGGTGGTCGGAGTACGTCTCCACCTCCTCCATGACGCGCCAGTCAACAATACGCGGTGACAGAGCAGGGCTGGCGAACGAGATGTCCACCACCGACTCGCCCTGCATCCGCACGCATGTGGGGACAGAACCCCGGTTCAGGACGACTAGGCCCGTCTCAAGGGCCCAGTCTTCCACCATCCTACCCCGGACGTCGGTGAACCGGGAACCCCAAGCCAAGTTTTTGGCGTTGAAGTCCCCGAGGACGAGCACGGGGAGGGAACGGAACCCGACGACGACGGTGACCAACTCCCTCAAGGAGTTGTGGAACTCGGCGAGAGTTCGGTTCGGAGAGAAGTACACGCCCACCACAGCGAGCTCTCCGAACCGTGCTGCGACACAACCCCGGCCTCTTTGAGCAGCCTCAAGAGTCGGGGTACCGGCGGCGGCCGACGAGATGATGGTCACCGAGCCGTCCAGGTCCGCCACCCAGTGATCCCTGGGCAGGACAAAGTACGGCTCGGAGACCACGGCGACATTGATCGACCACTGCGCCATGCTCTGGAGCAGGAGATCCTGAGCAGCGGCGCAGTGGTTGATGTTCGCCTGGAGGAGGCGGAATGGGGCCATTATTGGCAGTCCATTCCGACCTCCTCAGTGGCGGCAGCGGCGACTGCGGTGGCAGTGGCGGCGGCGGCGGCGGAAACGGCAGGGGCGGCGGAGGGCCTACCTTTGCCCTTGGGTTTGGCGGGAGGGGAGCAGCCTTTGCTCCCGACCCGGTGATTGGCCGGCTTGCCAGCCGCCGCACATGCATTGCAGTGCAGCGGGGCGGAGCACGAGCCGGCCTTGTGACCGGGCCGACCGCAGCGGAAGCAACAGTCGCTGCGGTCCACCTCCGAGGTGCATTTGACACTCACGTGCTCCCCCACGTGACAGCGGTAGCACCTCAGAGGCCGGGTCTCGAGCAGCTTGACCTGCGCCGAGACCCATCCCACCAAGAGCCTTTTGCCCTCCTTCAGCTTCTTGGCCGCTGTGACGGGGCAGCTGACCACCACCGTGCGCAGCCCCGAGTTATCCGGACGGATAGTGCCCACCCTGACCTGGTCAGCAGGGCACCCTCCCGTCCTGGCCACAGCGGCCACCACCTCGCTCTCCGTTACGGAGTCGTCCAGGCCCAAAATCCTGACATCCAGGCATTTGGTGGGCCTGGACACGCGGGCCTCGTCCGCACCGAGGCACGCCCTAAGCCTCCCGGCCAGGGCGTCGGCCGATGGGCCGCTGGTCGCGCCGGGGACCTCCAAGAGACGGGCTCCAGTGGCAGTCACTTTGACTGCAAACCCGTCCGGGGCCCCGAACTCCGCAGGAGTCACCGCCCCCTTGAGCTTGGCGAGGACGTCGCCGTAGGTAACGCCCCTATTGACCGCTTCCGGCTGTAGGGTGATGACCACAGCCGCGGTCTTAGGGGCGAGGAGCAAGGCAGCAGCGCGTTTCTCCCTGCGCTGCTGCTGCCGTCGCTGCCGCTGCGCCTTCTTGCGGCGCTTCCGGCCCTCCCTGGCGACTCTCCTCGCCTCGCCGGCGATTTGCCACCCGCCGCCGTCCTCCGCTCGCGGGGCGGGTTCCACCACCGCTGCCGCAACTCCAGCCTGCCGGGCTGGAGCGCCTCTCCTCTCCTTGCGCCCTGCGGGCGCTGGCGCCGTCGGCGCAGCTGGGGTCTGCGCCGGCGGGGGCGCCGAGGCCCTCGCTGGGGCAGCCGGTCGCGCCCTTGCCGGCGGTTGGGAGCTGCGGCTAGCCTGACTCGAGGTCGAAGGCTTGGCCGCAGCGGCCGCGTACGACCGCGGGACCGCGGGGGCGACCTGACTCGCCGCGAGTGGGGGGCGCAAGAGCCTGCCCTCCAGCACGTCGAAACGTCGCTGGAAGGCAGCCATCTCCGCCCGCAGCAGTCCGACTACGTCGGCCTCCGCCGGGGGCTGGGGGCGACTGCCACGAGCAGCGGCGAGCTCGGCCCTGGCCGTCCGCAGCTCGGCCTCCAGAGCCGCGTTAGAGGCCGCCAAGCGCGCCAGCTCTCGCCGCATCTCGGCCAGCTCCGAGCGCACCTTTCCCGCAGTGGGCCCCGCACACTGCTCCAAGGCCGCCTCCGTTATAGTGGCCGCCGCCGCCTTGAGGAGGCGGAACCTAACCGGCTGGGATTTCCCCATCGCCAGCTTGTAGAGCTCCGCCGTAATGGCCTGTTGGAGGCCCCCGGAGCAGCTCTCGCTCTCAGAGCCGCGCTCGCCCTCCGACATCTCCACGCCGGACATCTCGGCCGCAGAGGACTCCGAGCGGGCAGCGCTCGAGAGAGCCCTGCCCTCCGCGGCCAGCTGCTCGGCTGACTCCGCGCAGGTAGCTGGGGCCGGTTTCCGGCGACCGCTGCCCTTGCCGCCCCTACCCCGCGCTGCCGTGGGGACCTTGGGGGGAGGCGCCTCCTGAGCGCCGGAGGACGGGGACAAACTGTCCTCCTCCAGCCTGGGGCGTTTGAACGTCCCCGTCGCGCGGCGGCGTGAGCCTTTCGAGCTCACGCTCAGCCGCTCCGCTAATGTCGCGTCGGACTCTGAGTCCGACCCCCTCCGACTAGACTCCCGTGTGTGGGGCCTGCAAGACGAGTCCAGCGCCCCACCACGAGTCCCGGAGCCACTTGGGCTCCCTTCTCCTGCTACTGCAGGCGAGCCAAGCTCACCCGCACTCTCCTCCTCCGGTTGTGTGGTTTTTATTTTTGTATTCAACTCCATAAAGTTCCCACGAGTATGGGGGAAATATTCGGTCCACCCAGGCAGTGCCCCCTGTACCTGGGTAAGTGAAAATTTGTTTCCCAACTAGAGGGTCCACTGGTCCCCTAGCTGGGGGTGCGCTCGCGACTGACACTACTCCTCAGCCATGCATACTCTCGCCGCGCACCAGAACTTAGTATTAGAGGAATTTTTTATAGAGGTTATCTTCCTCGCGGTCCGGGCGACCAAGCCAAGACCCTCGTCCCGTTCAGAGTCACAAAACATGACCGTGACCTCCTTACGGATTACGATATCGACGGCTGCAATCGGGGACAGCTTGTGTCCCGATGCTGCTCGCTGGCAGGGTGAGTGCACAACGAGCACCGCCCTTGCCTCTCCGCCACGCTCTCTGCTAAGTTCAGAGAGACAGGCGGAGAAACGCCCCACGGAAGCGCGGGCTATGAGCACACAGCCCGCCGCCTCCAGAACCCTGTCGGGTTCGCCCGCCCAGTCCAGAAGTCTGCTGCGGGCGACAGTCACTCCAACCCTATCACCCCCGCTAGGGAGACTGTCGCCCGCACCCAGGGTGCACCACGGGGAGGTCTTCTGGCACCGCACCCCAAGGTACTGTTACTTAACATGACATCACGCCTTTTTATCCCCGATGGGGTAGGAGGTGCACTTTACTTCACTTAATGCCATTGAACACCAGATGCGCCACAAGTGCGTTGGAGATTTAGAGATTGGGGAGATTGGGGAAGGGGAAATTAATTTAAGGTAATTGGGCTTCCGGTAACCCCACTCACACGACGAAACACAACGCAAGCGTTGCTTCACGTCGGTTTTCTGTGAGGCTGTGGTATCACTCCGGTCGAGCCGGCCCATTCGTGCCGAAGCATGACTCTCCCACACTATCTTACCGCAGAATGCGATCTCTTATTACTTATTTAGATAGATATACAAAGTATTGGTTTGAGTTAGAATTTAAATCAACCATTTTATATCATAAATGATGAAATAGTTATATTAATAGCTGTAAATAATAGTATTAATTAGAAACATATATTAATTTGAGTGGAGCCCACTCAACGTCAATAGACATCGCGGTAGACCCAGAAGGAGATGACGGGATGAACTTGATGCCTATGAAAAGGATTGGCCACAGAAAGCTTTAAGAAGAGACGAGTAGAAGGAGGGTAAGGAGGCCTTTGTCCTACAGTGGGACGACCATGGCTAAAAATAAAACAAATTAATATACCTACTACGGAACTTGATGTATTAGGTTACTTATTATCCTCCAAATAAATGAAAGAAATAAAATAGGTAAACAGAAGTCTTACTAATTGATCCCTCCGATTAGGAGAATAATTGGAATACATAATATCACGCCTTTTATCCCCGAAGGGGTTAGTCAGAGGAGCACATTATGCCACTGTATAATGTAACACCAATTTTTCACTATTTATGTTATGAGTCCCGTGTAATAGAGGTGAGCCTATTGCCATATACCGGGCACAATTGCAGACTACGTGCTACTACTGAGATTTTTTTTTAAAAAACCCAGTAATACTTTGCCCTACCCAGGAATCGAACCCGAGACCCCTTGCCCGGCAGTCGCACTTGCGACCACTCGGCCAACGAGGCCAAAGAGCAGAGCAGAGACCAATAGGTACACAATTGTTCGATATCAATTATCAATGTTATAATGAGTTAGGAACAAGTCGTTTAAGCTTAGAAGAAAGCAAATAGTCATTACCTATAATAGCCTACCTACTTTAGCAAACAGTCATTGGTAGAAAACAAATGCAAAACAATTAAGTAAACAAAACCTTAAAACAATCCGGTTAGAGTATATTTTTGAATGAAATCGTAATCTAGTTCAGTCCTTTTCATATTTCTTTAACAAATTCCATTCATACAAGGCTTCTATTACGTAACTTGGGCAGTTACAGTCATAAAAACGAGCTAAAATGGTCCCGAAACGCGTTTATATTTCGACACTGAATGTCCAATATTAGTTTTTCTAACTTCATGTTTATTACATTATATAGGCTCTCCGATTTGTTATATAATGTTCATTTTTATATCCAAACGCCTAACATTTTCAACTGGAATCGTGCCGATGTATTTTTAGGATAACGCCATCTATGGACGATAGCGGCAAATAAGGAAAGGAAGAGTTAGAGCAGTCGTTTTGGTTTTCATTACTAGATGGCGCGATAAATTGGTATTCTTAGTCTGTTGTTATTCAATTTTATGAATAAAAGGTAACGTCGTAAGAGCTCTTAGTGGAGCCTTTCGCCTGTGGAGGATTAAAAAGGCTGAGATCAAATATAGTTCGACGAAACATCGAGACTTCATTCTTAAGATAAGCATAGTTATCGGTAAAACTGGTTTAAATAGTAAAAATATTTAGAACTAAACTTACCCCAGTGTTTTTGTGCTGATCAGCGGTGTCTTCAGATTCAGGAAACCATTTAATCTGTTTGTACTCTTCTCTCTGCCTCCATCGGAGGAAGACTGATCCGCCCTGAGGACAATAGAAAAACCAACTTAAATTATTTACATAAATACTCTTCTTTAACATTATTTTGCAATATTAAGTCATACTTATGTAATTTTAACACAGTGCCATCTATATCCTGATAGTGGTACTAATATGCATGTTTACGGCGAGCATGAGAGACAATCTGAGGCTTTCTAACATGGTTCCTCTTTTATTTAACAGATGGCGCTATATTAAACTTCTATCTCCAAATGTGGAGGACATTATGGGACAGATAGAAAGCTCACAGTACACAGTAGACTATAATAATTATATTGTTGATGTTTGCATTAGTTCTGCATTTTATTTCTCTTCTAATTCGAAAATAAACATGAAAACTACCTCAAATATAGGTACTTTACCTCTGTATTGACTTTATATTTTCCCCGAAGCAGGTTTGACATGTCAAGTATTAATCACACTTTAATGGCGCCCTAGAAGGGATCGTTAACCTTTATTATTGAGAACTTTTTTTCAAAAAAAATGTTGTTTTAAATTTTCCTAGTTTGCATAATTAGTTGACTAAGTACATCATTGGTTCAATTGGGTACTTGCCAACAGAAGCCTTAGTACGAGTTTGTTTTACGTTTAAAGTAATCGTAACGAGTACACGTTCGGCGCTGTGATTGGTTGGTTCATTGGCGCCGGCCAATCAGAGTGCCGAACGCGAACTCGTTTCGAATACTTGAAACGTAAATCAAACTCGTACTAAGGCCTCAAGTCAAATTCAATAATTTTTTCGAACTGTCAAAAACGACAGTATTCCATGAATTTTGTGCGAGATTGTGTATTATGACGTCACGTTTTATTCTTCGGAGATAAAAGGTGTGATGTTGTGTTATGTTTATTAATTTTTTTAGTAAATTAATTTCAAATACAATATTTTGCATGCCGAATAGTAAAATGTGTTGGGTCAATTAACTACATTCCAACATAAAAGTACCTACATTATTGTCAAATAAATTATTTCTTTCTTTCAAAAGAAAAAAAAATATAAACGAATTATTTACACTCCATCTCTCCAAATGTTGTCAACCTCTACCCCATATACCTGTCTACCCCCTAGCTTTATACCAGCCATTAAATACCAAGGCCAGGCCACTTTGTCATGGTATTTACGCAACGCCTATAACCAGCAGTTTCTTTCGAACGAAATATATTAGACTCCAATGGTTCCTTCACGTCGCGGAGAACCTAACGGGTAACCGGGGCTCCGGCTCGGCGTGCAGGAGAAGGAACGGGTGGTTTTTAGTCAGTAAGAGTCTGACACTTCCTTCCGCCTCACCCAGGCGGGAGCAGTCATTCGATGATTTTACCCCCTTAAAAAAAAACTGGTTCGTTCACGATTTTTTGAATGTAAGGATGAAAGTGCATTTTTCAGTGAATGGGAAACGTGTTTCGGGTTACGGGGATTAGGACTACGGTCGAATATCATAGAGCGAGCCAATTTTATTTATCTCTGAAAGGGTAGGCAGAAGTGCATATCATACGATGCCATGGAGGCTTTTTAGCAAAAAAACCGGGTTGCCTTTATTACATAATAGCCTCACGCCTGTCTCCCATGCGGGTAGGCAGAGACTATGGAACGAAAATTGCTACGATTCTTACATACCTCTAATATCGGTTTACTCACGTGAATATACTGAGAAAAGCTCAACTAGTTTCGAGTCAAAGAGGGACTCATCCTCATGAGCAACGTGCGCGGTCGGTCAGTATATAGTGTCGTAAGTAAACTGCTGTTTTTAGTATGTCTCACGATAGCTATTATAAAACCACTTTTGAGCAGTTACGTTATGAGTTTCGTATAGGATGTCATTTTATTATCGGGCATTGGGCATAAAATGAATTATTTTTCTGAGGTAAGCCGGTATTCGAGCATTCGAATCACCTGATGGTAAGCAATTAGCATCGCTCGTGGACACCCGAAACACCAAAGGTCTCAAAAGTGCGTTACCGGCCTTTTGGGGATTAGGAATTTGAGAATTGTTGAGGATTCAGAGGTAGGGGAGATTGGGGAATTGGGCCCTGATTAATTAATCCCTCCGATTAGGGGGATAATTGGAATACTCGTACTTTCAAAAATTAAAATAAAGGAAGAAGTTGCTTGTCCCCAGAAATGGATGCGAGACTTACTCGGTAGTCACTCTTTTGACCATTCGGCCAACGATTACCTCTTTGATACTAGTTTTACTAGCGGCTTTGCGCGCCTTTCGTGGGATAGAAACTAGCCTATATGTTATTCTAGGCCATGATCTATCCTTCGCTGTTTTCAAACGAGTAACAGACAAACATACAAACTTTCGTAGGATCTAATTTCCAATATTTATTAATACCAAGAAAATCACATAATAAAAGTCAAGTAATAAAACAGCTCTGAAAACTTCAGAAACCATATTTAGAAGCCAATATTTGTATCTCCCGCTACCATTATGTACATTGTACTGTTCAGTGTTTCAGTCTCCAATTACGCCTGAGTGAAGAACCGTGTCCAGGCAATACGCCTAGATACTTGTTACACTTGAAGTATTAATATTACTAAGCATAGTTGTCAGAAAATGCCTTGTAATGTTTGTAATGATTTCGCCGGGAGGTTTATCCTGTGTCAAAATGGTAGACTAGAACAAATTTGTCATCACAGCGTGAGATATACAATCCATCAACGTTTTCCCGCAATTGTTTTATGAGCTGACTAAAACACGTACGTATTTGACAGTTACATTGTGCTGTTATCCGGTTTATCAATATAGATTATTTTATGTAACTGGGTTTAATATTTTTTTTATGAGATAAGCCGAAAATCTAGCAGACGGATCACCTGACAGTAAGCAATTGGCGCCGCCCATGGACACCTGAAACACCAGAGGCGTTACAAGTGAGTTACCAGCCTTTTGGGAATTGGGAATTGGGAATTTGTGAATGTGGGGGATTCGGGAATCGGGGAGACTGGGTTCGCTCACGTTGGTTTTCTGTAAGGCCGTAGTATCACTCCGGTTGAGCCGGCCCTTTCGCGCGAAGAATGGCTCTCCTACACTTAAAAATCTGCTAGGTTGACTAACAATGGCGAACCCTATCTTGTGTAGGAAAGACCTGTAGTCCAGCAGTGGACATCATATATCACAACATAGTGGCCATTCCTTTTATCTCAGTTATCGAATAGTTATAAGTACGGCTATCAAGCATGGATTTTATATTCGATTCTGGGGTATTTCTATTCCAAATATTATTATCTTTTATGGCGTTTTGAAGTTTTTTTTATACAACAACAGTACCAAAAAACAGTAGCACACGGTCGACCTGATGGTAAGCAGTTACCATAGCCTATGTATTCTTGCAATATATGGAGCATTACATTCGCCTTACCGACCCTTAAGAAACCTATTCACTCCCCTCTTGAAGAACCCCATGTTGTAGCCCAGTGGGAAAACCACGACAGGGTTCCAATTGTCGTTCTAATTTATTTTTGACGCCCATAAATCAGTAGAAATTATTACTTTATGTATTGCTAGAGTGTAAGTTGTTTCTGACGCGCTCCACATCTAATTCATACTCAGAGGTAGTGTGGCCTGTATCTGTCACTTGCAAATCTTGTTATATGTTGATGGAGATGTGACACAGGTATGGGAATATCTACCTTATGTACTTGTTTATAAGTTGTTTTTTCAACGTTAAAATAAATAACGAGACGATACGTAAAATTGGGAAAATACAATTTTATATATAATTTTTTTTTGGGAATCTGGTGATGTTTTGAAAAAGGGATATGTTGTGGTCTGCAATAACACATAGGGTACCTTTTATCTCACAACAAAGTGGGCGAAGCCGCTGGCATAATGTTCTCTTACAGTAACTTATTAGCATATAGACTTTCAAATTCACCGTAAATTATCAAAATAGAGTTTTTTATGGGATAAGCCTGTAAACGAGCAGACGTATCACCTGATACGTCTGCTCGTCTAGCAATCGGCATCGCTGATGGACGCCCAGAACACCAGAAGCATTACAAGTGTGTTATCGGCCTTTTGGGGATAAGGTATTTGAAGATTGTTGGGGCTTCATCTAGTAATTTAAAGATTTACGTGTAAAACACAACGCAAGCGTTGTTTCACGTCGGCTTTCTGCTCGGTCGTGGTATCACTCCAGTCGAGCCAGGCCATTCGTGCCAAAGTGTGGCTCTTCGACTCTTGTATTTCGCTTCGCTTTTACGTCTGGTATTTCGCTAAAAGTCTACTTAAGCCTTTAACTGCCAACAAAAACTGTTAAAGGCTAAGCTACCGCTAGTGTCGGTCATCAATGTCCGACACGGCGTCCAATGTGTTAATATAGAACTAAAATACCATTTCTACAAAAACAAACAAATAACAACGACGTCATACAACATACTAAATACCAAACCCGACCATCAAACCTACGTTCAACACAAATAGCTCATCACGCTCATCTAAATGGCTGGAGAATAGTCTGATATGTAATAATGGCGGCATTGTGAGACGTCTTTAAGTACGCGATGGAATGATAATAGTATTTTAGTAGTATGTGGGTAGTTATTGAATCGTACGAGTATGTAAGTAGACTTATAACAATATAAAATGAGTTTCGAGTAATCCAATTGGTCTGTAATTTCTTGATATATATATGTCGTAATGTACGTTGAATACTTAAGTTATTTCAATTTAACCTTTTTTTTTAAGGGGGGACAATCATCTAATGACTTCTCTCGCCTGGGAGAGAGGGTAGGAGTGTCAGACATTTCATAAACTGAAAGTTCTTTCATAACCTGAGTTCAAAAAAACTGACTTGAACCCTATCTATCTTCTTTTGAAGTCAGTTTATACATATCATCAACAGCCTATAAACGCCCACTGCTGAGCAAAGCCTCTTCTCACACGGAGAAGGTTTGGAGCATTATTCACCACGCTTGCTCAATGCAAGTTGGCGATTACAAACTTATAACTAGAAATTATAAGCCCAGGTTTCCTCACGATGTTTTCCTTCACCGTTTGTCAGTTGTGGTCAAACTGAAAACCACCTTTATTTGAAGTCGGTAAACAAGGTTAATAATCGTTTATCGAACACAATATCTCTTGCTAAGCAGCCATACCCCTAAACTCTCAATCCACGACCCAGTTTAGAGCTATAATAAAACAACCCAAGTCTACTTCTTAAACTCATATTTCACAGGGAGCAAAGTCAGGTTATTTGTTAGTTAAGTACGTCACCAACAGATGGCGATGGCGCTTAACAGCGCCTATATTAGCTTACTGAGGGTGGTACAAGTTTAAAGCTCTATGTGAAAGTCTTTATCATATTTTTTACGTAGCACGACTGACTGACGACCGCTGGACCATACGTGGAACGTCTTGGATGGGACCGGATGGGAAACGTCCTAGAGGTAGACCGCGTATGAGATGGGAGGACGAAATACACAAAGTAGCTAACCCAAGATGGAAGCAAATAGCCCAGGACATGGTAAAATGGCAATCTTTGGAGGAGGCCTTCACCTGCGGAGGGGTTCTTGCCGAATAATTATTTTATTTGTATAAATTTGTTTAATAACTAGGTATAGGTATAAATAAGAGTTTACACTATTATGAAATTATATATAAATGTATAAACAACAGTTAAAATATATATATACATGATAGGTCAATTGTAAACTTGGTTATAGTACTTAATGGGCAAGAAATAAAAAGGCTTTTTTATTTTATTTATTTATTTATCATATTTTTTACTTGCAAACGGACCACCAAATAGTGACCCCGTCGCGGAGAACTTAACGGGTAACCGGGGCTCCGGCTCGAAGTGTAGGAGTAGGAACGGGGTGGTCTTTAATCAGTAAGAGTCTGACACTCCCTCCCGGATCACCCAGGCGGGAGAAGGCATTCGATGATTTTCCAGTCTTAAAAAAAAAGATGGAGATCCCGAGGGAGAGCTATTATTACTCTAATAATGCTTCTTACATCAATGACCTGCATGCCAAATTACCTGAATGTTAGAACTGCATTGGTTTACGTCAATCGCAAAATTCTACATCAGCAATTATTTGCTATAAATAATCATTATTTTCCCAAATCAGTGCAGATTTAGTCTAGATTCAGGTGCTTATATAATCGTGATCTTCGGATCTAGCTCAACTTGTTGGTTTTCAGCCCAAATTCCTGATCTGGACCGGGTCGACATAGCCTTTCACTAGGGCAACCGCGTGACTGTGGGGGTATTTTAGGACGTTAAAGTGTATTATAAATTATAACTTTTTTTATAAAAAATAACTTGTCCAATGTTTGGCAAATGTGTAGGTAGTCAAGTCACCCACATGAAAATTGGTCACAAATGTGTTCTACTCCGGCGTCAGTTTCTCATAACTTGTACCAAACCTTGTGAATTATATTTAAGCGTAGATATTTGTAGCGACACATGCCGCTAACTACTTTCAACTCAATTTACGTGAATTCAACAATTTTGCTGTAGATATTGTTGTACTGCTGATCCACTGTTGAAATACCGATTATGATAATAACTTCACGCCTTTTAATTTATGAAGGAGTTAGCAGAGGTACTTAGAATAATTAAAATGTAACACCCACTTTTTAGCAATTATGTTATTCGAGTCTCATGTAATAAGGGGCTAGCCTATTTTCATGCACCGAATACATTTTAAGATTACAATCCTCCGATTCCCGATCTCTAAAAAGCCGGTAACGCACTTGTAACGCCTCTGATGTTTTGGGTGTCCATGGGTGATGTCGATTGCTTACCATCAAAAATCATCTGCGTTTAAAAAAACCGTAAAAGGCAAAATAAAAAGGAAAAAATAACTATTATTGGTCACACGTACCTACTTATAGTTTACACACTCACTGATAGGTTAGAAGTCGGTGCCACTAAACCACAACAAAATATAATGTGTGTCCGTATCCATGTTTACCTGCTAAAGGTAAATGGGTTGAGAATAATGAAAAAACGAAAATACCCTAATAACTCTTGGTTCTACCTACAAACCAAACTCGTTACCTCATCCTTACCAGGTACCCCAACAACCACTAGACTATCAACGCGGTGTACACATATCAGGCACACATAATTAGATTACTATTCATAGTCATACTATGTACCCACTACCGACCAGGCGACGGAAATTGGAACATCGCCCAATTTACTATTATAGGCCTAGTGGGATGTAAAATTGAGAGCTACCTCGGTGCTGGGGTTTAAATAGTGTGTGTTGAGTATGTGACTTCTAGTCTTGGGATGTGTAAAGTTTTTTTGACATAGTCAGTCTTTTTGTATTCTTTAAGTGAGTCGGTAGTTAAAAAAGATAGGCTAGATTTAAAGACAAGGTACAACTATTAAACAAGAAGTCTTGGACATTGATGTCAAGCAAAAGAATCTTGGGATTATCAGGTTTTTAATTTTCGTAATAAAACGTTGTCTGGAATTTGGAGTCTGGAATTGTGATTGGTATACAGCAATAGGCAATAAAAGTAAGTCTTTTTTTCTATCGCGGTGAAAATTTTCGTGGACGTCGCCCATGATGGGGACGACGGGGGCGTCCTGGACTCTTACGTACTAAAACCTCTACGGTTTTCCTCCACTTTGACCGTTACCCGGGATTCCACCACACCCGGTAGGCTTCGACCTTCTGCTATATTTGCGGTAGGTTCCACCACGTTAGCGGCCCTGGGAAGCTGCTTCCCGTCCTTGAGTAGCGCGCGTGGAACACTACTCTAACGGCTACTGCCGCCTCTACAGCGGACGTCTGACTCCTCCAGTCAGTCATTCGCAGGCACCTCCTATGGAGGTCACAAATCAGCTAGTGCCTCACGGCGCTGACGACTGGCGCGACTACGGCGGGAGGGGACAGAACTTGACGCCTTCCTCTCCTTTTCAGCCGCTTCCTTTGCCAACATAACTTGTTTGCAGAATGATGCGATTTTGTTTCATACGCTCTCGCTGTCCACTATAGCTTGTACCACTTGTATAGGAAATTTTGAGTAGGTTAATTTTGTAGTCGATGTTTTTCTTTTAAAATGCCCAGCAAAAGAGTTATTGCAAAAATACTGTTCTTGGCTGCCATTTTTCCAAGATGGCGGCGCCAGCGGCGCAAATATGAGGGTGCAAAATGGAAATCCGAAAGAGTAGACCAAAATGTACAATTTTTCCAATTTTCAAAGCTCCCAGTTACATTTCAGGTAGAACTACCAAATGACTGAGCTAATATACCTTTCTTTGTTATATTTCGTTCTGATATTATATCAAATTATTACACTTTTCCTTCCCTAAGTTTTTATGTATAAATATAAATACAAACGCAATGAAACACACGGGCAATATCAACCTATTTTAAATCAAGGCCTGTTAGCTTACTATCAACCAGGTAAATAAACGAACCGATTTTGACAGTCACGAGGGAGAAGCAATCGAGTGAAACTGTTCTCAACATACATATATATATATATATATAGGTAGATATATCGTGTCACTTTGTGCGTTTAACGAACTGAAAACGTAGATTCCGGTCATTTCACGAACATCGAAATGATAGATTTTACTGGTTTTCAGTGTGTTCAGTAAATGTTTTGACATTGGACCATTGGACACTGATCTCATTATAGAAGAAAGAAAGAGAAAACTATATTGCACGCCTAAAAACAAATGACATGCACAGATGTGTTATTCTATTAGTAGATACTGATGGATACGTGTTCATGTCACAAGTCTTTGGTGAATACGATCTCTGGCCACCGTAAGCGCGGGCCTGCGGACGGCGAGCATGCGTGGCTCCCCGTCCGACCAGAAACAGACCCGAGCTTACGGCGCGTCGCGTTCCGCGCGCTCCTCAATGAGCCATCAGACCACCACAGAAGGGGCCCAATAGTCAATGCCAATGGGAGTCGCGGAGAACCTAACGGGTCACCGTGGCTTCGGCTCGACGTGCAGGAGAAGGTACGGGGTGGTTTTTAATCAGTAAGAGACTGACACTCCCTCCCGCCTCACCCAGGCGGGAGCAGTCATTTGATGATTTCACCCGTTAAAAAAAAAGTCTGTGGTGAATTAGACATCAGCAAGTTAAAATAATTAATTAAACAAACTTAATAAATAATGTAACAAAATAAGTGAAGAGATAAAAAAGCACAACCTAAATTTTTTATGATTAAATTCTCCTATGGGATAAAACAGCAATCATATTCTACAGGCAACTGAAGGGATAAAACGCTTGCGTTGTGTTTTATCGTAGTGTGAATAAGGTTACCGGAGGTTCAACTCCCCTCCCCCCTTCCCCAAGCACTGAATATCTGAAAATCCTCAAACTCCTAATCCCCAAAACACACTTGTAACGCCTTTGGTGTTCCAGGTGGCCATCGGCGATGCCGATTGCTTGCCATCAGGTGATTTGTCAGCTCGTTTACCGACTAAGGAATCCCATAAAAAAATATCCGCAGTATTAACATTTTAAAACCACCGAACGTAGGTATAACTTCATGGCTTTTTTTTTAAGGGGGAAAATCATCGAATGACTGCTCCCGCCTGGGTGAGGCGAAAGGGAGTGTCAGACTCTTACTGACTAAAAACCACCCCGTTCCTTCTCCTGCACGTCGAGTCGGAGCCCCGGTTACCCGTTAGGTTCTCCGCGACATGGCTAGGCTTCATGTGTTGTGTTCATTCGTTTGCATATAAAATGCAACGCTTTTGCCTTTTGCTATCTCTGGGGATTTAAACTGGGAGCCAATTCGTGCAACATTTGTACTGAATGTATTTCAAGCCTGTTTTATATAAAGGGGTAGACAGTAGAGTTTATTATTATAGTAATAGTATACTACATAACATCATGCATTTTAACCCCGAAGGGGTAGGCAGGGTGCACAATGTTCTAGTGCACTATGTAACAACCATTTATCACTATTTATGTTACGAGTCCCATGTAATAGGGCTATCTAGCTAGAGCCTATTGGCATATACCGGGCAAAATTCATAAACTAAGATTTTTTTAAAAGCCCAGCAATACTTTGCCGTACCCGTAATCCAACCCGAGACCCCTTGCCCGGCAGTCGCAATTGCGACCACTCGGCCAACGAGGTATTAATATACAAAATCAGATAAACACCGAGAATGCCACAAAATGGTTCTGCTACTCCTCATGGCACCATTAAAAGATTACAATCTACATTTAAAACACTATATTTGGTATATCTAGATGTTTTAGTGCCAATTTTAGGCCTTATCTATTCCAATTGTGTATTTTGACTTAATATCGCGCCTTGTTTAAAAGGACGTAAGCAGACATTAGTCAATAGGATACATGGCAAAATTTTTAAAGTCCATCTGATAGATTATATTAAAACATTAGACACATATTTTTTTTTCACGGAAACATACTTTCGACGATATATTCATATATTTAGTCGATATATTTAGTCACTTCTATGTGGTGCGTATAAATATATAATAATATACGTAGAAATGACGTAGCAAGCACCCAGTCCTAAACTTTGATTCGTTTTATCTAAGTATTATTTTCTTATACGACAAAATAAAAAATACGTGTTCTATATTTATTCATTACTTCTGACGGACTAACTAGATTTTTAATTTTCATACCCTGTCATTATCTCTGTTGTGGTATAGTTTTTGTTAGTTATGTCGGACTGTCTAGTCGGTGGAGTTGTCACAAATATGACAAAGGCGACTGCCTCGTTGGCCGAGTGGTTGCAAGTGCGACTGCCAATCAAGGAGTTTCGAGTTCGATTCCCGGGTCGTGCAAAATGTTTCTGAGTTTTAAAAAAAATCTCAGTAGCAGCACGGAGTCCGGAATTCTGCCCGGTATATGGCAATAGGCTCACCTCTTATTACATGGGACTCATAACGTTAATAGTGAAAAGTGGGGTGTTAAATTGTACAGTGGCATTAAGTGCCGTAATTGTGTGGGAGAGCCATGCTTCGGCACGAATGGGCCGGCTCGACTGGAGTTATACCACGGCCTCACAGAAAACCGACGTGAAGCAACGCTTGCGTTGTTTTTCGTCGTGCGAGTGAGGTTACCGGAGGCCCAATTACCCTCCCCTTTCCCAATCTCCCCAATTCCTGAATACCCAACGACCCTCAAACTCTTAATCCCCAAAAGGCCGGTAACGCACTTGTAACGCCTCTTGTGTATCAGGTGTCCATGGGCGACGCCGATTGCTTACCATCAGGTGATCCGTCTGCGGACAAATCACTACCTAATATAAAACAAAGTCGCTATCCGCCGTCTGTCTGTCCCTATGTAGGTATGCTTAGATCTTTAAAACTACGCAACGGATTTTGATGAGGTTTATTTTAATAAATATAAGGATCACTTAAGGAAGGTTTATATGTATAACTAGTTACTTCCGCGCGGTTTCACACGCTCTGCTCAGCTCCTGTTGGTCGTAGCGTGATGTTTTATAGCCTATAGCCATCCTTGATAAATGCGCTTTCCAACACAAAAATAATTATTCAAATCAGACTTGTAGTTACAGAGACTAGCGCGTTCAAACAAACAAACAAAAAAACAAACTCTTCCGAGGTATAAAGAGGTATAAAGACCTCTATAATAGTATAAGATAAGATAAATGCATATTGTAGTAGTAATCGTCGTTCCGTATTCTCCCTACCCCCATGGGAGACAGGCGTGAAGTTATGTATGTATGTATGTATGTATGTATGTATGTATGTATGTAAATGTAATATTGTACTCGAGCGAAGCCGGGGCGAGTCGCTAGTGCATAATAAGCTAACAATAATTAGCTTAGTTTAATAATGGCTCCGTATAATTACTGCGGTAACTCTGAAGTAATGTGATTAAATAGTTCATTACTGTAATAGCTTATATGTATGTCAGCTCCGTGGTTTAATGTGAAAGGGTAACATAGTATAGGGTAACGGTGTAGGGAGAGGGGTAAACGTGTTCTAGAGTGGAGACCGCGTCTAGGCAAATGTAGTGTAGCTTCCAGCTAGGTGAATTGACGACATCCGCAAGGTTTTTTTTATGGGATAAGTCAATAAACGAGCAGACGGATCACCTGATGGTAAGCAATCGGCGTCACCCATGGACACCTGGAACACCAGAGGCGTTACAAGTGCGTTACCGGCCTTTTGGAATTCAGGGATTGAGGAAAGGGAGGGGGGGGGGTAATTGGGCATCCGGTAACCTCACTCACACAACGAAACACAACACAACGTTGTTTCACGTCGGTCTTCTGTGAGGCTGGTTGGCAGTGGTTAGATTAGAATAGCTGAAGAGCGAGCTCAGTGGCGCGCCATTTGAGAGGCCTATGCCCAGCAGTGGACGATTACTATACCGATGGTTCCTCGGTCACGGTGGTCGGTGGACCACGGGTGGTATCCACAAGCCGAAAGATGTTCCATGGAATGATAAAATACACAATGTAGATACTTCAGTTATTATTTTACTCTTTCATGTCAAAACGGCTGCAGGGACTAGGATGAAATTTGGAAAAGGGGTAGATTATGGTCTAAAATAACATGAAGGCCATTTTTTATCTCATTGGAACGCGGGCGAAGCCGGTGACAAAAGGTCTATATACAGGGTGACTTGTAACTCGACGAATTCCTCAGGGCCTAAGAGAGACCTCAGGGCTAATTTTGCAGGAAATTAGTTGTACTACCACCTCCCAAGAGGAATACGTCGAGTTACAAGTCACCCTGTATAGTTATAAAAATGAAACCCGTTTCCCGTTGTCACGCCATAACTTGAGAACGGCTAGACCGATTTGGCTGATTTTTTTTTGTTGTGATTGTTATTTTCAGGAGAAGGTTTTTATAACAGAAACAAATAATGAAAATCCTACGGGAACGGGAGGAAATGGGGTTCCGCGTACGAAGTCGCGCGTAAATGCTAGTTTTATATAAATCTTAACCCAAATACATACATACATACATACATACGTAACTACTTTCGAAAACTGTATATTCTTGAACCATTCCACTGCAGTGCACATAATTTCATGAAATTGCTGAATATTTCCTTGAAAGCTTCAGCGTTGGCCATTCAGGAGGACATATAGAGATGAGATTTTAGATATTTTTGAAAATTACATTTTCTGCACTGAAAATGAAATTGGTGCATGAAATAAAATAAGTGGTGGAGTTTTTGGTTACATTTTATTTCAAGTTACTTACTTATGACGATTTTTCTTTGTTTTATAATGTAGCCTTTTGTCTTTTAAGAGGCGTAAAGCAAAGGTATACATAAAGGTGCTCCCTCAGCGGGAGCATTCACATGTAATGTAAAATTATAGTATCGACTTTGAGCACTATATAACAATTAGACTAATGAGCATTTGCGTGTAATGTAACATATTGATTCGATTTTGAGCATTTTATAGCAAGATGTCAGACGAAACGGCCGGGCGGGGGGCGGGGTGCATTGTTGTTACAAGTTGTATCAAGATATTACACATTGTATCATTACAAGGTGCGCATTGTAATGCTCGGTTCTCCTCCTTCACTGATGTAATGCTCAGATCTGTAACGTTACCTTACACGCGAATGCTCCCGGTAAGGGAGCACATTTATAGAGATGTAGGTAGGATATGAAAAGGACACATTCATTATGGCACTGTTACTCATAATACTATAATGCACTAATATCAAGCACGATAGCATGCTTTAAATTGAGCACTCGTCACTTTATAGAATGTGTGTCAAAAAGTTGCTCAAAATTGACATGCTAATGAACCATGTTTGCGAATTGACAGGCGTTCGATATTTGAGCATTCTCAATAAAACTTCTTTTAGCACGCATAGTATACCGCTGGTCGCGTTCCGTGCGCACCTTTTAGAGCCATCAGACCACCACAGATGGGGCCTAACAGGGCTGATGCCGATACGGAGCCGCGGAGGACTTATCAGGTTACCGGGGCTCCGGCTCGAAATGCAGGGGTAGGAACTGGGTGGTTTTTAGTCAGTAAGAGTCTGACACTCCCTCTCACCTCACCCGAGTGAGAAAAGTCATTAGATGATTTTTCCACTCTCAACGAAATAGCACGCAAAGTACCTTTAATTTAGTTAGTCTATAAGTCAGATAACGAAAAGGTATCACACATTATTTTTCTTATTTCTAGTTAGATAAATTGAAAGTTTTGTAGCTATGTCACAAATCTTGTTTCTTTTTTTTTATGCAAAACGTTGCCCCATATATTATTACTCCGGTGTCGTGGGTGCGTTTACAGACATATAAGTTCACATCCAGAATGACACCCAGACCCGAAACAACAATTTGTCGATCACACAAAGTGTTGTTCCGTGCGGGAATCGAACCCGCGACATGATGCACGGCAGCTGGTTGCCCAGCCACCGCACCAACCGTGCAGTCTAGCTATCGTTAGACATACTAAATCGTCGCGCAGCCTACTGGCATTACGCGCACGCTGCTCATGAGGAAGAAGAGAGAAGCCCCTCTGTGGCTCAAAACTAGTAGAGCTTTATATCAGTATATTCACATGAGTAACCCGCGATATTTATTTGACCTCACATCTTATATTTTTAAAATTTTTATTATTCTATTCTATGAATTTGAGAATTATGTTACGTATATTTTGTATCCATAAATTCTTCGAGATACTTTGGACACTAATACCATACATTGGACACAATTTCAGACTCCATACTAATTCTGCGAAAGTTACAAAAAATCCTCAAACACTTTTTGTCTGATCCAGGAATCAAATCCGCAACCCCTTGCTTTACAGTAGCACTTACAACTTCTAGACTAACAAGACAGCTTTTAACTCACTTTCACTTAGGTACAATTACCTCATGTTTGCCCTCCAAGAGACGTCGCGAACGAAAGCGAGTTCAATGTAGCATTTCTAAGTAGACCTTTGTCAAAATAAATTAGACATCGGATTGACAATATCGCATGATAAGATTCAAGTTTGGAGGAACGACCCTTTTCAAAGGAGTGCAAAAAATAACTGCTATCGATTGAGAGGTTCTCTGGTTTTAATCCTATTGGCAGTTCTCTGGTTTTTCATATTTTTTATGGAATAGGTCGCAAACGAGCTGACGGATCACCTGATGGTAAGCGATCAGCGCCGCCCACGGACACCCGCAACACCAGAGGAGTCACAGGTGCGTTGCCGGCCTTTTAAAAAAGAATACGCTCTTTTCTTAAAGGTTAATAGTGAATTTTCTGGTTAGATTCTGCAGCGGTGGCGCTGGTGTCGATTATGGTACAGTTCGTTTTGGTGCTTAAATACTGATTGGTATAGAAACTGGGTCTCAGGTCATGATATCTATTGCTAAATAAATAATAAAATAAACTAGAATAATATGTTTTGAGCAGAAGACCGTTATATTAAAGGAAGGCCAAATTAAGCACCCACGACACAGGAGAAAATCCTAATGTGGGGCAACGTTTTTTTTTTTTAAAAAACCCTTTGCCGGCGAGCATGCATGAAAAGACTGATGACTGTTGATGTGGCGAAAGGGGGTACATACGTACGTACTATGTACCCCCTTTCGCATACATATTTTGGCATAAAAATATCATTTTACACTACAAATACTGTTTTTTTTTATTTTTTTTGGCACGAACGGGCCGAAGTGATACCACAGCCTACAGAAAACCGACGTGAAACAACACTGGCGTTGTGTTTCGTCGCGTTAATGAGGTTACCGTAATCTCCAATAATCCCCAAATTCCTAATCCCCAAAAGGCCGGTAACGCATACGTCTGCTCGTTTGTCGGTTCATTTAAAAAAAAAAGTCAGTATTACTGGGTTTTGAAAAAATAATCTCAGTAGTAGCACGGAATCTGGAAATGTGCCCGGTATATATTTTTTTTAATATACTTTATAGGTCGACGCTTGACCACCATCTCGCCTGATGGTAAGCGATGATGTGGCCGACGATGGAGCACGCCTACCTATGAGCAACCTGTTCACTCGGGACTTGAAGACACCCAAGTCATATTTGACGGGAAACACAGCCTCTGACAAGGAATTCCATTCCTTAGCGGTTCGCATGAGGAAGCTTGACGCGAAACGCTTCGTTCGAATGGATGGAATGTCCACCATATAAGGGTGGCGTCCCGCCGTTCGTCTGGTAATAGGCTCACTCCCTATTACATGGGACTCATAACATAAATAGTGAAAAGTGGGTGTTACATTGTATAGCGGCAATAAGTGCCGTAAATGTACACTTCTGCCTGTGTTATGTTAAAAAAGTAAGGATAACAAATTAACGTACGATTATTAAGTGTAAAAGGAGGGTTAATTAATTAAAATCACGCCATTAAAAAAAAGTCAAACCATTTATTTCATTTAAACCATAATTTGGTACTTTTGAAACGTCAACAAATGTAAAATAAATAATAGTCTGTCAGTCAGTCTGTCAGTGAAGCTAGGTGAAGCTAGGTGAAGCTAGGTGAAGCTAGGTGCTCAAGTGCTCATTCCAAAATGTAGATTCGAATGGAGAAGATCGAGAAAGAAACTCGATTCGTTATTTTTTTTAAAAAAGTATCTTCTACAATGTCTCTGATACATATTCCAATACTGTACGTATATGTGAGAACAATGCAAAGACACGCTTGACACATTATACTTATTACAAAACTTACTAAAATAAAAAATAAAAACAAAACAAAAAAAATAATATAGTCATGGTGCTCACATATTCGTTTCATCAACAGACTATAAATGCTCACTGCTGAGCAAAGCCTCTGCTCAGACAGAGAAGGTTTGAGCATTAATCACCACGCTTGCTCACGGCGGGTTGGCAATTACAAATATATAATTAGAAATTATATGCCCAGGTTTCCTCACGATGTTTTCCTTTACCGTTTGTTAATGGTGTCTAAATAATCTTAGAAAGTACATATAACTCGGAAAAAGTCACATTGGTACTTGCCGTTGGTAAAACCTCCGGGCCACCACGACATTACATACTCACATAATTATGCATACTGACAATCCATAAAAATAGCGCTTCTATACAAGAAACAAAAGGCTACATGTAACTTGGAAGTCAGAGGCTATTAATACGTAATAACAATAATCACAGTCGCAATTCCACAACTTCTCAACCAACAAAGCAAGTCAATAAAATACCAATATATCTTATTAATGTTCTAGGCACGTTGAAAGGCTTAGAAAGAGGCCATTAATTGCCGACTTGACCGCTAGATGTCGTTAATGGGCAGTTTATGTACGGAATTCGGTCGATAGACGTGCAAAATTGAGTTTCTAGTTCGGTGTTCAGGGATGGCAGAAGTTTTATTGAAGGAGGTATTATTACTGTTTTATATTATAACTTGCGTGAGACATACTAAAGTAATTATTATGTTTTCGGCTTGATGGTGTATCTGTTTGGCTAGGAACTTGATTAGTTTTAAGTCAATTAGAGGTGACTGTCGCACTGCTACTGTATTTGAAACAAAAGCAGCGCAACAGTCACCGCGTCGAGTGTTTTTTTTTATGGCGTAAGCCTGTAAACGAGCAGACGGATCACCTGATGGTAAGCAAACGGCGTCGCCATGTGCACCTGAAACACCAGAAGCATAGAAAGAAGAAAGAAAAAACATTTATTTGACAAATAACACACACGATAAATATACAGATATACATTATACATAGTTGTAAACGAAATACTAATAATAAACTTAAAAGAATAGACATCAGAACAAAAGACATTACAGTGTAGTAAAAAAATGATAATACGATAAAACAGAATTTTGAATACAAAAAAAAAACAAAGAAAAAAATAATAAAATCAATTTGCGCGTGCTCATGCCAAAAGGGCCTCCACCTCAGCATATAGTTGGACGTTTCTGCCCAACGCTGATTTTCAGGTGGCACCCTGCAGTGACTCACGGACGGCGGTACCGCCCCTCAATAGGAACAGAAAATAAACATGAAATTATATAAATAGTATAAATTTTGCTGAATATGTGTGTGTGTGTGAGTGAAAAATTGTGAATAGAATAATATATATATCCGATAGTACATGTACATATATACATACAAACAAAATGTAAAAATGCAATTATAAGAGGTAGTCACTTTCTACGTTTACTCTTTTTTTTAATTAATTGAGGGATATTACACATTTTTGATTGTCAAATGCATAACAAGTCCGTTACCGGCCTTTTGGGGATTAAGAGTTTGAGGATCGTTGGGGATTCAGGGATTGGGGAGATTGGGGAAGGGGAAGGGTAATTGAGCCTCTGGTAACCTCATTCACACGACAAAACACAACGCAAGTGTTGCTTCAAGTCGGTTTTCTGCTCGGCCGTGGTATCACTCCGGTCGAGCCGGCCCATTCGTGCCGAAGCATGGCTCTCCCACATTTGCTGAATGCTGCTCATGAACAGAGCTTTTAGCATGTCCTTTATAGATGAAGCTTATAGTCTAGCAGTGGACTGCCTACCTACCAAAAAAAGTCTTGTAAAATCGGTCCAGCCATTCCAGAGATAAGCCAGTACAAACAGACAGACAGAGAAAAATTGAAAAAATGTTTATTTTCCCCCCTCTGTGGAACCCCTCTGTGGTTCTAAACTAGTAGAGCTTTTCTCAGTATATTCACGTGAGTAACCCGCGATTTTTAGTTAATTTAGTATGTCTCACGATAGTTATTGTGAAAACAATGGTTATTTTGGTATGTGTATTCATATGCATGTAGTAAATAGCGGTTATTTAAATACCATAACAGACACTCCAAATTTATTCATCGGTTTATAAAATCTATCGTTCTCGGCAAATAAATCAAAAATGTACGTAATTTACTTCCCAAAACTGAAGACAAATTTCAGTTATTTCAGAAACTAAATTCTTCAAGTAGAATGAGGTGTCGGCCCTGCCTTAAGTACCAATTTCAGGCTGAAAATTTATGGGCAAGCTGCTAAACAAGTTTCATACGATTTCAGCTTTAAATATCGTTACTTTGATTTTTTCAGTTTTCGTTGCAGTATTATAAGTTTTTAGTTACATTTCATTTCATTTGTTTAACACGTTAAACGCCATGGCAGTCACCGGTGACCGACATTAGCGGAGGATTTGCCTTCAACAATTATTTGTTGGCAGCCAAAGCCTTAACAATATAATATTATGTACACAGTTACATTGTGTCCAAAACTTCCAATAGGAATAAAAAACAGAGACAAACAAATTTCGGTACATAATAAAAATATAAAAAAAATAAACATACATGTCAAAACCTCTACTAGTTTCGAACCACAGAGGGGTTCTTCCTCATGTGCAGAGTGCGCGGTCGCGGCGATGTCGCGCAGCTTTCTATGTATATAATTATCAATTCATTAATAAGTTGGGAGGTGCAGGTTATGGCCAGTTTTTATTTAAGAATCGCTGTTTAAACTGTCAAACACCAAGCGGTCACCGGTGACCGCAACCTATTGTTCTATAATTGTGTCTATAATGACGGTACTCGACGAGTTCATTATAAAATTCTGTTTCCATGTACTTACAATAGTACCTTAAAGACTCTTTTTAATATAAAGCCTTTTTTATGGGATAAACCGGTAAACGAGCAGGCGGATCACCTGATGGTAAGCAATCGGCATCGCCTATGGACACCTGGAACACCAGAGGCTTATTACAGGCCGTTTAGGATTTGGTATTTGAGGATTGTTGGGGATTCAGGGGTTAGGAAAGGGAGGAGGGGTATTTAGGCCTCCGGTAATGCCAAAGTATGGCTCTCCGACACTTGAACGTCTTTCAAATCATCGCACACCTATTATACACGGCTCCGGTACGGCTCAAGCGCGACTGCGGCACGGCTCCGACACGGCGGTTTTTACATTGAATCTGGAAATTGTGACCGGTACATGGCAATAGGCTTACCCCCTATTTTTTTTTTTATTTATTTATTCAGCTAAAGATACATGCATGTTACTTAATTCTAAACATTGCCAAACTGTTCAACAGTTTGGCAAAATAGCGCTCTTAATTTTCATCTTTATACACGTATACAATTTACTATTAGTAGGTTTTTCTTTTATGGCAGGCACACATCACTATAATACAATACATCACTATAATACGTACAGTACATGAAATATCATTTTACAATAATGCTTCCCTTAGTCTTTTTTTTATTGTTACATGGGATAATTAGTGAAAAGTGGGTGTTACTTATGTGTGCACCTCTGCCTACCCCTTCGGGCATAACAGGCGTGATGTTATGTTATGTTACTCTTCCGAGAAACAAAACAAGACTATATTACGTTTATATGAAAGCAAAATGAATTTTATCTGGTTAACATACAACATATTCTTGACTGTTTCCCATAAATGCTAATTAGATGATACTTGTATTAAGCTCAAGCATGCATAACTCAATATTATAATTCACTTTCCTATGAAAAGAGTCCACTTGATCTATTTACTAGCTAATGAAGTAGTCTAGAGATTTTCCAGTCAACAAGAATGTACCGAGGTTGACTGTCCAGGCGACACACGTACTTAGGTATCGTCATGAGATAATGTTCACATGTAAACAGCAGCTCATGTAGTGCAGATGTCCAGTCAACAAGGATGTAGCGAGGTTGACTGTCCAGGCGACACACGTACTTAGGTATCGTCATGAGCTAATGTTCACATGTAAACAACAGCCCATGTAGTGTAGATGTCCAGTCAACAAGGATGTAGCGAGGTTGACTGTCCAGGCGACACACGTACTTAGGTATCGTCATGAGCTAATGTTCACATGTAAACAACAGCCCATGTAGTGTAGATGTCCAGTCAACAAGGATGTAGCGAGGTTGACTGTCCAGGCGACACACGTACTTAGGTATCGTCATGAGCTAATGTTCACATGTAAACAGCAGCTCATGTAGTGTAGATGTCCAGTCAACAAGGATGTAGCGAGGTTGACTGTCCAGCGACACACGTACTTAGGTATCGTCATGAGCTAATGTTCACACGTAAACAGCAGCAGCACATCACCCACAAGAAGAGCAGGGGTGATTGTTTTTGCGATACAAGTCACACATATTTCTGTGTACAACACAAATCTATATAATAATATTTTCACCAATTTACCTTTTCGTAAAGAAATAAAATATTTCCGAAGTGTCGTTAGACTTTTATTTCTTTAGCAAAGATATTGGGAGTAAGTTCGGGTCATAACTCACTAGTTTACCCCATTTTACCATCCTCCCATACTCCCACCCCCCAAGATCTCCCTCTAAAACTTTTCTGTCTATCTGTATAACTCCTAAACTTGTATGTGAAGTGGTGATTGGCTGATAGTATCTAAATATTATATTTTTCTTCTAATTTATACTAACGTCAATAATATTGTAATACAAGGTGATTCAGTAAATTAGGTTCCATTTCGTAATAAGCTAAATAATTACTGTTATTCGATTTGCGCCCTTATTACTAAGGATTCTGATAACTTTTGGAGATTATAATTTAGTTTTATGATCTTATGAAATTTATATAGTATATAATATAATAATAGTCTCAAATAGCAGCAAGATTCCATATTAGAAACATTGAAGTTAAACTAATAACATAACATCATCACGCCTTTTACCCCCGAAGAAGTAGGCAGACGTGCATATTGCGGCACTTATGGCCACTGTACAATGTAACACCCACTTTTCACTATTTATGTTATGAGTCCCATGTACTACTTAGGGGGTGAGCCTATTGCCATATACCGGGTACAATTCCAGACTTCGTGCTACCATTGAAGTTTACTTTTAAAACCCAGTATTTCTTTACCCGACCCAGGAATCTAACCCGAGACCCTTTGTCGCGGAGAACCTAACGGGTTACCGGGGCTCCGGCTCGACGTGCAGGAGAAGGAACGAGGTGGTTTTTAGTCAGTAAGATTCTGACACTCCCTCCCGCCTCACCCAGGCGGGAGAAGTCATTCGATGATTTTCCCCCCTTTAAAAAAAACCTGAGACCCTTGCCCAGCAGTCACACTTGCGACCACTCGGCCAACGAGGCAGTCAAAATCTTAGTAAAGTAGGTAAAAATAAAATAAATATTCACACAAGATATATAATTCAAATATAGATATACAAATAAACTGAAGTACTATTTCTGCGACCCTTGCAGGATAAAGGTCAAATTTGTTTACTTGTTTAGGCGACAAGAGGTCTGAACAATAGTGTTCAATGGAAATATACTTGTGGCACACAAAAGAGGACTCTGTATCAAGTGTGTAAAGAATGTTATTGGTTGTGTTTGTTTATCAGGGTATAAATCAGGCACTACATAATGTTGTTATGGTTGCTACCCTCTGAAGGGGTATATGAAGATAGGTATTAATTTTTCTACCTCTATAGTACATTCGCTTTATGATCATTGACGGCACGGTTGACGCTGTGGCTGGACAATTGACTGCCGTACGACGTTTAGTGGGTTCGATTCCCGCACGGAGCAGCTCTTTGTGTGATCCACAAATTGTTGTTCCGGGTCTGGGTGTCATGTGTATGTGAACTTGTATGTTTGTAAACGCACCCACGACACAGGAGAATATCCAAGTGTGGGGCAACGTTTAAAAAAATGTCTGTGGGACTAGCCCCGCCTCCTAAACTGATTGCAAACTATTTAGTGTATTTTTACAAATTCATTATGCTTTATCGCAAATGCGAACACTTATGATTATTTTGCTATCATGCGCAAAAAAGGCATCAGTGGTGCGCAGACTGAGGGAAAGCAGCGACTATGTTCTGAAGGTATTTGCAGAAAGGCTAGAGGGGCCTATAATGTATAGATTTATCAGGCTGCATGTCAGACAATGGGACTTAATAAAACTTCTAATTATCTGTCCTGTATTTGTAGTTGTGTATGTATTATTTTACTAGCTACTTCCACGCGGTTTCACACGCTCTGCTCAGCTCCTATTGGTCATGGCGTAATATTTTATAGCCTATAGCCATCCTCGATAAATGTGCTATCCAACACAAAAAGAATTATTCAAATCAGACTTGCAGTTACGGAGATTAGCGCGTTCAAACAAACAAACAAAAATACTTCCGATTTATATAATAAAGTATAAATTATTTTATTTTTTTACTCGTCTAGGCCCGTAAATAATAGTATAATGACTGCCTCGTTGGCCGAGTGGTCGCAAGTGCGACTGCCGGGCAAGGGGTCTTGGGTTCGATTCCCGGGTCGGGCAAAGTATTACTGGGTTTCTTAAAAAATCCTCAGTAGTAGCACTGAGTCTGGAAATGTGCCCGGTATATGACAATAGGCTCACCCCCTATTACATGGGAATGGGACTCATAACATAAATAGTAAAAAGTGGGTATTCCTTCTGTGTGCACCTCTGCCTACCCCTTCGGGGATAAAAGGCGTGATGATGTTATGTTGGTTTCAATTTTCCAAAATAAAACTAGCCTATGTTACTCCTTAGTACAACAGCTACCTGCCAATAAAAGTCTTGCAAAATTGGTCCAGCCATTTCAGAGATTAGCCAGTATAAACAGACAGATAGACAGACGAAAAATTGTATTGTTTTTTGATATGTGTATCGCATTTATATTCATACGCATGCAGTGAAAAGCGGTTATTTGAATATTACAAACAGACACTCTAATTTTATTTATCTGTATATGTAGATAGGTTTTATTATAGAACACAAAGTTATTTATTATTACCTAGTTTATGCTGCAAAATGTATGCGTGTTTAAAACTAATAAATTAAGTTTACAATGGCGTCCATTTTGCAACTATAAGCATTTATACGTATTGATTGCAATCTACAAGGAAAGCCGTTTAGCTAAAATCACTGCAGGGTGCTATCTGAGCGTCGCGTCCCGCGCGCGTCTCAAGGAGCCATCAGACCACCACAGATGGGGCCCAATAGGGCTGATGCCGATACGGAGCCGCGGAAGACTTAACGGGCTACCGGGGCTCCAGCTCGAAGTAGTAGAAACGGGGTGGTTTTTAGTCAGTAAGAGTCTGACACTCCCTCTCGCCTCACCCGGGTGGGAGATGTCATTGGATGATTTTCACCCTCAAAAAAAAAAAAAATGAAGGCTGCCATCTAGAAACCAGCGTTGGGCATGTACGCTCGACTTAATGCTGAGATGGAGGCCCTTTTGGCAAGAACACGCGCTATTAACTCGTCGACTACCGTCATTATAGACACAATTATAGAACAATAGGTTGCGGTCACCGGTGACCGCTTGGTGTTTGACAGTTTAAATGTTATTTATTTATATCTGTTTTATTAATTATTAATTAATGTGTTATTATTGTATTGTCATTGTTTTGTGTCATATGTATATACCTACTCTGTTTCTTCGTTTTTTGGCTTTCATTATTGTTCTGTATTACCTATGTAAGTATCTGTATTTATTTCTTCTTTTCTATTTAATTTTGTATTTATTTTTGTATCTGTGTGCGACGTGCGTCGAATAAATGTTTTTTTGTTTATTTCTAAAACTCTGTAATATTTCTCTAGATATAACAAGAATATTTTTATATGAAATCATTTAAGTACTTTATCATATTGTAGGTAATGACGACTAAGGTAATAGAATTCCACGGAGGTTTAGTCCCAGGCGTCGTAAGGACAGTCCGGGCGTCGGGGATCGCGAGACGATCTCCGGCCACCGTAAGTACTTACTGGCCTACGGAAGGCCAGCACGGGTAACTCGCCGTCCGACCAGAACCAGACCCGGGCATGTAACGCGTGCTTCTCGTGCGCTTCAAGGAGCCATCAGACCACCACAGATGGAGCCCGATAGAGCTGATGCCGATACGAAGCCGCGGAGAACTCAATGGGTTACCGAGGCTTCGGTTCGAATAGCAGGAGTAGGAACGGAGTGGTTTTAAGTCAATAAGAGTCTGACACTCCCTCTCGTCTCACCCAGGCGGGAAACTTTCCTCTTTTTTTTTCAAGGAATTACAGATGAAACACGTTATTTCTTCACAAAGATAATCGTAACCGAAAATCCTTCTGTTTCGCCTTACGATAATTCCCTCGAAGCTAAGTCACAAAATAAAATAATTCTATTTGCTTTTTTTTTTTTTTTTTTTTTAAGGGGGGAAAATCATCGAATGACTTCTCCCGCCTGGGTGAGGCGGGAGGGAGTGTCAGACTCTTACTGACTAAAAACCACCCCGTTCCTTCTCCTGCACGTCGAGCCGGAGCCCCGGTTACCCGTTAGGTTCTCCGCGACTCCGAATCGGCATCGGCCGTATTGGGCCCCATCTGTGGTGGTCTGATGGCTCTTTGAGGCGCGCGCGGAACGCGACGCGCCGTACGCTCGGGTCTGTTTCTGGTCGGACGGGGAGCCACCCATGCTCGCCGTCCGCAGGCCCGCGCTTACGGTGGCCGGAGATCGTCCCGCGATCCCCGACGCCCGGTGTGTCCTTCGCGATGGCTGGGTTGCGAGGAGGCAGCGCTTCGCTGCCTCACGCGTCCCGCCTCCTCCTTAGCTAGCATGACTGCTTCGCAAAAGGAGGAGACGGCATCCCAATCCCCCTCGCTCCGCATCATGGCCTGCACTAAGCCCGGACGCGAGAGGTCGCCATCGCCGATCACTTCCCTGAGGACACGGCGGTGCTCAGCCCACGCAGGGCATTCTCCCACCGTGTGTTCCACCGTGTCCTCAGGGCGGTCCTCGCAGTGATGACACCCGGGCGTTTCCTCCCGCCCCATCAGACACAGGTACCTCCCGAAACTCCCATGTCCGGTGAGGACCTGCGTCAGGCGGTAGGTGAGGACGCCGTAGCGTCTCTCAAGCCACTCCTCAAAGAGGGGACTTACCGCTGCGATGGCAGCGAGCCCAGCCCTCGGTTGCGACAGTCGTTGCTGCCATTCCGCCATGAGATCGCGCCGGAGCTCATCCCGCCACGCACTTATTTGGCGCGGCAGCGGAGTTTCGCCCCGGCGACGTGCCTCCGCGCGCATGCTGTGCACGCGCGCGAGCACCTTCGCCTCCAGATCCCACGGCGGTAACCCGGCAAGGAGGTTCGCCGACTCCCCGGAGATCGTGCGGTATCCGCGGATCATTCGGATCGCCATGACCCTCTGTGCCATGAGCAGCGTCCGAGCGGGACGCCGCAACAGGTTTGGCGCCCAAACAGGGGGCCGTAGAGGGCCATGGACCGCACGACCCCGGCGTATAACCTCCGGCAGGAGGCGTTTGGCCCCCCGAGGTTGGGGAGGATGCGTTTAAACGCAGCCCCCGTCCTCTCCAACTTTGGAGCCAAACGTCGGAAGTGCTCAATGAAGTTCCACCGACTGTCGAGGACGAGTCCTAGGTACTTCATCGTCGTCTCGACGCCGATGGTAACTCCTCCCGCCGTTATTTGGGACCCACCCGGAGGTGGCGCGTTCCCGCGGCCATGAAAACACATGGCCTCGGACTTGTGGAGCGCCACCTCGAGTCCCAACTGCCGGATTCTCTCAACGACTGTCGCAACCGCTGTCGCCATTAGATCGGCCGCCGCCTGGTGCGACCTCCCGTGCGCTAGCACCAGCGTATCGTCGGCGTAGCATATTGTGCTAACGCCGTTCGGGAGGTCGGTGCGCAGCACCCAGTCATAACCGATGTTCCACAGGAGCGGCCCCAGAACCGAACCCTGCGGAACACCGCGTGACATCTCTCGCCGATTCCACTCGCCCCGATGACCGGGGTAAATGACGGACCTGTCCGTCAGGTATGCCTCGATTACACGACGGAGGTAGGTAGGCACCCGATGATATCGGAGTGCCTCCAAGATGCAGCTCCAGGGCAGGGAGTTGAAGGCGTTGGCGATGTCCAGAGACACCGCCACTACGACCTTACCCCTGGACACTGCAGTCCCCGTCGTCCGGTCCCTAACGCGCATGATGGCGTCCACCGTGGAGCGCCCTCTGCGGAAGCCGAACTGGCCGTCCGATAGGTCCGGCCCAATGTCCGTCAAGTGCGCGACGAGGCGGTTCGAAATGATTCTTTCGAAGACTTTCCCCACCTCGTCGAGCAGCACTATGGGCCGGTATGCGGACGGAGAGTCCGCAGGGCGCCCCGTCTTCCGCACGAGGACCAGTTTGCCCGCTTTCCAGAGAAGCGGGAACTGGCCTCTCTCCAAGCATGCGCTGTAGAGACCGATTAATCGAGGCCCGAGAGCCTCTGAGGCCAGGACCCATGCTTTGCCATGCAAGCCGTCGGGTCCTGGGGCGGTGTTCTTGGCGCCCATCCGGCGCACCGCCGCTCTCAGTTCTGCCTCGGTCACCTCTGGGACGATGTCGTCGTCGTCGTCGCTGTAGCCCGCGTCGGGCACCGCAGGGGGCGGAGTCATATACGGAGGGGTGAAGCCCCTCCACAGTCGGGGGAACAGGGCGCCAATCACCTCCTCTAAGACCTCTGGCCGGAGACTCTGGGTGAGCGGGGGAGCCCAAGCGCGGAGCTTGTCGCGTACCATGCGGTACGGGCGTCCCCACGGATCTCTGTCCAGAGTCCCCAGCATCTCTCGGCGGGCCTCCTCCTTGGCCCGCAGGATTTCCGCCTTGAGGACGGCTTTCGCCGCCCTGTATCCCTCATACAACTCCGCCTCTCTCGCATCCGCATTCGGAGGACGGATACGGCGCCTGCGGTACCTAGTGTACTGGCGTCGCGCAGTAGTGCACGCCTTGCGCAGAGCTGCCAGCTCCTGCGACCACCAGTACACCTGGCGCTTTTGTTGGCTCGACCGGATCCGGGGCATCGCCACGTCACAAATCCTGGACATGGCGTCCTGGAGCCACTTAGCCTCCTCGTCTATGTCGGCAGGCCTGACCGGTGGTAACACCCAGGCCTGCACGATGGCGGCTTCCAGGAGCAGCTCCCGGTCCAGCTGTTTCAGCGCCCAACGCGGGCCACATGGGGCCTGTCTGACCGGCGGGTCCGCGGACTCGGCGGAGACGTCGAACCGGATATACCGGTGGTCGGAGTACGTCTCCACCTCCTCCATGACGCGCCAGCCAACTATACGTGGTGCCAGAGCAGGGCTGGCGAACGAAATGTCCACCACCGACTCGCCCTGCATCCGCACGCACGTGGGGACAGAACCCCGGTTCAGGACGACTAGGCCTGTCTCAAGGGCCCAGTCTTCCACCATCCTACCCCGGACGTCGGTGAACCGGGAACCCCAAGCCAAGTTTTTGGCATTGAAGTCCCCGAGGACGAGCACGGGGAGGGAACGAAACCCGACGACGACTGTGACCAACTCCCTCAAGGAGTTGTGGAACTCGGCGAGAGTTCGGTTCGGAGAGAAGTACACGCCCACCACAGCGAGCTCTCCGAACCGTGCTGCGACACAACCCCGGCCTCTTTGAGCAGCCTCAAGAGTCGGGGTACCGGCGGCGGCCGACGAGAGGATGGTCACCGAGCCGTCCAGGTCCGCCACCCAGTGATCCCTGGGCGGGACAAAATACGGCTCGGAGACCACGGCGACATTGATCGACCACTGCGCCATGCTCTGGAGCAGGAGATCCTGAGCAGCGGCGCAGTGGTTGATATTCGCCTGGAGGAGGCGGAATGGAGCCATTATTGGCAGTCCATTCCGATCTCCTCAGAGGCGGCAGCGGCGACTGCGGTGGCAGTGGCGGCGGCGGCGGAAACGGCAGGGGCGGCGGAGGGCCTACCTTTGCCCTTGGGTTTGGCAGGAGGGGAGCAGCCCTTGCTCCCGACCCGGTGATTGGCCGGCTTGCCAGCCGCCGCACATGCGTTGCAGTGCAGCGGGGCATTGCAGGAGCCGGCCCTGTGACCGGGCCGACCGCAGCGGAAGCAACAGTCGCTGCGGTCCACCTCCGAGGTGCATTTGGCGCTCACGTGCTCCCCCACGTGACAACGGTAGCACCTCAGAGGCCGGGCCTCGAGCAGCTTTATCTGCGCCGAGACCCATCCCACCAAGAGCCTTTTGCCCTCCTTTAGCTTTTTGGCCGCTGTGACGGGGCAGCTGACCACCACCGTGCGCAGCCCCGAGTTATCCGGACGGATGGCGCCCACCCTGACCTGGTCAGCAGGGCACCCTCCCGTCCTGGCCACAGCGGCCACCACCTCACTCTCCGTTACGGAGTCGTCCAGGCCCAAGATCCTGACATCCAGGCATTTGGTGGGCCTGGACACGCGGGCCTCGTCCGCACCGAGGCACGCCCTAAGCCTCTCGGCCAGGGCGTCGGCCGATGGGCCACTGGCCGCGCCGGGGACCTCCAAAAGACGGGCTCCGGTAGCGGTCACCTTGACCGCGAACCCGTTTGGCGCCCCGAACTCCGCAGGAGTTACCGCCCCCTTCAGTTTGGCGAGGACGTCGCCATATGTTACGCCCCTATTGACCGCTTCAGGCTGTAGGGTGATGACCACAGCCGCGGTCTTAGGGGCGAGGAGCAGGGCAGCAGCGCGTTTCTCTCTGCGCTGCTGCTGCCGTCGCTGCCGCTGCGCCTTTTTGCGGCGCTTTCGGCCCTCCCTGGCGACTCTCCTCGCCTCGCCGGCGATCTGCCAACCGCCGCCGTCCTCCACTCGCGGGGCGGATTCCGCCGCCGCTGTTGCAACTCCAGCAATTCTATTTGCTTAGCTTTTATACAAATAACGAATTTTCCATACAAATATTAGCTCAGATAGTAAAATTGACGATTATTTGATCTGTTACAACCGCACGTAAAGGTACACTCTATCAGTGTGATTTGACCTCTAATTGCATAGACAAACTATGTAAGCTTAGACTGGTTATGTACAGCTTAATATGCGTTCATATCGATCGGTTGCGTGCGTCGAAAATATAAGGTAGGTAAATGCCACAATAATCGTCTGTTCAGGAAATTATTATCTATTGCTTTTTCGGTAATTTCATGTGAATTTATATTTGTTGAGAGATAGGTATGTAAGTTAATAGGTTTTTTGTTATTAAATATGTATTGATAGATAAAGCAAACGTTTGGTAATTTCCATTTTTGTTATGTATTGAATTTTTGTTGTAATAGCACTTTCGTTTATTGTTTTGTAATTTTATTTGTATGAGTGAACAAACAAATGTTTATTTTTATGGGATAAGATGGTAAACGAGCAGACGGTAGTCCGTCTGCTCGTTGGAAAGACTCCTGATGGTAAGCAATCGGCGTCGCCCATGGACACCTGGAACACTAGAAGCGTTACAAGTGCGTTATCTATCTCGCTTCTTTGGGATTAGGAATTTGGTGATTGTTGGGGATTCAGGGACTGAAGAGATTGTGGATGAGGGGGCGGAGATGATTGGGCCTCCGGTAATCTCACTTGAATGAAACACATCTATCATGATATCACTACGGTCGAGAAGGACCATTTGTACCGAAGCATGGCTATCCCACACTTAAAATTAAGTTTTTTGTTTTATTAAGTTGATAATAAGTAACTTATTGACTTGAAACTTAAAAACACTCAGGGAAGTTAGGTAATGACTTTAGCAAGCAATTCCACGCCGTAGCGTTTCTTGTATTACTGTTTTAGATTTTCACTCGACCAACGAGGCAGTTGAGAATTTAGTTAGCTCAATAAATATACTGCAGTCGAAAGTAAGAAGTTAAATAATCTTTCTAGCGAAGTCATCTAATGACAACCCAAAATAAACTTATCTCCGTAAATGAGGCCTTTCCGAAAATTTATCACCTGCAAGCCCTTTTAATTAATTATTCGTTCGAACAGTTTATAAATTTACAACAACGTTCGTATACTTTAAGTAAGTTTCGTAAACGTCTTAAATTCCTTTCCAAACTTTAATTATTTAGGTACCTTAAATAATTATTTCAAACTTCATTTTAGATTTGAAATTTTCGGTAAATTGACGGAATAACGGCGGTGTATAGGTTGGATTGTAATTAGGGGCCTTCACCCTATTTTTGGTGATAAAATAGAAGAGTTTATAAAAAGAATTTCGTTTGTATTTTGAATATAGAATTTTATATTTCTTTTTTATAAAGTTTGATGGTATATTTTTCAATATGGCTTAGTTTTTTTTTAAATCAGTGGACTTAAATTATGTCATTCCTTTTTTTCGATATCTTCATAGTGTAGGCGCCATGTCTGAGAAATTCTTTTTTAAGTTATTATTTTTTAAGTTTGACGATGTATTGTCGTTACGTTGTTCTCACATAATGTATATACAAACGGTTAACGAGGATTTAGATCACCTGATGGTAAGCAATCGGCGTCGCCCATGGACACCTGGAACACTATAGGCGTTACAAGTGCGTTACCGGCCTTTTGGGATTAGGAATTTGGGAAAGGGGAGGGTATTTGGGCCTCCTGTAATCTCATTGACGAAACACAACGCAAGCGTTGGTTCACGTCGATCTTCTGTGAGGCCGTGGTATCACTCCGGTCGGTACCATTATATAACGTGACGGCGTGAGTGGTTAAAATGCAAAATATAATGTTATCATGCAATGACACTCATTCGTTTTCAGTTATGAACTTGTGGCGATACATGTCATGCACCAAATATGGATGGAAACAAATCAACCGATGACGTCACAAAATCCTACATCGCACATGTGAAGTTTACATGCGAATTAACACGGATAGAAAACCCCAAACGAACAACTGTTGGGCAGAAAGCCCGGCAGGCACGATCACCTCGCCTGGTCGGAGGATCCTCCTTTTCCGATCTTAGGGAACCATACTTTCTGTTAAGTAACTTAAATCTGCGTGAAACCGAAAGTTTTAGGAAGTGAAAATGCACCCTTGCGGCTATTCATCCAATGCTATAGTTTATAATAAAACTTTCGTTATACTGAACTAGCTTCTGCTCGCGACTTCGTACGCGTAATCCCATTTTTTCCCGTCCTCGTTCGTGATTTTCGGTAAAAAGTAAAAAAAAGTATTGGTTAAAAAGTATCCTATGTCGGTCTCCTGGCTCTAAGCTACCTCCCCCCACCAATTTTCAGCCAAATCTATTCTGTCGTTCTTGAGTTATAAGTGGTGTAACTAACACGACTTTCTTTTATATACATTTTGAGCACGGGTTCCTTTTTGCGATAGAACGGGATTTTTTTTGCACAAAGCGACTTTCGGTCCCCTAACACCTGGCGCTCTGTGGGACTCGCCCTTATTCCTCTGATCCACACAGATACTTAAGTTATGTCTCACAACAAACAGGCTAGTATAGAAAGCTATAGTCGAAACCAGAGTGTATATATAGATTAACACGACTGTCGCGCTGTTACTGAGTAGCAGCGTAACATTCACCGCGTCACGGGTCGCAGAATTATCATGATCAACAGCCGAAAGACGTCCACGGCTAGACAAAGCCCCCCCCCCCCTTAGTCCTCCACGTCGAACGACAACTCGCCACCTGCATCCACTGGCTCCCCGCAACTCTGGCGATGGATGTCGGTCGCGGAATGCTGCTCATGAATACGAACCTATAGCATGGCTTGTAACTAGTGCGCGACTTCGTTCGCGTGTAATAGTGATTTATTTCGCGCCTGTAAGGTGATACTGCCTCGTTGGCCGAGTAGTCGCAAGTGCGACTGCCGGGCAAGTGGTCTCGGGTTCGATTCCCGGGTCGGGCAAAGTATTACTGGGTTTTTTAAAATTCTCAGTAGTAGCACGGAGTCTGGAAATGTGCCCGGTATATGGCAATAGGCTCACCCCCTATTACATGGGACTCATAACAACTAGTGAAAAGTGGGTGTTACATTGTACTGTGCACCTCTGCCTACCCCTTCGGGGATAAAAGGCGTGATGTTATGTATGTATGTTATGTTCGCGCCTGTAAGGTGATAATGTGATAATATGTATCCTATATGTTTACCCGCCACGTTAATAATATTCATACAGAATTTGAAGTAAATCCATGCAGTACTCTTTGAAATCATCCCGGACATATAATCAGACAAAAAATTTAAAAACCATATTTTTGACTTCAGTATCGACTGTAGATCACGACCCAAGTATAATTACCTCTAATACAATAATAACTGCACGGTTGGTGCGGTGGCTGGGCAACCGGCTGCCGTGCAACGTGTCGCGGGTTCGATTCCCGCACGGAACAACACTTTGTGTGATCCACAAATTGTTGTTCTGGGTCTGGGTGTCATGTGTATGTGAACTTGTATGTTTGTAAAACGCACCCACGACACAAGAGAAAATCATAGTGTGGGGCAACGTTTTTATAAAAAAAAAATCTTTTAAAAAAAAATACAATGTTCAGTTTTAACTTTTCTACGATTTTATTATATGTATAGATATATTGTTTTCTTAGGATAGATAAAAATACGTGTCTAATATGTTTTCATCACCTAACTGACGTACTTATTAGATTTTATTATTTTTTTATTAGAATGTCTGCAAGGTTGGTGCGGTGGCTGGGCAACTGGCTGCCGTGCAACGTGTCGCGGGTTCGATTCCCGCACGGAACAACACTTTGTGTGATCCACAAATTGTTGTTTCGGGTCTGGGTGTCATTGTGTCTGTGAAATTGTATGTTTGTAAACGCACTCACGACACAGGAGACAATCCTAGGGTGGGGCAACGTTTTAAAAAAAAATATTAAACTTGCAACTGCGACACAAACACTATCTGTAACACATTTGCCATTGTGTACCTAAAATTAATGATACAGCAACATCCTTGTGTGAGCTATTTACGATCTACCTCTATTGTTACAACCTTTTGTTGTGTAACATGGTACGCAACACAAACGTGTGAAGTTACAAAAAGTGAAGAAAAAAATGATGTGTGAAGAAACGTATAAGTTACATAGAGGGAGTAAATAAAATATATGTTGAATAAATAATGGCTGACATTTAAGTCAGACCTATTTTTTTTCGTTGCCTCGTTGGCCGAGTGGTCGCAAGTGCGACTGCCGGGCAAGGGGTCTCGGGTTCGATTCCCGGGTCGGGCAAAGTATTACTGGGTTTTTAAAAAATCCTCAGTAGTAGCACGGAGTCTGGAAATGTGCCCGATATATGGCAATAGGCTCACCCCCTATTACATGGGACTCATAACATAAATAGTGAAATGTGGGTGTTACTTCTGTGTGCACCTCTGCCTACCCCTTCGGGGATAAAAGGCGTGATGTTATGTTATGTTATGTTAAGTCAGACCTACTGTCTTGTTGGAGCAACGCGTCTTGAGTTCGATTCTCAGGTTGGATATAGTATTATGTTGGTTTACCATATCATAACATCACGCCGTTTATCCCGGAAAACGTAGGCAGAGGTGCACATTACAACACTTAATGTATACAATGTAACACCCAATTTTCACTATTTATGTCATGAGCCCCATGTAATAGGGGTGAGCTTATTGCCATATACCGGAAATCAAACCCGAGACACTTTGCTGCCCGGTAGTCGCACTTGCGACCACACCGAAGCAGTCCATTGTTGCCGCTAATATGTTGGTACTTGCCGTATGTCGGTTTCGAACCTGCGCATAGAAATATTACTCTAAAATGGAACACTAAATTCTTAATCAAATTCTCTTTTTTCTATTTCAAAAAAGGTTTACTGGGTCAGTACATACATATATTTTTTCAATACTAACCCACGACAAGAGTATTCTACAGTATTGGCTATGTCCACAGCGAGTAGTGGCGGATAGATAACGACCGCAGCGCACAACACGGTTGAAATTGGAAACAAATGGGGATGATCAGCTGTCAAATGTGTTGATTGCAGTACAAAATCAAAGCAAAGAAATTGACCATGGCTCGTATTAAGTAGCTCTGGCCGTTATGTCGCAGTTCTTCCACATTTCTTACATGCTCGGCTAATACTAATTTATTGCCTTTTGTCTAAGTTTGTGGTAGGAAACTAATATTATGTGTAATAGTTTCAAACCCGGTTTTTATTATTATATTCATTTTACAGTAAAACTATTGAATAAATTGCACTTAAATAATGTCAACAATACTATTAAAATTTTTGGTTTTATTTATATTTGCAAAGAAATTATAACGTATACATTGTTATTATTTGACAGCTTCCGCAAATGTTGTAATCACTACGCGGCGCCACCGTCGCGCACATAGCCAATACAGACATTATAGAATATCCCCCGCCCCCCAAAAAAAACATATCCTACGTAGGTACCTAAAGAAAATACCAGACAAACGGTTACAAGTAACACAAAACAAATTTTATGATAATTTACTTGTTTATCTGATACTGAAGACGTCTCTATGCCATCTCTTGTTTGTTAGATCTTAAACAAATAAATATAATGGTAACGTCTCTATGTCCTTGACGACACAGCTACTGTAAGGATACGACATCAAAGTAATCCTTAACCAATAGTGGTGGGATGCATTTGTTAAGTGTATCGATAAAATTATAGTCGATAGATTTTACATCGCTTTTTTGTCTCCTGATCTTCTGGACCGAATTGAATCCTTATTTTAGTGATATATATTACAATGGACTGCATTGTTGTTGCGGCGGCTGGGCAACCGGCTGCCGTGCAACGTGTCGCTGGTTCGATTCCCGCACGGAATAACACTTTGTGTGATCCACATTGTGTACATATGTGAACTTGTATGTTAGTAGACGTACACACGACACAGAAAAAAATCCTGGTGTTGCGGTTCTATTTTTTTAATTATTATTACTGTCGTGAGATATAGGTACTAAATTAAATGAAATCGCGGGTTACTCACGTGAATATACTGAGAAAAGTTCTACTAGTTCCGAACCACAGAGGGGTTCTTCCTCATGAGTAGCGTGCGTGTCGCGGCGACGGTGACGGCCACGCGTCGCCATGAAACTAGTAGAGCTTTTCTCAGAATATTCACGTTAGTATCCCGCGATTTTAGTTAAGAAATATATACCTCTATTTGTCTTATAACTGCCATAAAGTGGGTGTTACATTATTTTTTTGAGAATTAGAAGAATGCGATGTTATAATTGTTATCTTATATCTCATTATATCAAAATTATTGGTATATTAATAACATCATAAAATGTACAGGAAACACGCGGAAAAACCTCTAATGATTATAATCATTATTTTTAATATCTTTGCTTGTTATTTCGAGTGTCTTTGGAGAAATCTCTGCAATTATTGAGTGACAGTGAATTTTCAATATATATTTTTTTATAACACAATCTGGTAAACGAGCATACGGATCATTTGATGGTAAATGGAAAATCGGCGCCGCCCATGGACACTAAAGGCGTTACAAGTGTTTTACCGGACTTATTGGGATTAGGATTTTGAGTATTCTTGGAATTCCAGGATTGGGGGGAGGGTAATTGGGCCTTCGGTCACTCTTAGGACGAAACATAACGCAAGCGTTGTTTCACGTTGGTTTTCTGTGAGGACGTGCTCCAGTCCAAGCCATCCCATTCGTACCGAAGCATGGCCCTCCCAACACTTGAATGAAGATTGGATCGTAATGATTTTAAAATTGAATAAAACTTATCAATCTCTGAGTTCACTTGACCAATGCCATAAATATATTTTAAAAATTCGACAACACCAGTTTTGTAATGACAAAATTCGGTTATTGTAATTTTTTTCACAGGCAGAAAGTAAGGTTTTAAACCTTTTAATTTTCTATTTTATTAAATAGAAAACTAAGAAATGAATTTTTGATTTAGCAACCGGTGTCTATCACAATCATTATCGAGGAGAAAACACTATACATGTATTGAATGTATCAACAATTTTAGTGTCAGTAGTATGAATAGTATCGACACTAAAACTATCGATACATGGTGCCCCTACTAACAAATTCAAAGTACTATCGTAAATAGTACCGTATGAGTGCGAGATATGACGCCTTTGTATGTCATATACACGAAACGTTTGGGATGGAATGGGCCTCCGATAACCTCACACGGCGAAACACAACTCAAGCGTTGTTTCACGCTAGTCTTGTGTTAAGCTTCTTATTACTTAGTATCACTCCGGTCGAACCCGCTTATTCGAATCCAGAACTTGACAGTCTAATATTTTCTTGGTGAGCAAGTCAATGTAAATATATCAAACTGAACCTCAGAAATAAAATAATCAAAACCATACCTCAATTCTCAGCAATAAATTACAAAATCCCATAAATTATTCAGCGTCCTCTTGAAGTAATTTTGAACGTCAATATTTTTGTTAAGTTCCCAGTAAAAGGCGGTCAAAACAACGTTAAAATGTCGGTCTATATTTTTAGTTAAAACCTAAGTTTAAGTTAAAGCGAAGTTTTTATAATAAATAACTTTAAGATCTAAAAGTCATCGTCTTAAATTAGTTCTTGAGCTATTTTTGCAGTAATTTAGTTAAATTTTGCGTGGAGGATTTTGTCAATTTTTAACCGACTTTGACCAAAGAAGAAGGTTTTCAGTGCATGTTTGTGTACGATTATCACGCTCAAATTGCTAATCCCCAAAGTCCGGTATCGCACTTCTAACGCCTCTAGTGTTCCAGGTGTCCATGGTCAGCGCCAATTGCTTACCATCAGGTGATCCGTCTGCTCGTTTACCGGTTTATCGCATAAAAAATCATGAATCATGTTACACTTATCTATTATAATACATTCTTAAATTTATCGTATTGTAACAGGATTGAAAATAAAAAAAAATGCTTTACAGTTTAATATTGCCTTATCTGCAGCTGTCTACACGGAGTTATAGTATTTTAATCCCAGGATTTTAGTGATATAATTGGACGAGAGCTTTGATTAGCTAGTCTCTAGAATGTAATTGTGGAATATCACGTCTATTACAGTGTAGGTTAGGCAGAGATAGGGGATCGTAATATTTTAGGTAGCAAAATATTGTAAATGGGGTACCTACGTATAAGATATTTAAGTAACGAACATTTTTAATTGATATTTGAAGCACAAAAAATACGCTTTAATAAATGGTTTTATGTTCTTCAATAAGAATTTGGGAAGAAATTCCCAGAGGAATAAGTAGCGCTTATGTATTTTGAATATTTACCCATGTGTTATCTTCTGTGCTGTTCATGTGTACATGAATTATTAAATAAATAAATAAATGAATGAATGAGTAAATAAAATTATTATCTACATCGATAATGCGGAGGTTTGTCTAACTCTCTAAACATAATTTTCCCAATGTTTATTTTTCTAATATTGCGAAAACAGGAATTATTATAAAAAATCACTCAACATATAGTTATTAAATATATTACATCAAATAATAAGATTACCTGGATTGACTACACATCTTACAACTACATTTTAAAGCTCTATACACTAGGCGACGAATATCCCAAGACATGCATCGGCGACTCATCAAGCGAGGTCGGCCGACTTCGCCTAACGTACATACATATATGGCGACAACCCTATGTTGCTATACATGTCGACCAAAGCGCTCGTACACAAAACTGCGATGCGAAGTCGCATCGCAACAGCGTGCGAGCTCCCTCTACGCATCGCCAGAACTTGCGAATTGATTCGCATCGCGCATCAAAATCTTCTCGCCAAAATCTTCTTCGTTTCTTTTTCCTGTATCTCCTAAGCAATAACTAAAATGCACACTTCTTTTTACGATCCATGTCACGAACTAGTTTTCAATTTAAAATTCGTTTAGTACGGTTGACGGTCGTCGAAGGAATGGTCACCCTGGGAGAGAGATTACATGAAATCGCATCGCAGCAATTCGCATCATAATTTTTTGCGTTGCGAATTCGCATCGCAGTTTTTTGTACGAACCCATAGTCCTACAACATCACGCTACTTAACCCAAGTTCGCTGGGGGCACGTGTCGTCATTTACGTAGGACACGTAGGACATTTGTCGCCTGGTGTATCCTTGGCTTTAGTATTTTAACCATTTAGATATTAAACGCTTGTAATATCACAAAATATGTAACTAAAAAACCAAAAACAACTTCTTTTCCTCATATAATTTCAACTACAAAACTAACAAAGCATTATACAAATAAAACTTACCTCCTCAAACTCATTTTCTCACTCTCTATTCTCACACCACAATATTACACTTCGTTAACCAAAATATCACTTTGAACACACCACAGACAGTTGAACAGTAACAATAATTAGCTCAAGTGTCAGTTTTCATTTATTTGAACTCATTACTGCAACACTGGGAAGCTTTTAATTCTTTAGAGGTTATTTCTTGGTGTTATTTAGGGTGAATAAATAAATAGGGTGGTACTTAATACTTTAACTGCAAATTCCCTTTTTTTTTCAATCAAAATATTCGAAATTACCACCAATAATACTGAATTGCACACTTAATATACTCATCAAAAAAATCAATTATACTATACTGTTTTGTTATTTACTTTGAGCAACGTACTCTATTCGAGGTTGCTAAACTGGTTTCATGCTACACCGGGATTCTAAATTATGCCGAACTGAATAAAATCGAGTACTCTCGAATAAGATACGAAAGTAAGCTTTGAATATTATAATCTAAACATAACACGAAAATCTTTAGCTCCTTTCTCTACCTTAACCAAAGGTCTATTTTAATATAAATTACTTTAAGGTCTTATACATCTTCAATCGTGTACAGGCCAATAAACAATATCTATTTGACCTTAATAGGGCACGAAAGAATCTTAACAAAGGCCTTTTTGGATATGTTTATCTTACCTTTTGGGTTGCTATACAACCTTAATTCTGTGAAGGTGTAGGCAGGTTTGTGCTACAGATAATACCTCTAGATACTTTTACAGATATAGGTAGGCGCCTCGTTGGCCAAGTGGTCGCAAGTGCGACTGCCGGGCAAGGGGTTTCGGGTTCGATTCCCGGGTCGGGCAAAATATTATCTGACTCTGACGAAATATCATAACGAATTTTTATTCAACCCGTGAATCGAACCTGAAACCACAACTTCAAATGAAAACCTTTCGTTATAAAATCATTTCAGCTATCTATTCAAACAATGTTAAATTACATACTACCTCTATATATCAAGAATCGAATCACTGTATCACATTTTATCTCCAACGAATAAATATTCTATATTCTAGGAATCAACAATTTCCTAGGTATCTGCGGTATTGTCTAGAAATAGGTTACCTACAGAATGCCTGAATTAGCTCAAATATTTAGGTATTTATATAAAACCTAGGTATCTATTTTAAAATACTAGGCTGTGGGAATCGATTTGTTGTAATACATAATTATAAACAGTTATAGAGGTAATGCTGTCTTGCTGTGTGAGTGTTATTTATATCACTGAAATATGTTTACTTATATCACTGTTACTAATAATTAATTATTATTATTGGTATTTGTGTCTACTGTATGGCAGTATTTTTGTGTATCATATTATATTTTTTTATTATGTATTGACTTACAACCGTATTGACGGACAAATCAACAATAAGTCAGTTTTTCTTTTAATTTTAGAAAGAAAGAAAGGAAAAGCATTTATTTGGTAAATGGCACACAAACAAAGATTATGAAAAATAAAGATACAGATGCTTACATAAATACATAATAAAAAAATATCAAAATATAACAAAATAATGTACATACAATACAAATTGACTACCTCGTTGGCCGAGTAGTCGCAAGTGCGACTGCCGGGCAAGGGGTCTCGGGTTCGATTCCCGGGTCGGGCAAAGTATTACTGGCTTTTTTAAAATACTCAGTAGTAGCACGGAGTCTGGAAATGTGCCCGGTATATGGCAATAGGCTCACCCCCTATTACATGGGACTCATAACAACTAGTGAAAAGTGGGTGTTACATTGTACTGTGGTAGAATGTGCACCTCTGCCTACCCCTTCGGGGATAAAAGGCGTGATGTTATGTATGTATGTATGTACAATACAAAACAAATGCAATGAGTTTTTGATATAAAGAAATTTTAATTATTCTAGATTGAATTATAATAATAACGAAACTTCTACATAATATTCATCCAGTGAATTTAATCAAAACATTTTATTTTCATTTATAGAAAAACATATTATATGAAATCACAGAATCACTTGTTTTTCCCAAGTCGGTAAAGGTTAGATTTTATCACTTCGTTTATTGGATAGCATTGGACCAAGTTATAGGTAATGGTAGCTATCAAATACTTGGATCTCTGCCCACCCCTCGAATACGTAAACAAGATCGTAAAACTATTGGAAAGATAGCAAGTACTATAAAATTGAATTTTATTTCGATTTCAATTTTTTACTATCATTATTGTTTTGTAACATAAATAATAAATTATTAAAATTTTATTTTATGCAAAATAAATATGTTTAATAAAATATAAATTCATTACTGTGTTAAATGAAAACTAAAATATAATGGTGCATAAAATAAAATAAAATAAAATAATGATTGTAACATACAATAAATAAAACTTATTTTGTTTCACAAATAAAACCACCATGTATAGTTAAAATTGTAACAGACAATAAACACAAACACACTGTATCAATTCGGTTCGTAAATTTGTTCCCGAAATTTTCACCGAAACAACTTAGGCGCCTGAAATACACCGTCGGACTGAAACCCGGTACAATTTCGCAGCAACCTCCTGAAAAGTAGTTCGAACAAAACTAAGCCTTATGCTCTTCGACATAAGCCCGAAGCAACCTCCAGAAACATTGTTCAAACAAAACTCAGCGTTATTCGTTTTCACATAGAACCCAATATTCATTGCTATTTACACCTCACAAGTCACCCTTATACGTTCCGATGTAGAAATGTAAGCATTATTTCTTTTGTGATATGGTTAGTTTTCAAGTGGTATGAACAATTGCAGTACAATACAAAATTAGCTGTTAGCTACACTAGTGTTCGATTGTGGTTTCTCTTGTTATTTTACTTCATTACAATGAGAGGTAGGCAGAGGTGTATTTATATTACACATACTTTTCGTTGTTAATGTGTATTCATTCGTGCCGAAGTGATACCACGACCTCACAGAAAACCGACGTGAAGCAACGCTCACGTTGTGTTTCGTCGTGTGAGTGAGGTTACGGGAAGCCCAATTACCTTCCCCTTCCCCAATCTCCCCAATCCCTGAATCCCCAACGATCCTCAAACTCCTAATCCCCAAAAAGCCTTGTAACGCCTCTGGTGTTCCAGGTGTCCATGGGCGACGCCGATTGCTTATGCCATAAAAAAAAATCATCTAGTGAGCGTTTTCACCAGTCGTCCCTAAACTATCTCCTAATTAAGAACTACTTATCATGACGTAGGACCTAAAGAAAGCCCTTACTTATACCGTGAGATGTCACGTCTTATAAGTTCATCATCAACAGCCTATAAATGCCCACTGCTGAGCAAAGCCTCTTCTCACACGGAGAAAGTTTGAGCATTAATCACCCCGCTTGCTCAATGCGGGTTGGCGATTTCAAACTTATTATTAGAAATTATAAGCACCGGTTTCCTCACGATGTTTTCCTTTACCTTTGGTCAGTGGTATCTTAATAATCTTAGAAAGTACTTATAAGTCGGAAAAAGTCACAGGGATACTTGCCGTTGGTAGGTTTCGAACCATGAGGGTGCTCTCATGCATGAGAAGCGGGCATCTTAAACCTCCGGGCCACCACGACAGTCTTATAAGTGGATACGAACGAATATGTCGTTGATATCACCTGGTTTAGCTTAGGAGTTCCTTAAAATTTTGAGAAGGTTCGGTAGGTTCAGTAAAAACGGGCATAATTATTGGTAGCATTATAAAATAGACACTTTATTATTATTGTGTTCTTTTTTATAATTTTTGTGTTCTTGTCGTATAACTTCTTTTTAGTAATTTAGTAATATAGTAGTTGTAATTTAGTAGTTATTTAGTAATATATTTTTTTTTATTTTTTCACTAAGTAGATTAAGCCTTACTGTCGAATTGGAAAAATCCTGTAATGAAAGTGTATTGACTGCCTAGTTGGCTGAGTGGTCGCAAGTGCGACTGCCGGGCAAGGGATCTCGATATTGATTCCCGGGTCGCGCAAAGTACTACTGGGTTTTTATAAATTCTCAGTAGTATTACGAAGTCTGGAATTGTGCCCGGTATATGGCAATAGGCTCACCCTCTATTACATGGGACTCATAACATAAATAGTGAAAAGTGGGTGTTATATTGTATAGTGGCATAATGTAACCTCTGCCTACCCCTTCGGGGATAAAAGGCGTGATGTTGTTATGTTAAAAGTGTAGGAACATTTTTAATAATTAATAAATAAATAAAACAATATTTTTCCAAACAGCCTGTACCTCAAACTTTTTTAAACCCATATACAGAGTGTGTACAGTCATTATTTTTCTGGTAGTTCGCTTCGGACCCTTAGTGGAGGTTTGAAGTGAGCAATTACAATTATTATCTCGACCTACGGCAGAGGCGGACTAAACTTTTAGAGCGCACTGGCGCCCTCGTCACTCTGTTCATTTTTTTATTGGATAAGCCGGTAAACGAACAGACGGATCACTTGATGGTAAATAACCGGCGTCGCCCATGGACACCTGGAACACGAGAGGCGTTACAAGTGCGTTACCGGCCTTTTAGGAATTAGGAGTTTGAGGATTGTTTGGGAATCCAGGGATTGCGGAGATGGAGGAAGGGAGGGATGTAATTGAGCCTCCGGTAACCTCACTCACACGATAAACCCAACGCAAGCGTAGTTTCACGTGGGTTTTCTGCTCGGCCGTGGTATCACTAGTCGAGCCGGCTCATTCGTGCCGAAGCATGTCTCACACACATATGATCTCTGCAGTGCACGCTCGTCTCGCTGCGCCCCATTGTAACCTAACGCCGGCCCTAGGGACTTACCAAATTTGCCTTAGGAATAATACAGCTTTAACCTTTTTATTTTTGATGACAGCTGGAAACCATCAAAAGGCGCCTAGCTTAGGAGAAAGACTAAGGAGTATAGGATTTACAAACCGGGTTCTCTAACAGACCTCCTCGGAGCCACCACAGTGCAACGCCTGTTACAGCACATCCCTAGAGGGTGTCGCGGAGAACCTAACGGGTTACCGGCGCTCTGGCTGCCGCGGAGAACCTATCGCGTTACCGGGGCCCCGGCTCGACGTGCAGGAGAAGGAACGGGGTTGTTTTTAGTCAGTAAGAGTCTGACACTCCCTCGGGCCTCACCCAGTCGGGAGCAGAAATTCGATGATTTTTCCCTCTTAAAAAAAAATAGTGCCCCGCGTCTCCCTTGAGCCTCATCAGTCACGGCGACACGTGACTACTGTGCTACAGTCTTCTCTGAAGCCACTGAGGTATAATCCCTCCCCACTCTATGCACCTGTGGTTCGCCTGTAGTTGACGCAAATGGGATTTCAACATGTTAGGTATCACAGCGCAACTGCTGTGCCGCGGAAGCAACCTTCCTCGACGACTTCTACGACCAAATACGGCCCTGACCTAGGGTAGATTGGCAACCCAATTATAAATTTTGAACGGGTTAATGCCGTACTTATGGATACAATGGGACGATCAACAACTTGGAGATAAGGAAAAATAGAACTTGTGGTGTTGAGAATAAGGGTGTTGTTGTCTTGCATGTTGTTTGTATTTTTGGTCTAGCTGTTGCTCGCAGCTCTGTCCGCGTAGAATATGATTCCTGTTTTATCCCATGGGAGCATTTAATCGTGTTAAAAAGTGTCATACCACCTTAGTCAGCCTATACCCTGCTTGTATACCAAAATCCGTTAAGTAGCATCAGCGTGATTGACGAACTAACATCTAAGGAAAGAAACTTTCACATCTATAATATTACCTCTATTGTGATTGTTCTTATTTGGAGATACGCTTATTGTCAAACAATGGGTATAGTTGCAGATTATTTGTCTAATTCGAATTCGTTGACTTATTTAATTGATTTTTTACTACGTTGCATAGCCATAAGAATGGAAGTATTTTAAAGTTTTAAAACTAAATAAAAATTTCATGTTGATCCAGCTCAATAACTACACTATAAATTTCAATCTTTTATTCAGCTTGCAACGTATGTGTAAAGTGTAATCTTGCAAATGACTTTTAAAGCAGATATCTTCATTCGATTGAGCTGACATTTTGTATACACGTTTAGTTTGCATCACAATAAAAACTTAGCTGAATAAAAAAATTAATTTTTAGATATACAGGGTTGGCGTTTGTCCTCTATTTCACCTGGTGATGCACTATGATGCGGCGCACGATGAAGCACGCAGACATAAGCAACCTATTCACTCAGGTCTTGAAAATACCAATACTTTTTTAATGTGAAAAGCCGGTACACGAACAGTCCAATCACCTGACGGTAAGTAACCGACTGCGAGGACCGCCCTGAGGACACGGTGGAACACACAGTGGGAGAATGCCCTGCGTGGGCTGAGCACCGCCGTGCCCTCAGGGAAGTGATCGGCGATGGCGACCTCTCGCGTCCGGGCCTAGTGCAGGCCATGATGCGGAGCGAGGGGGATTGGGATGCCGTCTCCTCCTTTTGCGAAGCAGTCATGCTAGCTAAGGAGGAGGCGGGACGCGTGAGGCAGCGAAGCGCTGCCTCCTCGCAACCCAGCCATCGCGAAGGACGCACCGGGCGTCGGGGATCGCGAGACGATCTCCGGCCACCGTAAGCGCGGGCCTGTGGACGGCGAGCATGGGTGGCTCCCCGTCCGACCAGAAACAGACCGGAGCGTACGGCGCGTCGCGTTCCTCGCGCGCCTCAAAGAGCCATCAGACCACCACAGATGGGGCCCAATAGGGCCGATGCCGATTCGGAGTCGCGGAGAACCTAACGGGTAACCGGGGCTCCGGCTCGACGTGCAGGAGAAGGAACGGGGTAGTTTTTAGTCAGTAAGAGTCTGACACTCCCTTCCGCCTCACCCAGGCGGGAGAAGTCATTCGATGATTTTCCTCCCTTAAAAAAAAAAAAAAGTGCGTAACCGGCGTTTTGGGCTTTAGGAATTTGAAGAATGTTGGGGAATCAAGTATTGTGGAGATTGAGGAGGGGGTCTGGTATAATTGGGCCTCCGGTATCCTCACTCATCGACGAAACACAACGCAAGCGTTGCTTCACGTCGATTTTCTGTGAGGCCGTGGTATCACTCCGGTCGAGCCGGCCCATTCGTGCCGAAGCATGGCTCTCCCACAGCTAGGCCCAGCTAGGCGCTCGTTCCAAAATGTCGATTCGAGTGGAGAAGAACGAGCAAGAAACTCCATTCGTTACTCTTTTAAAAAAAAGTCTGTTTTACACTGCACTGATACATATTCCAATATTGTACACACATGTGAGAATAATGTAAAGATATACCTGACGGACTAATTATATTTTTAATTTTTATACCCTGGAAACTACCCAATTCTCTTTCGCAATGGACAGTCAATTTAAATTGGTTTATAATAGTGAGTGTGTACGTAGGTAACCATTCGATTTGCGGAACGTATGATATTAAGATAAGATCATATATCCTACTTTCCAAAAACTGCTATAATATATAATAAGGCTGCCTCGTTGGCCGAGTGGTCGCAAGTGCGACTGCCGGGCAAGGGGTCTCGGGTTCGATTCCCGGGTCGGGCAAAGTATTACTGGATTTAAAAAAAAATCTCAGTAGTAGCACGGAGTCTCGAATTGTGCTCTGTATATGGCAATAGGCTCACCCCCTATTACATGGGATTCATAACATAAATAGTGAAAAGTGGGTGTTATATTGTACAGTGGCATAATGTGCACCTCTGCCTACCCCTTCGGGGTTTATCCCCGTTATCGGCGTGATGTTATGTATGCTATAATATTATATGAATACTAAACAGCCTTGAATGTCAAAGATAGTCGAAAATGTATAATTTCAAGCTTAAACTACCACGAAATGGTTCGAGGTACAATCGGTAAAAATGTTCGTTGACCACCTTTTGTTTGTAGTTAGTTAATTGTTTTTGGAATTTCTATAAAAATGTTTACGGTATATCAGTATATCAGATTTTGATGTTCCACTGCTTTAATAAACTTAATATTATCATAATGGAAGATAGGCATATATAATATTGGATTAAACAATACATTCAACCAAATTATGAAAAAAAAACAATATTTAAACAAACATAAAACAAATAACCCGAATGGCACTCAAGTAAATGTTATTTATTATGTTTCCGGCTTACTCATGTAACTGTTTGACGAGGTACTCGACTAGTTTCAAGTCATGCTAGAGGCTCATATTCATGAGCAGCATACCGCGATACACGACGCGGCGACTGTCGCGCTGGTACTGTTAGTTACATGAGTAAGCCGAAAAAAAAATTATAACTAATTTAGTATGAATATAGAGTAATGAAAGAAGTGTACAGTGGATATGAATAGGGCCGTCGGTAGAGGACGCCCTAGACGGACATATACTGACCAGATTGGCGATATATTAAAGAAGGGCCAAATTAAAGTACCCTCAACCGACAAGCATGCATGAAAAGATGATGCTATTTGAATAAAAGAAAATATAATTTTTCAAACTGTCTTTTTTTTATCAACAGCCTATAAGTGCCCACTGCTCAGAAAGCCTCTTCTCACACGGAGAAGGTTTGAGCATTAATCACCACGCTTGCTCACTGCGGGTTGGCGATTACAAACATATAATTAGAAATTATGAAGTCCAGGTTTTCTCACGATGTTTCTCTTCACCGTTTGTCAGTGGTGTCTAAATAATCTTAGAAAGTACATATAACTCGGAAAAAGTCACATTGGTACTTGTTATTAGTAGGTTTCGAACCCGTACCCTCATGCGTGAGCAACGGGCGTCCTAAACCTCCGGGCCACCACGACATTGTGTGCATACCTATTCCTTCAAACAGGCGAAATCCAAATGTAATGTACTTTAATACAACTATTTAGAAATATATAAAACTTTAACATTCACATTTATCTAAGAGACTAGATTTCAATTCTAACAAAAACAAATACATAAATTCAAATTCCATTTCTATTCTACGAAAAATCACCATAACATGTTCTTTGTAAACATACATGTATCATCTTAGACAACGAGTAACTTCGTCGATTGTACTAATATATTTCATGCACATAAAATATGGGACTACTTGAAGCCATTTACATATTATTGTGGGTTATTTGCTAAGTCAAAATGTGTATAATTTTGAGGTTAATTTGTCAAAAAACATACATATACCCTTAACCGACGAGCATGCATGAAAAAATTGATGACTGTTGATGAAGCGAAAGATGTAGGAATCGTAGTAATTGGCGTTCCATAGTCTCTGCCTACCACCATGGGAGACAGGCGTGAAGTTATGTATGTATGTGTGCATAAAAATATAATGAGTGTTGGCGCGGTGGTGGCTGGGCAAACGGCTGCTGAGCAACGAGTCGCGGTTTCGATTCCCGCACGGAACCACTCTTTGTGTGATCCACAGATTGTTGTTCTGGGTCTGGGTGTCATGTGTATGTGAACCTGTATGTTTGTAAACGCACCCACAACACAGGAGAAAATCCTAGTGTACTACAATATGATTTTCTTAACGTTTAAAAAAAAAACATTTTGAATTAATAAAGCTGAAGACTCCTGCAGTTTACTCTAAATGATGAAGACTTCTGCAGTGATTAGATTAGACTGCTGAACAAACTTACGCAGGGTCGGGCAAAGTATTACAGGGATTTTTTATTACACCCCTTATTACATGGGATTCATAACATAAATAGTGAAAAGTGGGTGCTACATTGTACAGTGGCATTAAGTGCCGTAATGTGCACCTCTGCCTACCCCTATGGGGATAAATAGCGTGATGTTATGGAGTTTCTTGCTCGTATGGAGTTTCTTGGTCGTTCTATGGAGTTTCTTGCTCATTCTTCTCCATAGGAATCTACACTTTGGACCGAGCTAATAGCTTCACTAGAGGACTGACCTACAGACTGAAATTTTTCTTATTATTTAATACTTAAATATTTTGTTTTGACGTTCAAAAGTGCCTTCCTGGTCTAATTGAAATAAATTATTTTTACTTTGACTTTGAGTTTGACTATGTTATTAAATAAATACCAGTATAACACATTACGAAAAAAAATAGAGCTATTACTGAGAAATTTTCGCAGAACAAAAAAAATCTTGATATTTTTATTACCTACGTCCCGAAAATCAAATCTGTATACACATCTGCCAATAACTTAAAAAATAAAGTTACTTAGTTAATATTTCTTCATAACACCCAACTTAGCGTGACTAATAAAATAACAATAACAATATTAAACGGTTTTCATGCTTATAACTCATATACTAGTTAACAAAAATAACAAAATTTATTATTCATGAAACGAAATGTTAGGCTGGCAACATTTTTACAAAAGTGTTAATTTACAACACTCTGTATCGGAAGTTGTCAATTATGTTGACGTCCTGTATACAGTATCGGTAACAATCAAACAATAGCGTTGACGATATATATTTTTTTATTGAGGTAAGTATAAATTAAGTTAGTATTAGTAAAGTAGTTATTTTTTTGTGTGACATGAGTGCCTCGTTGGCCGAGTGGTCGCAAAGTGCGACTGTCGGGCGTAGGGGTCTCGGGTTCAATTCCCAGGTCGGGCAAAGTATTACTGGGTTTTTAAAAAAATCTCAGTAGTAGCACGGAGTCTGGAATTGCGCCCGGTATATGGCAATAAGCTCACCCCCTATTACATGGGACTCATAACATAAATAGTGAAAAGTGGGTGTTACATTGTACAGTGGCATAATGTGCACCTCTGCCTACCCCTTCGGGGATAAAAGGCGTGATGTTGTATGTAATTGTTATATTATTTTTTTGCTTTTATAATCAAAGTCGACTTTTGGTACTTAACTGTTGATTGAGTGATTGTGAATATGACTTTTGTAGTGTTTTGTTAGATTTTCAGTTGTGTATCGTCGTGTGAGTGAGGTTACCGGAGGCCCAATTACTCCTCCTATATACCCTTTCCCAATCCCTTAATCCCCAACAATACTCAAGTACCTAATCCCAAAAGGCCTGTAACGCACTTGTAAAGCCTCTGTTGTTCCAGGTGTCGATGGACGGCGCCGAATACTTACCTTCAGGTGATCCGCCTGCTACCTTCTCCATGTGAGAAGAGGCTTTGCTCAGCAGTCGGAACTTATAGGTTGTTGATAGATTGGCAAGCGGGTTGGTGATTGCAGAATAAAAGGAATTTCGGATGGCCTACCGGGTTACCAGAGCACCGTCTCGAAGCACAATTAGAAACGAGATGATTTATAGTCAGTGAGAGTCTGACATGCTCTCTTGCCTAACCCAACGCCGGAGAAGTCATCGGATGATAAATGATATACCCCCTTAAAAAAAGCTTTCCTCTGCCTACCCCTTCAAGAAATAACAAGTGAGATACTCCAATCAGAACCAATGTGTAGCCAGCCAAGAGTGAAACGATGTATATCAATTACTGCATAGTATATTATGGAATGGTGTTACAAACGGTTATCGAGCTGCCAAGACTTTGCGACCGCCAAACTATGAGTTACTGATCATTCACTATCATCAATTACATAGTATTACTAGCTACTTGCACGCTGTTTCACCCGCTCTGCTCTGCTCCTATTGGTCGTAGCGAGATGTTTTATAGCCTATAGCCTTCCTTGATAAATGGACTATCCATCACAAAAAGAATTATTCAATTCGAATCAGTAGTTTCGGAGATTAGCGCGTTCAAAAAAACAAAAAAACTCTTCACTTTTTAGTATAAACTAATATCATAAAAGTAAAGAGTTTTTAGTATATGGTAATGTGGTAAATGGTAAAGACATATAGATGTCTATTTGAGAAGGTTACCATGTGTGACCACCTTTACTCTTTTGGTAGGTCTGATAAGAATTGACTAAAAATCTTCGCATATCTAATCTAATAAGCACGCCTCCAACTCAAAAATGAAGTCGTGTAATCTTAACAAAATCGTATTTGGTTTTTTTTTGTGAACTCAGAATAAGAAAATTATTGGAAACTATGCAGAGCTGCGTAATGGCAGCCTCTCGCTGCTTGAACGTCGCATGCCACGTGCGACTCGCGCATGCGTGATGTTTTTCTATAAGATTAGAAAATGAAAATCGCGTTGGCCGTGCGGAGATGCGGCGAGCGCGCAGGCGCGAGCGAAGCCTAGCTCGGCTATATTCGGACGGCCGTGCGCGTTACAGTCGTCATTTAAATATGAACTTTAAATCGTATGATGAACGATATATTATTAAAAAAACCGATTGCTGGTGGTCAGTGCGCAGTTCTTTCACATTGTAATTAAGGCGCCCGCGTGCTTGCTGCACGCCGCTAGCGAGCCGGCAGCGTGACGATGGCGCGGTCGACGGCGCGGCATCGGTGCGCTGACGGCGAGTTGGCTTACCCCTTAAACGCCAGCGAAACAACGTTGCACCGTAGGTAGGTATTGTTCACTATATACTCGTGCGAGTCGAGGCGGGGCGTTAGAGCGCTGGCGCCTAGCTGTAGGAAAATTCCAAACAACGCCGTGGCGGAACATATCATTACTTAGGTCTATTTTTGATAAGAAAGACATACGACTAACATCGTGTTTTTTTTAAACTATCAGACCACCTACTAACCTGATAGCACAACTAGTGCCGTCCTCCTCGTCCTCCCTCTTTTTCCTCCTCCTCCGAATGTACAGGTAGGCGGCCACGGCGAACAAGATGGCCGCCGCTCCACATCCTAAGATGATCACCAATACTACCGTACGAGTCTTCATCGTGACCTGCAGGAGAAGAAATATGAAGTTTAAAATATGTTTCAAAAACAAGTATAATGTTACTTCTTTGCTTTTTTATAGGATCATCATCAACAGCCTATAAGTGGCCATTGCAGCTGACCGAAGACCTCTTCTCACACGGATGAGTATTGAACATTAATCACCACGCTTACTCAATGGTTGGCGATTACAACCTTATAATTAGAAATTATAAGCCCAGGTTTCCTCACGATGTTTTCCTTCACCGTTTGTCAGTGATGTCAAAGTAATCTTAGAGGTAGAATGTACGTAGGTACATATAACTCGGAAAAGATGGATGCGCCCTAAGGGTATAATAATGTCGCGGAGAACCTAACGGGTAACCGGGGCTCCGGCTCGACGTGCAGGAGAAGGAACGGGGTGGTTTTTAGTCAGTAAGAGTCTGACACTCCCTCCCGCCTCACCCAGGCGGGAGCAGTCATTCGATGATTTTCCCCCCTTAAAAAAAAAAAAGGGTATAATAATCAGCACTGATGTGGATACCCAGGATAAAAAGTGCGTAAAGGGTCTTTTAGGGATTGAAATTGTGATTTAAAGATTGAGGATTAACATTGGAAACTGGAAATTAAGGACTGGGGATTGCAGTGAAGATTGAAGATTTGGGATAAGGAATTGGAGATTTGGGATTGGGGATTGTAGTTAGGATTGGGGATAAGGGATTGGGGATTTGAGGTCGGTGTTGGGGATTGGTGGTTGGGGTTGGGATTAGGGATTGACAGTTGGGGATTTGTGGTTGGGGATTGGGATTGGGGATTGGGTGTGGGATTAGGGATTGGGTGTGGGGTTGGAGATTGGGGATTGGGAATTGGTTATTGGGGATTGGGTGTGGGTGTGGGTGTGGGTGTGGGTGTGGGTGTGGGTGTGGGGATTGGGGATTAGGGGTGAGTAACGCAGATTAGGAACTGGTGGTTGGTATTAGGGATTGGGGATTCAAGGATTATGTTCACAAGTTTGACCTTAAACTGTCAAACACCCACAGATGGGGCCCAATAGGGCCGATGCCGATTCGGAGTCGCGGAGAACCTAACGGGTAACCGGGGCTCCGGCTCGACGTGCAGGAGAAGGAACGGGGTGGTTTTTAGTCAGTAAGAGTCTGACACTCCCTCCCGCCTCACCCAGGCGGGAGCAGTCATTCGATGATTTTCCCCTCTTAAAAAAAAAAACTGTCAAACACCAAGCGGTCACCGGTGACCGCAAGCTATTGTTCTATAATTGTGTCTACAAAACCGCTACTCGACGAGTTACTTCAATTGATGAAGTA
>JAZHFQ010000599.1:0-18920 GCA_038387885.1 Spodoptera picta | reverse complement strand
AAATAAAAAAAAAAAAAAAATTGTTTATTGTACAAAAATTTCACAATATTACATTCACAGAAATGCGGCAATTACATGAACGAGTGTGAATTACGATCGATACTGACACTGCCCTCCAAACTAAGCTATAAGCTTGTATTTTGGAAAACAGTGATTCAAGCGTGGAGTATGTCACAAAGTCGCATTATATGTCACTCTATAATGAAGTGAAAGTCATGAAAGTGAATGAATGAAATGGGAGGAGCTGTAATCCAAAACAAAAATAATAAAATATAAAGGGAGTGTTAAAAGGACTACTTAGGTTAATTTTCCGGAATTGTGTGTGTGTGTGTGTGTGTGTGTGTGTGTGTGTGTGTGCGTGCGTGTGTGTGTGTGTGTGTGTGTGTGTGTGTGTATGTGTGTGTCGGTTATGATATATTCGTAAGTAAACCTTCAGTTTCATTGTAATCAATTTGCTGAAGCCAATCACTGATTTTTCTTGTGAGTTCTTTTCGGCTGAGTCGTACGATGTTCAGGTTTTTATTAATTTTGTTGTAGAGCTTGCAACTGAGATTATTGAACTGTCCTCTGGCAAAAGTAGTATTGGTAGGGATTTGCGGGCATACTGGCATCTTACTGCGTCTGTTTGGATTCGGTAGTGGAACATTCCGATGCCTTCTCAAAGTAGATTTGAGCACAAAGAGCTGTCTGACTGTTAATACCTTACATTCTAAGTACAATTTTGCGGTGGGATATCTATATGGTTTTTTGGTCATCACTTTCAGTACAGCTCTTTGTGCTCTCTCAAGCATAAGGATAAGCGTTTTGGCTGCCCCTCCCCAAACCGGTATGCAGTATTGGATGATGGACTGACACAGAGCCAAATAGACGAATTTTAATTTATCTGTTGGGGCAGAATTTCTTAGATGTTTAAATATGTGTATTAGCCTTCTCACTCTGGAGGTTACAGTATCTATCTGTTTATCCCATCTCAGTCGATCATCCAAGGTAACACCCAAGTATTTGACGCTTTCTGCCCTAGCTATTACCTCGCAGGCACAGTCAATCTGTCGAGAGTGACAAATGTGAGCTTTGATGGAGAAGTCACGTGGTGGGGCTGTATTTTTACGAATGGAGAAAGCCATAAAATGAGTTTTGTTACCATTTAATGTTAACAGGTTAACAGAGAGCCACTCCATCACTTTAGATAAGGAGTATTCGGCCGTTTCCTTAACCATGTTCCAGTTTGGACCCCAAACAAATATGGCGGTGTCATCTGCGTAGGTGTATATGTTAGTATTTGGAAGAAGACAGAGCGGTACTTCATATCTCATTAATTTGTGCAAAAGGCCATCGTGCCAAACAGAGTCAAAGGCTTTTTCTATGTCTAATAAAATCATTCCGGTGGAAAGGCCGCGGTTTAACCCATCACTTATGTGTTCTGCTACTCTGGCTAGTTGTTGTGTAGTCGAATGTGAGCTACGGAAACCAAATTGCTCAGGAATTAACTGATGTGCAGTCTTTTTTTTCGTGAGGCGGGCTAAGATGATTGCTTCAAGAAGTTTCCCTATACTTGGCAATAAACTAATTGGACGATAGCTAGATGGTATAGAATCATCTTTACCAGGTTTTTTAATAGCTATAATCTTAGCGTGTTTCAGTGCATCAGGGAAGTAAGCAGAACGTAAACAGCCATTGAAAACTTTAGTCAAATAAACTATTGCTTTTTGAGGTAGGTTTTTCAATAAACCATTTCCCAGGCCGTCAAAACCAGGAGCTTTGTTAGGTTAGGTTAGGTTAGGTTTTTTTTTTTTTTTTTATACAGCAGGAGGGGAAATCCTCATGGAGACTCACACCTCCCCACGAATAGGGAGGTGTGAGTACTGCCGGACTCTTACCGGCTAAAACCCCTCCTGCTGTGCCAAAGTGCTCCTCTGACGTGATCAGAGACCTTTTATTAACTATACTTATTTGTCATTTTTAATTTGGGAGCCATTTTTAATATGATATATATAGAGATATGTAAATACTGAAATAAATATATAAACATAGATATATATATTATGAAAATATATACATAATAATTTACATATTTGACGCTAATGTCTTAATATTACTTAATATAAGTACCTAGCGCCACATGCTTCTGCCCTTCACTTGTTACACTGCGTTGGGTTTGGTGCTCCCGTCTTCGTCGTGCCGTATTCACGCAAACGCTCCATCATGTGTAACATGTTTTGTAGAGACGTTTGCGTGGCCTTCTAGGACTTTTGACTTGATGGTCTGAGCTACAAAAACCTGTGAGTTCCAAGTGAAGGACATCGTCTTGGCCCCATTTGTTTAGCCTCCGATCGCACCTTGCAGTACTATTGTCCGGCGATAGCTTTACCTCACCGCACCGAGTGGGGACCGCGGTACAGCCAGTGGTACAGACTCGCGATAGGTGAACCTTTTGACTTTTGAACCACCACGGCAGGGTTATCGGCTCATTGTTAAATTTGTACCACTTCTGACGAAGATGGACAGAATTTGTTTTGTGTAGCTTCGTGCAGTGATGGTCCGAGTCACAATCCCATTTTAATCGTGCTTTGTGCACCGCCTGGCCGTAATCTTTCCGCAGACTGGAGCTTCCGGTAATCGCATCCTCGCCACCGCCGAGCCCCCGCGAGTTTGCACTGCTCTCCCCATATGGGGAACCATCTATTGGTGTGTCGGTGCCTGTTTTAGTGTCTGCCTGTGGGACGCCCGACGCCACCTTAGCAATAACTTACGGCCGCTCGGGCCAAGGCGTCCCACTTTCTACGGACAGGGCAGTCCTGGGCGAAAATTGAGTGACCCGTGTTGGTTTCACCAATTCTGTGGCAGTTTATGCAGGTAGGAGCACCCCCTTCGGCGGATTTAGGGCAATCTGCCTGGAGGTGTGGCCCCCCGCAATGGTTGCACAGGTCCACCTTCTCTGTGCAACTTTTTCGCCCATGTCCGTAGGACAGACACCGACTGCACTGGACCAGCGGAGACTGGTCGAACACCTTGACGTGCTGCAGGTCGACGTAGATTCTGCCAGCCGAGGTCAGCCTATCCCACATCCGAGGTGAGACCTGGAGGACGACGTGGTTCTCGAGGGAGTTCCGCGCCTTCCTCCGGTACTTGATGGTCACGGCTGACTCCTCGGCCGACAGACCCTCCAGCAGGCGCGCGTTCTGCGTCTTAAGAGCGACCTTTATATCCTCGTCTGTGTTGTAGGCCAGAAGGTCCCGGACAATTACGAGTGGATTCCGCTGTCGCGCGTTTTCCACCCGCAACTGCCCGTCGGTCCTGAGCTGTGCCGTCATTTTCTCTAACTCCTCCTTGCTGCCACAGCTCAGCACCACCCTCTGGTCCTTGACTTTTCGGACTTTATCTAGCTGAAGGCCGCTCACCTTCGCGTTCAACGCCTGCCGGACTCGACCCACAACATCGGCGCTGGTCTCCATGGTGTCACCGGAGGACACAACGACTGAGTGCTTTGGTCTCGCGACCCGCCCTGCACTCTTCGGTTTGGACAGGACCTCCGCGTAGGAGGGCACTTCTGCCCTCATCTCAGTGACCTGTCTTCCGATCTCCCAGGTCGCGGACTTGAGCTCCTGCACTTCTGCAAGAAGCTCCTGGCCGTTGTGTCCCTCGGCGACAAGCGCCGCATTTCTCCGCTGGTCCTCCAGCGCCAATCTTAGCTCCCCTATTTGTACGGCAGTTGCCTTGAGCAGCTCGCCGTGTTCCGCCATTTTTGTGAGGAGTTTGTCCTCTCTGTCCACCATTTTAGGGGCCTCCAGACCCGCAATCTCCCCAACCTCAGGGAGCCGCTGGTGTTCGGACTCTTTCACCAGTTGGTAGAGGCGCTCAATGGCTAGTGTCGTCTGGGTCTTGATCTCCGTTTTTAGGTTTCTTGCGAGACCCAGTTGACACTTGGCCTGTTTCAGCCAGTATCGCGCCTCCACCGTCCGGTTCTCGAATGTTCGAGTTGGCTGAGGGGAATTGGGTGAGGGTGCGAGCCCCGAGGACCTACGCTCTCGCGGTTTGGCGGGAGCCAGGTTGCGCTGAACGCAATTCGGCGGGGCCGGACCGCGCTGTTTATTTGCTGGCGTCTTTACGGTGTCGGGAAACAGACACCGTATCGCATTGGGAGGAGCCGGCGATTCGGGAGTGGTGTCGCACATCACGGCGGAGGGAGTGGTCAACGCTTAAGGAGCACCTGGCTCTAAAAATATATATTGTATTGTATCCCTGTAAAGAGGGGATACAGTGTCGAAATTAAAATAAGAATATTTCCTGTATAGGGGGGTTGTCAAAATAAAAAGAAAAGCTGAATCGTAGATTGAATGTTAAAATAATACCCTGTAAAGGGGGGTCAAATAATTAATAAATTTAGTCAATAAATAATTATATAAAAGTGATCAATAAGTGAGTAAATTTGGATATTCAATTAGGTCCTGTGCCTAATCTACAGGTCAGACGTAGCGGAAACCAGGAAATATTTGGTCAGTTTAATGCAGTCTGTCAGAAAAGTCAATAAAAATATTTTGGGTCCGGAAAAGGTTTCCCTGTCTTTTCCCTATATAGTATAAGGGCGGGTGGGATATCCGATCGGGGCGTGCGATACGTCGGGAGAAGCGTCTCGGCGCGGGCCGTCCAACAGAGCGAAAATCCCGGATCGGTTTCCTGAAAGAATTTAAAGTTTTGAATGAAAAACGAGTTTTTTCTCCAAATTTTGGTCAATTGCGAGGATTTTTCGCGAAACGTCTGGAGTTATCGAGTCAAAAACCTATCCAAATCGTAGATTATTAGTTCCTAAACCGTTAATAAAAATTTTGTCGCCCTAGGTCAAACATGAAAAAGTTTAAAGATTTTCGAATGAAATATTTTGGTCCAAAGTAACTTTAGGGGTGGAAATTAGTTCGGGGGTTGAGCCCTCGACTGTAAAAAGTACCGAAACGGTTATTGGGAGCTTAGAGGAGATGGTAAAAACTGAAAACTGCTCCGAAATCGGTTTGGTTTTCAAAATATTTCGGTTAGGTTAGGTTAGGTTAGGTTAGGTTAGGTTAGGTTAGGTTAGGTTTTTTTTTTTTTTTTTTTTTTTTTTTTTTTTTTCAGCAGGAGGGGAAATCCTCATGGAGACTCACACCTCCCCACGAATAGAGAGGTGTGAGTACTGCCGGACTCTCACCGGCTAAAACCCCTCCTGCTGTGCCGAGGTGCTCCTCTGACATGGTCAGAGACCTATTCTGTTTGAAATGTAGGTATTTTTGCCAAAATTTTAATTTTTTAATTGTACTTATATAAAAGATATAATAAGTTTATAATAAAATATAATATATAAATATAATAATATCGTCGACGCTACTGTCATATATTATTCTAATATATATACTAAGCGCCCCGTTCTTCGTCTCTCCGTCGGGGTATTGTAATTTTGTACTCGTGTTCTCCGTCTTTTGTACGTCCGTGTTCGCTTTAAGCGCCCTGCCATGCGTAGCATGACATGGGTCGGTTATGCAGGCTCAGCGGTCTTCCGTTCCAGGATGGTCTGAACTACGAGCACTTTGTGATGCCCGACGAAGAGCCTCGTCATTACTAGTTTTGGCGGCGTTTCTGACGTTTGCGGATTTCACTACCATCACTATGAAGTCGATGAAGTCCGCCCTACATTTCTTGTCCTTGATTAGAGTCGGTAGTGTGGCCTGCAGCACCCTTTGGTCGATTTTCGTCTCCAGGGATATCCGCGCTCGCTCGTGTTGCGGACACTCAACCAGTAGATGAGGGAGGGACTCTGTGACCCGGTCATCGCAGACGCACGATGGGCTCTCTTTACACTTGAAGCGTACTAGGTATTCCGAGAACCCACCGTGCCCCGTCAGCGCCTGTGCTAACTCTCTGGTCATTGTTAGCTTCTTCACGGTTGCGTAAGCTTCTACGGCATTGGGGAAAAACAGCCTTGTCGTCGACGCCGTGGTGCCAGTCCTGTACCTATGATCCCACTCGCCAAGGGACTCCAGACGTATCATCTTTTTGGCGAATGAGACCGGGCACCGATCATAGTCTGGTTTCTTTTTTGACCCCAGGGCAGCCTCCTTTGCCAACACGTCCGCTCTTTCGTTGCCGTCCAGTCCCACATGGGCTTTTATCCAGAATAGAGAGACGCTCTTGCCCTGGCTCGCGCAGCGGCGCAGGGCGTCTCTCGTTTCTACAGCTAGGGGGTGAAGGGCACTGTGGTTCACAATGGTTTGGAGCGCCGCCATAGAGTCGCTGTAGACGGCATGCGAGTTGTTCCTCCCCTTAAGGATTTCCCCCATTGCCTCTTTTATGGCCAGCAGTTCAGCCTGGTAGACGGTGCAGTGTGACGATAGCGCTAATTTCCGGGATTTGGTCTCTGTATCCTGGGTCCATACTGAGTACGCCGCTCCGACTTTCCCTTCAATTTTGCTACCGTCGGTGAATATGCGCACGGCATAGTTGCTGTGGCTTCGGTAGTGTTCCTCGTCTACCAGGTGTCGCAACTCCATCTCATGCTGTTCACTGGGATGGGGGCTTTCCATTGCCGGTGCCATCTTCTCAACCTCCCGATCCCCAAGTATCGACTGGTGTACTCCCCTCTTGGCCTTATATAGGGTCGAGACTTCCCTGATTCGAATATCGAGGGGTAGTACACCAGCCAGCACCAGAGCGGAGTTCAGGGAGACAGTACGGTAGGCTCGACAGAGCTTCTGTGCAAAGCTCCGCTGGACCGCGTTTAGCTGCTTCCGGACTCCCAGCTTGTTGGTCGCGGGTGCCCATGCTGCCGCCGCATAGAGGAGTATAGGCTCCACCGCAGCAGTGTATATGCTCCTGATGATGTCCGGATGGAGACCCCAGCTGACCCTAGCCGCTCTGGCCAGCTGCTTGTACACGCCGACAGCTTTGGCGCATACGTTTTTAACGTGAGTGTTAAACGTTAATTTGCTGTCGATCGTGAGACCAAGCAGCTTGATTTCGTTTGACATTGTTATGTCGGTGCCGCCCATCCTCAGGCGTGGTGTGTCGTACTTCAGTTTTCGCGTCACGGTCATAGCCGTGGTTTTATGCGGCGCAAATCTGAGTTTATTTCTGACACCCCACGCCCGGACATATTCGAGGGCGGCATTGGCCTGTCGCTCAATTTTGGCAGCTGTGTCCCCATCGAACACCATCACGACGTCATCCGCGAACGCCTGGCACCTATACTCCTCTCGCTCCATCGTTCTAAGCAGAGGATCCAGAAGCAGATTCCATAGTATGGGCCCGCCTATGGACCCCTGCACGCAGCCTTTCTCGGTTTTCCGCCGGTGTTCCACACCCAAGTACCTCACCGCCACACTCCTCTCGCTCAGATAGCTGTCCATGACCCTCCTCAAGTTTATCGGACACTTTTCCTCAGCCAGTCTTAGCTTAATGGCTGGCCACCATGCGCTATCGAAGGCTCCCTCTATGTCCAGAGACACGATCACGATCAGCTTCTTCTCATCCAGCTTTGTTCGGATGTGCTGAACCAAGTCGTAGAGGGAGTCCTCGGTGCTCCTCTGTGGCATGAAGCCGTACTGGCGAGTACTCATCCTGGGTAGTGTGTAGAACTTGAGTCGGGCCACCAACATCTTCTCGTACACCTTCCCTAGTACAGGCAATAGCCCAATCGGCCTGTATGATTTTGGGGCGGTGTAGGAATCCTTTCCGGGTTTTCGAAGGATTACCACGGTAGCCTCCTTCCATGAGCGAGGAAAGTAGTGGCAAGCGAGGCACCTGTTTAGCAGTCCCAGGAACAAGGCGGGGTCATTGCTGACGGCCTGCGCACAGATGTCCGCCGTCAAGCCGTCCGGACCGGGGGCCTTCTTGGGGTCGAACGATGCGAGCGCTCTGTTTAGTTCGTCGGGGCGAAAGGGTGGGTCACTAGAGTGTTCCGAGTCCCTATCATTGATACCTTCCGCCCTCCAACGATTGAGTCCCTGTTCCTCGCTGTCCTCCGCCGCATCATCCGGTGGGTAGAAAGTCTCGGCCAACAGTTCTGCCGATCCCACCGCGTCCAACACCCTTCCTTCCCTTTCCAGGGGGAGATCCTCCTCTCTTTTTGTTGTCCTGCCTATGACCCTGTATATTCCCTGCCACAGACCTTCGGTGGTTTGCTTCTCACAGAAGTGCTTCCAGCTCTCGACCTGCGCTTTTGCTGCTTCCTGCTCATACCTTTTCTTCTGTTTCAGGTACTCCTCGACGACCACGGCTCTACGGACGGGTGCTGCACAGCGGACTCTCCTCCTTTTGGTGGCGACGTCCTTCTTCAACGCGGCGAGTTCATCGGACCACCACGGCATTGTGAGATTTTGTTTTGATTTATTTTTCGGAATGCTATTGTTTGCTGCTTCTACTAATATTCGTGTGTATGTGCTTATGGCTTGTTCTAGTATGTTTTTGTCATTAATGGTTTCTATTTGCTCTATCTTTAGTTTGTTTGGCAGCAATTGAGACAGTTTCGCATGAAACTGTCTCCAATTAGCTTTCTTGGTATTGTAAATTCTAGTTGTCCTGTTTATAATTTGTCCTTTCTGTTTTTCTAGTTTTAATTTAAACTCAATGCCGTTGTGATCCGATTCCGTCAGGTCCTCCAATACTCTCCAGCCGTCTACCAACATCAGCATGTCCGCCGTGCAGGCAGTGACATCGACGCAACTAGTGTAGCGTCGGTGTCCCCTCACCACGTCGAAGGTCGGAGTTTCTCCTCTGTTAAGTATCTGCAGTCCCAGCTGATCGAGAGCTCCAAGCACTTCCTCTCCTCTGTCATCGGTCCTGCTGCTTCCCCACCAGATATTCCAGGCATTTACGTCGCCCGCCACGATGAGCCCCGTAGGCCCCAGCTTGCTTTCTACGCCGCGGAGATGCTCCAGGTATGGCTCTAGGGGAGTTTCTGGTTCGAAGTAAAGGGAAACCAGCGTGATCCTCCAGGCGTGGGTTCGGATTCCCACCACGACGATGTTGTGTGTGGTGAGTTGCGGGTACTGCGTGACTTCTATGTCTGCGTCGAAGACGGCAATTGCCGCTTTTATTTTCCCTTCTCCTCTGTCAGCGCTCTGGAAGACCCTTACGCCCTGGTATCCCCGCATTCTCCCTTCTCGTCCTATGTAGGGCTCCTGGAGCAGAGCCACGGCGCAGCCGCGTTTTTCAGCCTCTATCAGGAGCTCATTTGTGGCCAGCTTACTACGCTGTAGGTTTGCCTGCAGCACCTTGTACCCAGTAGTGGCAGCAGGGACCACCTTAGCAATACGCTACCGACGCGCGTGCCAATGCATCCCACTTTAGGCGGATCGGGCACTCGTTACTAAAAACGTTATGATCCACCTTTGTACATTTAGCGACGTGACAGTTTCTGCACGTGGCTGTTTTTCCCTCTGCATGGGCGGGGCAGTTGGCCTTCAAATGTGCCCCTCCACAATGGTTGCACAGGTCGACCGATTCTGTGCAGGTCTTTCGACCATGCCCATAGGACATGCATCTGCTGCATTGAACCAGCGGAGACTGGTCCAGCACCTTGACGTGCTGTAAGTCAATAAATACCCTGCCGGCCGTCGTCAGCCGTTCCCACATTCTTGGTGACACCTGGAGGATGACGTGGTTCTCTAGTGGGTTCCGCGCCCTCCTTCGGTACTTGACGACTACGTCAGATTCTTCGGCCGACAGGCCCTCCAGCAGGCGTGCGTTCGGTTAGGTTAGGTTAGGTTAGGTTAGGTTAGGTTAGGTTAGGTTAGGTTAGGTTAGGTTAGGTTAGGTTAGGTTAGGTTAGGTTAGGTTAGGTTAGGTTAGGTTAGGTTAGGTTAGGTTAGGTTAGGTTAGGTTAGGTTAGGTTAGGTTAGGTTAGGTTAGGTTAGGTTAGGTTAGGTTAGGTTAGGTTAGGTTAGGTTAGGTTAGGTTAGGTTAGGTTAGGTTAGGTTAGGTTAGGTTAGGTTAGGTTAGGTTAGGTTAGGTTAGGTTAGGTTAGGTTAGGTTAGGTTAGGTTAGGTTAGGTTAGGTTAGGTTAGGTTAGGTTAGGTTAGGTTAGGTTAGGTTAGGTTAGGTTAGGTTAGGTTAGGTTAGGTTAGGTTAGGTTAGGTTAGGTTAGGTTAGGTTAGGTTAGGTTAGGTTAGGTTAGGTTAGGTTAGGTTAGGTTAGGTTAGGTTAGGTTAGGTTAGGTTAGGTTAGGTTAGGTTAGGTTAGGTTAGGTTAGGTTAGGTTAGGTTAGGTTAGGTTAGGTTTTTTTTTTTTTTTTTTTTTTTTTTTTTTTTTTCTGACTACACCGCCAACATTATTGGCGCCTATTTTAATCTAGTGTCACTTTCATTCCAGTTCTCGCTTATATGCCTCTCGCACTTTTATGCTTCATACTTTTTCTTTCTTTTATGCATCTCCTTTCACTTTCTTAGCGGGTGGGACTCCCACTTCCCTACTTCTACTTTTGCCTTATTTTTATTGTTTTATTACTTTTGGGGGGTAATAAGGAAGGTCGCTTATTGTTGTTTATTTTCATACTTGTACAATATTTCTATTTCTTAATGCTATTGTTTCTTACTCTATTACATTATTGTTTGGACTTATTCTATTACATAGTTCTTTAATTTATTCTTTTTATCTGTTTATTTATTTCATACTTCATTTGGCTATCCTTAGTCTAATGCTTGCTTATTATTACTCTTCTTAATTATCAGATGTCCCATGCTTTACTTTTTATGGTTAGGTTAGGTTAGGTTAGGTTAGGTTAGGTTAGGTTAGGTTAGGTTAGGTTAGGTTAGGTTAGGTTAGGTTAGGTTAGGTTAGGTTAGGTTAGGTTAGGTTAGGTTAGGTTAGGTTAGGTTAGGTTAGGTTAGGTTAGGTTAGGTTAGGTTAGGTTAGGTTAGGTTAGGTTAGGTTAGGTTAGGTTAGGTTAGGTTAGGTTAGGTTAGGTTAGGTTAGGTTAGGTTAGGTTAGGTTAGGTTAGGTTAGGTTAGGTTAGGTTAGGTTAGGTTAGGTTAGGTTAGGTTAGGTTAGGTTAGGTTAGGTTAGGTTAGGTTAGGTTAGGTTAGGTTAGGTTAGGTTAGGTTAGGTTTTTTTTTTTTTTTTTTTTTTTTATTATACAGCAGGAGGGGAAATCCTCATGGAGACTCACACCTCCCCACGAATAGGGAGGTGTGAGTACTGCCGGACTCTTACCGGCTAAAACCCCTCCTGCTGTGCCAAAGTGCTCCTCTGACGTGATCAGAGACCTTTGTGTGACATTTTATTTAAGACTGTTATTTTGGGAACCATTTAAGTAAATAAATATAAATAAATACATAAGTTTATTAAAATAGATAATATATTCAGGATAAATACTTAAATAAATAGGATTGACGCTACTGTCATTATATAATATCTATATATGTACTTAACGCCAATATATTCTGCCCTTCACTGGTTCCGCCGGATCGAGGTCCGGTGTTCTCCGTCATCGTAGTGCTTTTCTCACGCAAACGCTCCGCCATGTGTAACATGACTATTTGAGTCGTTTGCGTGGCCTTCCAGGACTTCTAACGAGATGGTTTGAGCTACCAGATCCTATGCTCGCCGAGTGAAGAGCATCGTCTGTGTTCCCCTTAAATATGTCTGCGATCACGTCTCCATATGCATACCCTTTCCTGTAGGTGCCCATCGACCGCGACGATTCCGCTTCTCGGCACCATATTTGCCACGCAGCGCGATTATTTGCAATATTATCCGACATGGATAGCATTCGGTGCTCGGACCAGCGCGGCAAGTTAATTGGCCTCTGTTCAAATTTGTACCACTTCCTATGAGGTTGCACACAATTTGCTTCCCTTAATTTCAAGCCGCGGAGATCCGAGCCACAGTCCCATAATTTGTCTGGCTTGCTTTGCTTTTCGCTGTGTCTTGCCTTTGGCGTGGCATCAATGACGAGTGCCGCGTCGCCGCTGCTTCCGGACACACTCAAAATTGCTCTATCCTCTTTATAGGGGAAACTTTCCAAGGGTGTGTCGGTGTCTGAACCATTTGTGACTGCCTGTGGGACGCCAAATTCCACCTTAGCAATAACTGACGGCCGCTCGGGCCAAGGCGTCCCACTTTTTGCGGACAGGGCAATCCTGGGCGAAAATAGAGTGGCTTGTGTTACCTTGTCCATCTCTCTTGCAGTTAATGCAGGACGGTCCCAACCCTTCGGCGGATCTAGGGCAATCCGCCTGGAGGTGAGGCCCCCGCAGTGGTTGCACAGGTCAGCCTTTTCTGTGCAACTTTTTCGCCCATGCCCGTAGGCCAGACACCGACTACATTGGACCAGCGGAGTCTGGTCAAACACCTTGACGTGCTGCAGGTCGACGTAGATTCTGCCAGCCGTCGTCAGCCTCTCCCACAGCCGTGGCGAGACCTGGAGGACGACGTGGTTCTCGAGAGAGTTCCGCGCTTTCCTCCGGTACTTGATTGTCACGGCTGACTCCTCGGCTGACAGACCCTCCAGCAGGCGGGCGTTTTGTGTCTTTAGAGCGGCCTTTATATCCTCATCGGTATTGTAGGCCAGAAGGTCTCGGACAATTACGAGTGGATTACGCTGACGTGCGTTCTCCACCCGCAACTGCCCGTCGGCCCCGAGCTGCTCGGTCATCTTCTTCAACTCCTCTTTGCTGCCGCAGCTCAGAACCACCCTCTGGTCCTTGATTTTTCGGACTTTTTCCACCTGAAGGCCGCTCACCTTCGCGTTCAACACCTGCCGGACTCGACCCACAACGTCGCCGCTGGTTTCCATTGCGTCGCTGGAGGACACAACGACCGAGTGCTTTGGTCTCGCAACCCGCCCTGCACTCTTCGGTTTCGACAGGACCTCTGCGTAGGAGGGCACTTCTGCCCTCATCTCGGAAACCTGTCTCCCGATCTCCCGGGTCGCGGACTTGAGCTCCTGCACTTCTGCTAGAAGCTCCTGGCCGTTGTGTCCCTCGGCGACAGGCGCCCCGTTTATCCTCCGCTGGTCATTTAGGGCCTCTTTCAATTCCCCAATTTGCACAGCGGCTGCTTTCAGTAACTCGCTGTGTTCCGCCATTTTCGTCATGAGGTCCCCCGCAATTTGGCCCGGCTTTTCTGGTGCGGGGGCCGCCAAGCCCGCAACCCCTTCGACCTCAGGGAGCCGCTGGTGTTCGGACTCTTTCACCAGTTGGTAGAGGCGCTCAATGGCTAGTGTCGCCTGGGTCTTGATCTCTGTCTTCAGATTTCTCGCTAGACCCAGTTGACACTTGGCCTGTTTCAGCCAGTATCGCGCCTCCACCGTCCGGTTCTCGAATGTTCGAGCTGGCTGAGGGGACTTCGGAGAGGGTGCGAGCTCAGAGGGATCACGATCCCGCCGTTCGATTTGGCTGCGCCGGACACTATTTGTCGGGGCCGCAATGCGCTGCTTCTTCGGCTGCTTTTCCGTGTCCAGAAACAACCTCCGGACCGCATTAGGAGGGGCCGGAGATTCGGGGGTTGTGTCGTACATCATGGTGGGGGAGGACTTAGTGTAGAGTGAGCACCCGGCTCTAAAATATATGTATTGTATCCCTGTAAAGGGGGATACAGTGTCCGAAGTTAAAATCTAATTTGTCCCTGTAAAGAGGGGTTGTCAATAGACCTAGAGCTAAATTAATAGTAAGTATGATACCCTGTAAAGGGGGGTCAAATATAAAATAAAATTGGTCGATAAATAATTATAAAACACAATATCAATAAGTGGCTAAAATTTCACTTCTAATTAGGTCCTGTGTCTAATCTATTGGTCAGACGTGGCGGAAACCAAGAAATATTTGGTGAGTTAAGTGTCGTCCGTCGAAAACGCCAATAAAAATTTTTTGGGTCCAGATAAGGTTTCCCTGTCTTTTCCCTGTATAGTATAAGGGCGGGTGGGAGGGCAAAATTTGAAAATTTTTGTTATCCGATCGGGGCGTGCGATACGTCGGGAGAAGCGTCTCGGCGCGGGCCGTCCAACAGAGCGAAAATCCGGGATCGGTTTCCTGAAAGAATTTAAAGTTTTGAATGAAAAACGAGTTTTTTCACCAAATTTTGGTCAATTGCGAGGATTTTTCGCGAATCGTCTGGAGTTATCGAGTCAAAAACCTATCCAAATCGTAGATTATAAGTTCCTAAACCGTTAATAAAAATTTTGTCGCCCTAGGTCAAATATGAAAAAAGTTAAAAATTTTCGAATGAAATATTTTGGTCCAAAGTAACTTTAGGGGTGGAAATTAGTTCGGGGGTTGAGCCCTCGACTGTAAAAAGTGCCGAAATGGTTATTGGGAGCTTAGAGGAGATGGTAAAAACTGAAAACTGCTCCGAAATCGGTTGTTTGGTTTCCAAAATATTTCGGTTAGGTTAGGTTAGGTTAGGTTAGGTTAGGTTAGGTTAGGTTAGGTTAGGTTAGGTTAGGTTAGGTTAGGTTAGGTTAGGTTAGGTTAGGTTAGGTTAGGTTAGGTTAGGTTAGGTTAGGTTAGGTTAGGTTAGGTTAGGTTAGGTTAGGTTAGGTTAGGTTAGGTTAGGTTAGGTTAGGTTAGGTTAGGTTAGGTTAGGTTAGGTTAGGTTAGGTTAGGTTAGGTTAGGTTAGGTTAGGTTAGGTTAGGTTAGGTTAGGTTAGGTTAGGTTAGGTTAGGTTAGGTTAGGTTAGGTTAGGTTAGGTTAGGTTAGGTTAGGTTAGGTTAGGTTAGGTTAGGTTAGGTTAGGTTAGGTTAGGTTAGGTTAGGTTAGGTTAGGTTAGGTTAGGTTAGGTTAGGTTAGGTTAGGTTAGGTTAGGTTAGGTTAGGTTAGGTTAGGTTAGGTTAGGTTAGGTTAGGTTAGGTTAGGTTAGGTTAGGTTAGGTTAGGTTAGGTTAGGTTAGGTTAGGTTAGGTTAGGTTAGGTTAGGTTAGGTTAGGTTAGGTTAGGTTAGGTTAGGTTAGGTTAGGTTAGGTTAGGTTAGGTTAGGTTAGGTTAGGTTAGGTTAGGTTAGGTTAGGTTAGGTTAGGTTAGGTTAGGTTAGGTTAGGTTAGGTTAGGTTAGGTTAGGTTAGGTTAGGTTAGGTTAGGTTAGGTTAGGTTAGGTTAGGTTAGGTTAGGTTAGGTTAGGTTAGGTTAGGTTAGGTTAGGTTAGGTTAGGTTAGGTTAGGTTAGGTTAGGTTAGGTTAGGTTAGGTTAGGTTAGGTTAGGTTAGGTTAGGTTAGGTTAGGTTAGGTTAGGTTAGGTTAGGTTAGGTTAGGTTAGGTTAGGTTAGGTTAGGTTAGGTTAGGTTAGGTTAGGTTAGGTTAGGTTAGGTTAGGTTAGGTTAGGTTAGGTTAGGTTAGGTTAGGTTAGGTTAGGTTAGGTTAGGTTAGGTTAGGTTAGGTTAGGTTAGGTTAGGTTAGGTTAGGTTAGGTTAGGTTAGGTTAGGTTAGGTTAGGTTAGGTTAGGTTAGGTTAGGTTAGGTTAGGTTAGGTTAGGTTAGGTTAGGTTAGGTTAGGTTAGGTTAGGTTAGGTTAGGTTAGGTTAGGTTAGGTTAGGTTAGGTTAGGTTAGGTTAGGTTAGGTTAGGTTAGGTTAGGTTAGGTTAGGTTAGGTTAGGTTAGGTTAGGTTAGGTTAGGTTAGGTTAGGTTAGGTTAGGTTAGGTTAGGTTAGGTTAGGTTAGGTTAGGTTAGGTTAGGTTAGGTTAGGTTAGGTTAGGTTAGGTTAGGTTAGGTTAGGTTAGGTTAGGTTAGGTTAGGTTAGGTTAGGTTAGGTTAGGTTAGGTTAGGTTAGGTTAGGTTAGGTTAGGTTAGGTTAGGTTAGGTTAGGTTAGGTTAGGTTAGGTTAGGTTAGGTTAGGTTAGGTTAGGTTAGGTTAGGTTAGGTTAGGTTAGGTTAGGTTAGGTTAGGTTAGGTTAGGTTAGGTTAGGTTAGGTTAGGTTAGGTTAGGTTAGGTTAGGTTAGGTTAGGTTAGGTTAGGTTAGGTTAGGTTAGGTTAGGTTAGGTTAGGTTAGGTTAGGTTAGGTTAGGTTAGGTTAGGTTAGGTTAGGTTAGGTTAGGTTAGGTTAGGTTAGGTTAGGTTAGGTTAGGTTAGGTTAGGTTAGGTTAGGTTAGGTTAGGTTAGGTTAGGTTAGGTTAGGTTAGGTTAGGTTAGGTTAGGTTAGGTTAGGTTAGGTTAGGTTAGGTTAGGTTAGGTTAGGTTAGGTTAGGTTAGGTTAGGTTAGGTTAGGTTAGGTTAGGTTAGGTTAGGTTAGGTTAGGTTAGGTTAGGTTAGGTTAGGTTAGGTTAGGTTAGGTTAGGTTAGGTTAGGTTAGGTTAGGTTAGGTTAGGTTAGGTTAGGTTAGGTTAGGTTAGGTTAGGTTAGGTTAGGTTAGGTTAGGTTAGGTTAGGTTAGGTTAGGTTAGGTTAGGTTAGGTTAGGTTAGGTTAGGTTAGGTTAGGTTAGGTTAGGTTAGGTTAGGTTAGGTTAGGTTAGGTTAGGTTAGGTTAGGTTAGGTTAGGTTAGGTTAGGTTAGGTTAGGTTAGGTTAGGTTAGGTTAGGTTAGGTTAGGTTAGGTTAGGTTAGGTTAGGTTAGGTTAGGTTAGGTTAGGTTAGGTTAGGTTAGGTTAGGTTAGGTTAGGTTAGGTTAGGTTAGGTTAGGTTAGGTTAGGTTAGGTTAGGTTAGGTTAGGTTAGGTTAGGTTAGGTTAGGTTAGGTTAGGTTAGGTTAGGTTAGGTTAGGTTAGGTTAGGTTAGGTTAGGTTAGGTTAGGTTAGGTTAGGTTAGGTTAGGTTAGGTTAGGTTAGGTTAGGTTAGGTTAGGTTAGGTTAGGTTAGGTTAGGTTAGGTTAGGTTAGGTTAGGTTAGGTTAGGTTAGGTTAGGTTAGGTTAGGTTAGGTTAGGTTAGGTTAGGTTAGGTTAGGTTAGGTTAGGTTAGGTTAGGTTAGGTTAGGTTAGGTTAGGTTAGGTTAGGTTAGGTTAGGTTAGGTTAGGTTAGGTTAGGTTAGGTTAGGTTAGGTTAGGTTAGGTTAGGTTAGGTTAGGTTAGGTTAGGTTAGGTTAGGTTAGGTTAGGTTAGGTTAGGTTAGGTTAGGTTAGGTTAGGTTAGGTTAGGTTAGGTTAGGTTAGGTTAGGTTAGGTTAGGTTAGGTTAGGTTAGGTTAGGTTAGGTTAGGTTAGGTTAGGTTAGGTTAGGTTAGGTTAGGTTAGGTTAGGTTAGGTTAGGTTAGGTTAGGTTAGGTTAGGTTAGGTTAGGTTAGGTTAGGTTAGGTTAGGTTAGGTTAGGTTAGGTTAGGTTAGGTTAGGTTAGGTTAGGTTAGGTTAGGTTAGGTTAGGTTAGGTTAGGTTAGGTTAGGTTAGGTTAGGTTAGGTTAGGTTAGGTTAGGTTAGGTTAGGTTAGGTTAGGTTAGGTTAGGTTAGGTTAGGTTAGGTTAGGTTAGGTTAGGTTAGGTTAGGTTAGGTTAGGTTAGGTTAGGTTAGGTTAGGTTAGGTTAGGTTAGGTTAGGTTAGGTTAGGTTAGGTTAGGTTAGGTTAGGTTAGGTTAGGTTAGGTTAGGTTAGGTTAGGTTAGGTTAGGTTAGGTTAGGTTAGGTTAGGTTAGGTTAGGTTAGGTTAGGTTAGGTTAGGTTAGGTTAGGTTAGGTTAGGTTAGGTTAGGTTAGGTTAGGTTAGGTTAGGTTAGGTTAGGTTAGGTTAGGTTAGGTTAGGTTAGGTTAGGTTAGGTTAGGTTAGGTTAGGTTAGGTTAGGTTAGGTTAGGTTAGGTTAGGTTAGGTTAGGTTAGGTTAGGTTAGGTTAGGTTAGGTTAGGTTAGGTTAGGTTAGGTTAGGTTAGGTTAGGTTAGGTTAGGTTAGGTTAGGTTAGGTTAGGTTAGGTTAGGTTAGGTTAGGTTAGGTTAGGTTAGGTTAGGTTAGGTTAGGTTAGGTTAGGTTAGGTTAGGTTAGGTTAGGTTAGGTTAGGTTAGGTTAGGTTAGGTTAGGTTAGGTTAGGTTAGGTTAGGTTAGGTTAGGTTAGGTTAGGTTAGGTTAGGTTAGGTTAGGTTAGGTTAGGTTAGGTTAGGTTAGGTTAGGTTAGGTTAGGTTAGGTTAGGTTAGGTTAGGTTAGGTTAGGTTAGGTTAGGTTAGGTTAGGTTAGGTTAGGTTAGGTTAGGTTAGGTTAGGTTAGGTTAGGTTAGGTTAGGTTAGGTTAGGTTAGGTTAGGTTAGGTTAGGTTAGGTTAGGTTAGGTTAGGTTAGGTTAGGTTAGGTTAGGTTAGGTTAGGTTAGGTTAGGTTAGGTTAGGTTAGGTTAGGTTAGGTTAGGTTAGGTTAGGTTAGGTTAGGTTAGGTTAGGTTAGGTTAGGTTAGGTTAGGTTAGGTTAGGTTAGGTTAGGTTAGGTTAGGTTAGGTTAGGTTAGGTTAGGTTAGGTTAGGTTAGGTTAGGTTAGGTTAGGTTAGGTTAGGTTAGGTTAGGTTAGGTTAGGTTAGGTTAGGTTAGGTTAGGTTAGGTTAGGTTAGGTTAGGTTAGGTTAGGTTAGGTTAGGTTAGGTTAGGTTAGGTTAGGTTAGGTTAGGTTAGGTTAGGTTAGGTTAGGTTAGGTTAGGTTAGGTTAGGTTAGGTTAGGTTAGGTTAGGTTAGGTTAGGTTAGGTTAGGTTAGGTTAGGTTAGGTTAGGTTAGGTTAGGTTAGGTTAGGTTAGGTTAGGTTAGGTTAGGTTAGGTTAGGTTAGGTTAGGTTAGGTTAGGTTAGGTTAGGTTAGGTTAGGTTAGGTTAGGTTAGGTTAGGTTAGGTTAGGTTAGGTTAGGTTAGGTTAGGTTAGGTTAGGTTAGGTTAGGTTAGGTTAGGTTAGGTTAGGTTAGGTTAGGTTAGGTTAGGTTAGGTTAGGTTAGGTTAGGTTAGGTTAGGTTAGGTTAGGTTAGGTTAGGTTAGGTTAGGTTAGGTTAGGTTAGGTTAGGTTAGGTTAGGTTAGGTTAGGTTAGGTTAGGTTAGGTTAGGTTAGGTTAGGTTAGGTTAGGTTAGGTTAGGTTAGGTTAGGTTAGGTTAGGTTAGGT
>JAZHFQ010000598.1:0-11504 GCA_038387885.1 Spodoptera picta | reverse complement strand
GCGATGTAATTTGAATCGTTTATGGCACAAAAGCCTTTTAGCTTGATACTGATGTAATAAGAATCATAGTAATTACTGGTTGTGTTTTTGTACAATTAAATTCTAAACCGTTATTATTTAAGGTTGTTAGAAGGTATAAAATGACTAGAGATATGGAAGAACATCTTTTACAAGAGCAATTACTAGCACTTTTGTATAAGAAGAGCTATAAGATTAGGTTGATCGGTGTGATATTGGACAGGTCTATCTTCAGCAGAAAATGGATTCGGTCAGGTAATGAACTCACATAATAAGTCATTTACATAACATACATCACGCCTTTTATCCCTGAAGGGGTAGGCAGAGGTGTACATTATGCCACTGTACAATGTAACACCCACTTTTCACTATTTATGTTATGAGTCCCATGTAATAGGGGGTGAGTCTATTGCCATATACCGGGCACAATTCTAGACTCCGTACTACTACTGAGATTTTTTTTAAAACCCAGTAATAGGTACTTTGTCCGACCCGGGAATCGAACCCAAGACCCCTTGCCCAGTAGTCGCACTTGCGACCACTCGGTCAACGAAGCAGACAACAATAAGTCATTTATGTATTCATCTTCATTACACAGTCTACTCATTAACAAAAAACTTTGAGTTGTTAACCATTTGACCTTTAAAGTCACATTCAATGGCATATCATAGCCTTACATCAGCTGGTGGCTAATGACTACACGCGGAGGTCGAACCCTGGCCATTCTGAGAAGACATGACACGTCGTATTGCAATCACTGGCGTCAGTGGTACTTTCTTATACACCATTTATAGATGGAAACATGTCGTGTGTCGTGTGTATGGGTCATGGGTACTAGACAGACATGCTTTGTCCTAATACAAAGAGGTTTATCGGTAAAAGGTGGTTGTTGTGTTTAGTAACGATGGTTATTATGTAGTGTTATATATAGTTAACAGTATGGTAGATATAGACATTTTTGGAATCACATTTTATATTATGTTATAGGAATTCACACTATAACAGACAGCTCTGTCTCCTAAAGAAAATAATTATTTATCTTTTTTTTAATAAAAAAACGTTGCCCCACACTAGGATTTTCTCCTGTGTCGTGGGCGTGTTTACAAACATACAAGTTCACATATACAATGACACCCAGACCCGAAACAACAATTTGTGGATTACACAAAGTGTTGTTCCGTGCGGGAATCGAAACCGCGACACGTTGCACGGCAGCCGGTTGCCCAGCCACCGCACCAACCGTGCAGTCAATTATTTCCTGAAAAGGTTTTGCCTAATGTTTATTCAAACAAATCACACTTAATTAACATTTAATCCTGTACATGCAATTCTATTTACATGGAAATAATACACTACAAAAATTGGCCTGACTAAAATAAAATGATACCAATTTTCTTGCGACACATTGGATAATACTTGAAAATATCTTACGAACAAAAAAGTATCAGATTACACAATCAGGCGCAGGATGGAAGCCCTCCACCCTGCACACGTGTGGCTGCTGACATAGACGTGATCAAGTAGCTGAGCCGGGCATGATGACGCTGATAGTAATGAGATGACGGTCTGATCAGGATCGATCGAGTGACGTACCTGGTCTTGAGTCCTTAATGTGATATGATATATTATGATGGTTAAATATATTTCTATATTACTAAGAATATGGAAGAGAAAAGAACATATGGTTGTTTATCATCTAGATGGACTGGTCAAATGAAAGACTCATTGATCACTAAATTCTAGATTATCTAGCTGGTAGAAGCAGATCATGCGTTCCAAGTGCAACCCTGAAAATGGCCACGATCCTCCAACATAAAGCACCGACTCGAGAGATGTTTTTAGTCGTAGTTTCTATAAGAACAATCATATTTGAATCGCTGGTATGCAGTGTTATCTTTATCATTTTGTCTAGACTGTTTAAAAACACTAAAAACGGTTATCAACCGGAACAATCGAATTCGTTATTAAAATACACAAATTAAATTCAGTTCTTAATTCTATTTCAATCTGTATCGAAGTAATAAAGATTAAAGTTGGTAAATTATTACTTAATTAAGAGATCAATATTTAATTATTTAAATTCTTAAAATGTTACGAATGAAATTCTTGAACATTTGTAAACATGTTTGAACACATGGCCTGGCTGTATGGTCGTAGTGTCGGTCCCCCGCTGTGTTCCGATGGAGGTTCATAAGCGAAGTAATTACCTAATTAATGTAAAGGTTTAATTAATTCAGACATAATCCGTATTAGCTCAATTAGCTCGGCTACCTGCGGCGGCTTTGAACGAACCATTTTTATAGAACTCGTCTTCATTGCAAATCGATGGATTATAAAGTGCTCTGAATTTTAAGTGAATTGAAATTATTTTACTGTCGTAAAGTATTTTTAGAAATAAGGGACGATCCTTTCATCATTCATAAATAACACATATTGTTGATTATAATTTATTGTCTTGATTCTATTCTTATTCTAAGAGTTCACTAGTCGACACCAATATATGTATATTATGATTATCTAAATGAGAAAATATCGCTATTTAACCAGATTAATAATGACAGCGAGTTAATACTCAATTTACGATATTATACTCCAGGATTACTTTTAGTCATATATCACGAATGACATGAAATGTAATAAAAAGTACTTAATGCTAGATTTATGCGCCTGCACCAGTCTGTTTTAGGTCAGAATCTATTGTCGTACGGGGTTTCTCCCACGCATTATCGCATTGCTTAATGTGTAAGAGAAAGGGCTTGTGTTGTAATGGTAATTTTGAGATAAAATACTGTTTGTGAAAGGTTTGCTAAGAAGCAATAACTGCAATGGATGCTTCATTGCTAATTGGTTTATTTTTGAAAAAGAGATATTCCCATCCTTTGTAAAATACAGAGCGCAGATTTCAGACATCAATTTTATAGGTTTTAAAACACTCGTTTAAAACAAATTAATGCTGATCTTAATTCTATAACAAATAGTACTATGAGCGCAGAGAGAGCTGTGATATCTGGCGCGGATCTATTACTCGTATATTACTTAACAATTACAACTCGAGCCGGCTCATACATTACTCTCATACGCTGTGGTACTTGCAAATTGTAGGGGAGCTCACTAGGGATGAGCAAGTAACGCCCTAAGCACATACATCATTGTGCTAACTTCAAGTCTAATACGAATATACATAAAGATATCTAGGTATAACTTACGTAATTGCTGAAAAAGGATTTTAAGACTACCTCAACAGTTATGGCTGGATTTGTAACTAGTATTTATTGGAGCTGGCGAAAAGTGGGCCTGTAGGAAGTACACCTCTGATCAAAATTTAACGCAAAAGTGCCGTTGGAAGGTACCAATATTCATATATCAAAGCAAACATGCATAAGAATAAGAATAAGAATTATGAAAAATAAGTAAACAAAAACACAAACCTGCGTCTGCTTATATTGAAATTAGCAATCCAATCTACTATTAAGACGGTAAGCCGTACAATTAAATAGTGTATTTCCTTTAATACACTATTTAATTGTACTTTTTTTCTTAGCATAATACTTCTATGTAATTATACACACCCTTTATCAGTCTTTTCTACAGGCTCAACCCAAAACCACAACAGTAGGTCTTTGAGACCCGACGTGGCCTACAGCCGACTTTATCCCACAGGTGGGTAAATTACTTACACGCCTGTCATCACATTCTCTCCGATTTAATCTCTGTTCTCCATTATCTTTAGCTATGCTTGTAATTAATTTGACAGCTACCTTCATACAGTGGCTCGGGAAGTCCTCGACGACGATTAATGTAACTTGAGAGGTGATCAAAATGACGCGCCGACCACCCGGGCATCGAACCTGTACTCAGTAATCTGATAACCGAGTAAATGGATAGTTTTTGTGTAGTATTTTCTCGGATTAGGTGTATAAAGTTAGGTATAGACATTATTTAGAAGACTTTAAAGTTACAAACATTGTTACACACATGTTACATTTTGAAGACTGCGTCTGTCTTCTCAGTGTGAGAAAAAATCTCTAGATATGTATGTACATTAATTTTTTTATGGCATAAGCCGGTAAGTGAGCAAACGGATAAACGTAAGCAATCGGCGTCGCCCATGGACACCTGGAACACCAGAGGCGTTACAAGTGCGTCACCGGCTTTTGGATTGGCTTGAGGATCGTTGGGGATTCAGGGGTTGGGGAGATTGGGGAAGGGGAAGGTAATTGGGCCTGCAGTAACCTCACTCACACGACGAAATACAACGCAAGCGTTGCTTTACGTCGGTTTTCTGTGAGGCTGTGGGGATATTTCTGTATCGAATGCCATGCCACTTATTTTGTCCAAATGTAATTCATCCTTATTCATTAAAGGGTTCGTCAATATGTAAATATTATACAGAATCCCTCGTCCAAAGAGGTATGGTCACTCTTGTCCAATATGTTAAGATAATTTGATGGTTGTCTCATTAACGTCGTGACGTAACATTGTTTAGGGAAAGTGTTTTATAGCTCTGTTTGACGTTTCTCTATACCTCTATGGTACGAACACCGCGTTGTCTATGGTACTAATCTTAATTGAGTGAAGATTACAATCATCGTTTATAGTTAATATCGTTATTAATTGATCGTTGAATAGCTTTTAATCTTTTCTTAAAAGGGAAAGATAAGGTTTATTGAACACTATAATACAAGATACCTACTTGGTTTCTTGTACATGATTTTTATTTATTTCTTGCGGTGCCGCAATCAGAAAGTAATTAAGTGGGTTTAACAATGGCTTTTTCTAGTTCTAAATGCTGCACAGTCTCTGGTATACTTCGACAATCAAAAGAGCTATCTAACTAGCTAGAAGCACTAACTTTTCTGGGAATGCTTTAAAATATGTACCTATATCTCATTTGCATTCACATATTGATAAAAAAATAAATCAAATAACACACAGGTCAGCAAGGTCACTGCAGCAATAAACTTAGATATAATATATTTCAACGCATTCAAATTGCTTTATTGATTTATTTACAAAATACATACATTTTGCTAACTGGACCTTTTGCGAAAAGTACCACCAGTTTCCACCAACCACCACCAAACCATCTGAACTAAGAATTACTTTTCGTGCCACATCTAATCTAAATTCACACTTTACCTGTACTCTGTACTACACTAAACTAAACCAAAACGTAGTGAAGGGTCACCTATCTTAGCTTAGGAGTTCCTTACTATTTAATAAATGTCGCTGAGAACGGGTATTAGAATGAAAAGCTCTACCTATGTTTTTTATCCCAAGATAAAATTCAAACATTTTGAATACGAACAATAATAATCTTTTGGAAATTCTCTATTACTTCGTAGAACTAGAAAGTAACATCTTTATTTTAATAAGTATCTCATACTTGTCATAGGCACTCTTTTATTGCGACATAAAATATTTATGATCGTCTGACGCCTACTGATTCCAAAGATCGTCTATTGAAAACATATTATTATGAATTGGAAAGTATAATTATGATAAAGTTATGCGCGTTTTGCATGAGAATAGAACAAAATTATACAGAGAAATATGAATTTTTCAACCCACAATTTATTATGCCGATTTCTGGAATAAAGTCAGTAAAGAATTGATAAGAATCATTCATCATATTGTATAGTTTTGCTCAGGAAGTGAGCTCACTCATCTTTGGACCCACAAAGTATAAACATAAAAAATTATAATCTGGGGATTATTCCGCTTCACAGATTACAGCTATAAACTTGAACCAAAACAAACAAACAGACACGAGTGTCAGAGTAATCCCTCTTTCATACGAACCTGTCAACACAAAAGGGTTTATCTGAAGAGTTGTATATAAAGTGGAGTAATCTCCAAGACGTATGGAGTGAGAGGACTCACACCTGCGCAGCGCCGACAACGTGGTGGACTTATAAATGGCCGCCATACTTAAGAACACTTACAATTAATTGCGACACGATTTTATCTGTGCTTTGACTTAATTTATTTATGGGATACTATAAAACTTAAATCTGTAGTGTTTTGGAGGCTTATGTCTGTAATGTGTTAATTTTTCATTCATCAAAAAAGAATGATGTGATATCGTGACTCGTGTCAAAAAAAATGGTATTATTTTTGTATCTTTTTGTATTTCCAGTTTCTTTAATTATAGTATATAGAGGTATAGGTACAATAATAAAGTGCTTTCTAATGTTGTATATTTATTTTACTATGATATATTGCAAAATATTTATTATTTTAGTTAACATACAAAATAGAACAGCTATAAACGTATATTATTGCAATATATTAGCGGGCATCGGAGCATCAAATGACAGTTTCATCAATATATCACGGAGTGCCGTGTCCACAGATTAAGGAAACAATAATAACATCGACATTTTTGTGGAAATAAAATGTATATTCGGATTTGTGAACAGGTTTCTTCAGAAGATAAATATTTTAATGTGTGAATGTTGTTGCTTTTTTTACTAGTTTCTGTTTAAAATTGAAATATCTTTATTGGTTGGGATTTAACGTAAATAACCTAAGTGGAAGAGCCGTGCTTCAGTACGAATGGGCTGGCTTGACCGACGTGAAACACGACGCTTGCCTTGTATTTTGTCATGTGAGTGAGGTTACCGGAGGCCCAATTACCCCCGTCAATCTCCGGGTGTCGATGGGCAACGCCGATTGCTTACCATCAGGTGATCCATTGCTCCGTCCTATTAGTTTATCGACTTATCGCATAAAAATTAAAAATATAAATTAAATAATGTACTTTCTTTACAAGAAGGAAAATATAGCAACAAATACATTCATTGGCTGCAACTGCAACTTGCTAACTCTTCTCTACGATAACGGTGTTGATCTCCGAATTGCTATCATTTGGCCACTGCAGGTACCATCCTGATTGCAGTGCAGTCAGGTGTTAAACATACCCTCGAGGTATTAACCACCATCTCGGACCACATAACAAGTATTCTGATTCTAGTCTACAAGCTTTAAATGTCTTCACTTCTGTCAAAACACTGTCTGAAGCACATCATGCTCCTCAATTTTTGATATAAAAAATTACAAAAAGTGCGACTGTAGTGATTACGGTACGAATAAAGTGTAGTTTGAGTGTAGTGCTAATTGTGTTATTGTTATTTAACGGCAAAAACAGTGTATACGCCACCAAACTTGCCATCAAAACTATTCTATTTGCACAGTGAAAAAACAAAAACGTCTACCCTCATTTATAACAATTTTGTACCGTACACAGATCACTGTCACTGACATTGTCATTGCTGCAAACGTCAAGTGACAGTTGTTGTCACTGTCATAACTGTCGTAATCGATCACTGTCATTGTCATTCCTATAAACGTCAAATGCCACGAATTAGTGTTGCCAATACTTGAAATTAAATTTCCCTAATATTTTAGGGAAATTTCTTTATTAAGAACCAGATAAACTATATAAGGGCGGCACTGCCAACATCACCAACATCGGAACTTCCTAGCCAGGCCCTAGTTCGAAGCGCATTCCGCTATCTCGCAACGCTTGGACAATTCGGTCTATAACATACAAAGGACGGATATGGAGGAATTAAAAAATATGTTAATTAGCATGCAGCAAGATATAAAGCAGCAAAAACAGGATATGCTAGAGATGAAAAAAGACATAAAGGATACAATAATAAACAGTCTCAGCGAGAAGTTCAAGAACCTAGAACTGAAAAATGAGTTTTTGGAGAAAAAAACAGAAGAGCAATCAAATAAAATTAACAACCTAGAAAGACAGTGTCGACGCAAAAATCTGATCTTATTTGGCGTAGAAGAGATAGAAAAATCGTATGAGGAACTGGAAAAACGCGTCATAATTATATCATAAATACATACATAAAAATTTCATGCGATACTTACAACATAGAGGCTGTTAGAAGGCTGGGTAAAAAGGGGGTAAAATTGGTTCGACCAATATCAATAACATTTAACACCTTAGGCTTCAAAATAAAAATTCAAAAAAATAAACATAACCTTAAAAATACGTCCTATTACTTAAAAGAAGACTACCCAATTGAAGTGTTAGTTAAACGTAAAGAGCTACAAGTACAATTACAAAAAGAAAAAGATGCGGGAAATACAGCTTTTATAAAATATGATAAAATTATTATACTGAACAACAAACAACCCCAACAGAAACAATCAAGCAAAAGATATCATTCAGAATCTCCGGAGACGCTTTACCCTGACAACCCAAATGCTCAACACACTAGCAAAAATACAGCTAAGAAAAATAAAGGGATTATGACGAATTATATAATACAAAAGCCCAAACTAATTCTCGCTCAAACAGAGCCAATTCAACGCCAATCGATGACACCAGATCAAAACACAACATAGCAATTAGAATCGAACTCTCTTCCAACCCCTTATCTCCCAGCACGGCCGGTCACCGCGGGAGAGCACGACCAAAACCCCCCGAGAACACTTACTAAAACAAGAAATACAATCTTCATTTGCACTCTCAACGTAAGATCACTATCTTCTGACCAAAAATATATTGAGCTCAAAGCCGCATTGAAAGATATTAACCATGATATAATAGGATTGAGCGAAGTTCGTCGCCTAGGAGAAAAGATAATCGAAGACGACGAATACATTTTCTACTACATTGGCCAAACAAAAGGACTTTATGGAGTAGGTATTCTAGTAAAGAAGAAACACAAGGATAAGATAACAAAATTCACTGGGATTTCGGAAAGAGTTTGCGTAATGGAGATCACAATAGAGAATCTGTGTTTTGCAATAATACAAGCACACGCCCCCACTGAAAACTCATCAGAGGAAGAAATAGACAACTTTTACGAAGACTTAGAGAATGCTCATGATTCCACACATACTGAGTATGTTTTTTGTATGGGCAATTTTAATGCTCAAATCGGAACCCCAGAAAAGTTCGAACGCTCCGTTACTGGAGAGTACGGCTATGGCTCTAGAAGCGCTCGAGGTTCGAGACTAATTCAATTCGCGCAGGAGCACAACCTGAAAATTATAAATACTATGTTCAACCTAAAACCAAAAAACCGCTGGACTTGGATCTCACCAGATAAAAACACCAAAAATGAAATCGATTACATCATGGCCACAAAACACAGCATGATCTCTAAATACGAAGTACTACAATCTTTCTCCTTTGGATCGGATCACAGGCTACTAAGAGCAACAATTCACCTAAAAACCACAAAGAAAAGTAGACGAAACTTCTCCAAAACATCCACTAAGCTAAAAACTCCAGCAGAACAGGAAACATATCTCACAAACCTCGACGGCCGTATACCGCAACTTATAGAGAATCAAAACAATTATAACATGGAGGAGTATTACCAACAAATCATACAACAAATCATGACAAGTCTAAAAAATATTAAAGGAACACATAAAAACAAAATTCTATCGGCGAGAGCACTAAAACTCATGAAGGAAAGAAGCGAACTACAAAATAAGCCCAATTTAAGTAAAGCTGACAAAGAACACCTAAAAATTTTGTACAAATGTACCAACAAAGAAATAAAAAGGTGCTACGTTACGTACAGAACAACAACTATACAAAGACATCTCAGTAACTCTAGATCTGCCAAGAAAGCTTACAAGGAGCTAAACCAAGCCAAAACATGAGTGCCTTTCTTAAAGTCTGGCAACAGTAAATGCAAATCTCGCACGGAAATCATAGACGCTGCCACTAATTTCTACGCTAATCTTTATAAACAACCAGACACACAAAATCAAAACATGGTTCCCTATAGATGCACAGTTACCTCTACAGTACCGCAATTTACAGAATACGAAATATTGAAACAGTTAACGAGACTTAAATCAGAAAAAAGCCCAGGACCGGACGGAATCAGAAACGAATGCATAAAGGTTGCAAAGGCTCTTCTACTGGTACCAATAACTATCCTATGGAATAAAATACTTCATGTAGAAGCGGTACCACATGAATGGATGACATCGGAAATTATACTACTATATAAAAAAGGCGACCCAGCTGACATAGGCAATTATCGTCCTATAAGCTTAATGTCTAGTTTCTATAAGCTTTTTGCATCCTGTCTACTTGGAAGGATAGCTCCAGTCATCGATGCCCACCAACCGATTGAACAAGCTGGTTTTAGAAGCGGTTTCAACACAACAGATCATATCCAAGTGGTCGATCAGGTGATAGAAAAATACCAAGAATTTAACAGACCTCTATATCTGGGTTTCAATGACTACAAAAAAGCTTTTGACTCAATTTAACACGAGAGCATCTGGGAGGCGCTGAGAGCACTAAAAATAAACGAAAAATACATCAAGATCCTAAAAAATATTTACTCCAACAGCACAAGTAGAGTAAAATTGGATAGAGTGGGCGAAATAATCAGCATAAAGAGAGGTGTCAGACAAGGAGACCCGATCTCACCAAAATTATTCATAGCTGTCTTGCAACACGTAATAGGAGAGTTGCCATGGTGTAATAAAGGTATTAATATAAATGGGAAACTTTTAAGTCACCTCAGATTTGCCGACGACATAATTCTTTTTTCGGAATCCCCCCATCAACTAAACAAAACGAGTGGTAAACGAGTTGAACCATGTCAGTCTAAAAACTGGTTTAGAAATGAATTTGGATAAAACTAAAATTATGTCTAACCGCAGTGCAACGCCCATTTCAATAAATAACACTCCTCTCGAGTTTGTTAATCACTACACATACTTAGGAAAACAAATCTCCTTTAGTAAGGAAAGAAACACCGAAGAACTAAACCGAAGAGTGGCGATTACCTGGAACAAGTTCTGGCATCATAAGGAAATATTAAAATCGCAACTATCGCTACCGTTCAAGAAAATAGTCATGGATACAGGACTGCTGCCGTGCCTAACATATGGATGCCAAACTTGGATCTTTGATCTCAAAACCAGAAAGAAAATCCAAACCACCCAGAGAAGAATGGAAAGAAGCTGCATGGGAATAAAACTGAGGAATAAGGTAAGGAGCGGCGACATTCGAAAAAGGACTAAAGTAAGCGATGCCTTAACATTTGCAATAAGGGCTAAATGGAAGTGGGCTGGCCACGTGGCCCGTTACAAGGACGACAGATGGACTTTACGGGCAGTGAAATGGTCTGGGCCAAAAGACACCAGATCAAGAGGTCGACCAAGGGCCAGATGGGCGGACGAAATTGTTGCATGTGCAGGTGAAAGTTGGCTAGACAGAGCAAAGGACAGAGAGGGATGGCATTTCTTGGGGGAGGCTTTTACCCGAATGGGGTCTATGCATGAATAAGAAAAAAAAAAAAAAAAAAAAAATTGAACTATACTATATACCTAATAGAAAAATTTATAATAATTGGAATTCAAATCTATATTTGTAATTATATTTTTTAATCTAATTAATGTAGTTCTCGAATTGTTGTCACAAATGTTGATTAATATGTATGCATGCATGGAATAAATAAAGCTTTATTATTATTATTATT
>JAZHFQ010000597.1:0-24598 GCA_038387885.1 Spodoptera picta | reverse complement strand
TTTTTTTTTTTTTAAGGGGGGAAAATCATCGAATGACTTCTCCCGCCTGGGTGAGGCGGGAGGGAGTGTCAGACTCTTACTGACTGAGCCGGAGCCCCGGTTACCCGTTAGGTTCTCCGCGACTCCGAATCGGCATCGGCCGTATTGGGCCCCATCTGTGGTGGTCTGATGGCTCTTTGAGGCGCGCGCGGAACGCGACGCGCCGTACGCTCGGGTCTGTTTCTGGTCGGACGGGGAGCCACCCATGCTCGCCGTCCGCAGGCCCGCGCTTACGGTGGCCGGAGATCGTCTCGCGATCCCCGACGCCCGGTGTGTCCTTCGCGATGGCTGGGTTGCGAGGAGGCAGCGCTTCGCTGCCTCACGCGTCCCGCCCCCTCCTTAGCTAGCATCACTGCTTCGCAAAAGGAGGAGACGGCATCCCAGTCCCCCTCGCTCCGCATCATGGCCTGCACTAGGCCCGGACGCGAGAGGTCGCCATCGCCGATCACTTCCCTGAGGACACGGCGGCGCTCAGCCCACGAAGGGCATTCTCCCACCGTGTGCTCCACCGTGTCTTCAGGGCGGTCCTCGCAGTGATGACACCCGGGCGTTTCCTCCCGCCCCATTAGACACAGGTACCTCCCGAAACTTCCATGTCCGGTGAGGACCTGCGTCAGGCGGTAGGTGAGGACGCCGTAGCGTCTCTCAAGCCACTCCTCAAAGAGGGGACTTACCGCTGCGATGGCAGCGAGCCCAGCCCTCGGTTGCGACAGTCGTTGCTGCCATTCCGCCATGAGATCGCGCCGGAGCTCATCCCGCCACGCACCTATTTGGCGCGGCAGCGGGGTTTCACCCCGGCGACGTGCCTCCGCGCGCATGCCGTACACGCGCGCGAGCACCTTCGCCTCCAGATCCCACGGCGGTAATCCGGCAAGGAGGTTCGCCGACTCCCCAGAGATCGTGCGGTATCCGCGGATCATTCGGATCGCCATGACCCTCTGTGCCATGAGCAGCGTCCGAGCGGGACGCCGCAACAGGTTTGGCGCCCAAACAGGGGCGCCGTAGAGGGCCATGGACCGCACGACCCCGGCGTATAACCTCCGGCAGGAGGCGTTTGGCCCCCCGAGGTTGGGGAGGATGCGTTTAAACGCAGCCCCCGTCCTCTCCAACTTTGGGGCCAAACGTCGGAAGTGTTCTATGAAGTTCCACCGACTGTCGAGGACGAGTCCTAGGTACTTCATCGTCGTCTCGACGTCGATGGTAACTCCTCCCGCCGTTATTTGGGACCCACCCGGAGGTGGCGCGTTCCCGCGGCCATGAAAACACATGGCCTCGGACTTGTGGAGCGCCACCTCGAGTCCACGAATAGTCTGCATACCACTTTTTAGCTTTTACGGAAGAAATACGGAATTACGGAATGCTGTGGTCAGTGACGGCGACCTCTCGCATTCTCTGATTCTCTCTCTGGTTCAGGCGGTCACAGTTGGCGCAGGGCGAGGGGCACTGTGATACCGTCTCTTCCTTCCGTTAAGCCGCCATAGAAGCCAAGAAGAAGGTGGGGCGCGTCAAGGGGACCATAAATAAAACACAACGTTTTTAATTAGATATTATCTATATTTACTTACCGAAAAGTACATGAACTTACTCACGCCCCACCGTCGTGGGAGACACTCCAGGCGTCGAATATAAAAGGTAGCCTATGTCACTCTGCATTCCTTCAACCACCTTCACATAAAAAATCAAATAAAATCGCCGTTCCTTGTTGCCCTGTTGCTGTGAAAGACGGACGAATAAACAGACGCACACTTTCGCATTTATAATATTAGTATGGGTGTATATTTCACTCTTTGATGGCTTTAAGAATGGTTTGGCTTTTAATCTGATGACGTTTGAAGTAAAGTTAGCTTTGATATTACTTCTAAGTATGTTTTAGCTGGCGCCTTTATGAAAGTAAACTGTGGTCCTTTTAAATGTACAAGGTAAGTATTTTTGCAGTAATTTTATGTTTGCGGTTTCCACCCAAATTGTAGTAAAAATTATGCTATAATACTACTTTGTATCTTGTGTCTGGGACAAACGTAAAATTAGTATGTTGTTACCAATCAGCACGATTTCTTTTAAGAGCTAACCTGCGTAAAGGCATTTGGTATAAAAGTATCCAAGATCAACCTTCTCGAGTGCCCTGGTTTGATAATACTGTTTTTAGTAAATACTATGTTAAATTAGTCTTGAGACTTCGTTCCGGACACTACCCATCGGCTAAGTTTGCATTCCTTATGAAGAAGAACAATTCTCCAAATTGCACAGTTTGCAATAAAGTTGAGGATATGCAACATTTGCTGATGGATTGTGTCCGGAATGAGCGGGAACGTGAGTTACTCATTAGAGAAATAAAACTTAATAAACTGGATGTAGGCTTAATACAGTCAATTCTGTCTTCACCATGTTCAGAAACCACAAAAAAGTTTTGTAATTTAGTCACAGTAGGTACTTGATGAGTAACTCAATTTCCTTTCTTTTTATTGTAAGCAAGAATTTTGTATGTATTTGATAGGTTACATTTTGTTAAAAGGTATGATGGGGTTGGCATATCAAAGATAAAAACCCCTTAAATAAAAAACAGATTAAAAAAAAACCTGCGTATTTTATATTTATTGTGGTTAGTACCTACATAAAAACTTTACTCCTAAAACTGCTACTAAACCCACTACAGGTCTAAAGATCGACCTCAAAGAGAACTAAATAAAAATAATGATCCGAAAAGACCCAACTTAAGCAAACACATAAATTGTTGTGCTACTTCAATCCTTTGGTACTAACATACCAATAACTTTTGCTTCAAACAAAAATACGCTTTGTTACTTGTTACTTAACTCTCTTTTCCGTTGGCACTTGACTTGTAACGTCTTCAGTTTGATATGTGCTTTCACAAAGTTTAATTTGCGGTTGGCGACAACTCTATTGTATTAACGGTAGTGTTGAATTTTGATTGTGTTTTGTAGCGTTTTGTAAGGACATGTTAACGCCTGTAGAAGCGACGAGATAATTTATTAAGGGTTTGTGACCACTTTTTTCCACCCTTTCACCATTTGTTCTTAAGTTTTGTTTGTTTCTAGTGATTTTCAAGAGACGTCTTGTCTTCTTAAAGTTATGTTGACATAGTTATTTTAGGACTAAGTTTAATTTATAACCTCATATATGTTTAAGATAATCCGTCGTTTTATATCTTTCTCCTTTCTTCCTTTCATTATGAAATAGTAAGCAGGCAAGCAGTACTCTAGTCACTCTAGATTTTTCATTAAACATAAAAATACATTTACATTTTGGAAAACACAATTTAAAAAGAATACTACTAATAAAATACTTATGTACATCTACCAAATATTTAAATTTTACTAGCCATCGGAAAAAACAATTAAAATTTTTATTTGCTTCAATTAATTAGTCGCAAAAAACAGACTAACCCCCGAACATATAAATCTAGCATGCCGAAGTAAATTAAAAACCTGACAGGTCGTAAGTACGGGGCGAGAGACGGGGTAAAATATAGCGTTTAGTATAGGTACCAACAGCCCGTGGCGTAGTGCCAATACGGTACTTTTTGCGTTCAGCGACCGGGTCTTATAGATTTATAATTTAATCGAGTGATACGTGCACTCGAAACTTTTGGCAGATAAAGTTTTACGTGAACATTTTTAAACTAAGTTGATAGTGGAGCTGGTGCATCGGTTAGGAGTGAATGTTATATTTTGTTGCATACATTTTAAATGAATTTGCACAAAATAACTATGCATTTGCATCGACCGGACCGATACTATGGCCTCACAGAAAACCGAAGTGAAACAACTGTGAGGTCACGGGAGGCTCAATTACTCTTCCGGTTCCCCAGTCTCCCCAATCCCTGAATCCCTAACAGTCCTCAAATTCCTAATCCTCAAAAGGCCGGTAATGCACTTGTAACGCCTCTGGTGTTCCAGGTGTCCATTGGCGACGCCGATAGCTCACCATCATCTGCTCGTTTACCTAAGTCGGTCCCATAAAAAAATAAACATTCTTGATACGTTTAGTAACCACTCCTAAATCATCTCTTAACTACGAGTTACATATCATGAGGGAGCACCTAAACTAACCCTTTACTTGTAACGTTACGTGTCACTTATACCTCTAGTTTAGCGAAAACCAAAAATGTTGTTAAATGACAACAATCTTAGTTCTTCTTAAAATGTAAGATAGGTTATTGTAAACGGGAATTACAATATTTTTATAGTACAACTTTCATTTTATCTGCCAACTTAATTGAACCGAAGAGAACTCCAAAAACTTCATTCTAAATCCAACTTAACTACAGCACCGATCAATTAATAACAAAAGTTTCGGAAACGCTGTAACAAAAGTTCCCAAAAAAGAAGTCAGCTATGAGATAATCCGCAGAACGGGTTCTCAACAAAAGTTGGTCCTGGGGTTCGGACCTTTTTGTCCGGTTTTTGTCTTTGTATCGTAATTCGGTATGCAACAGACGGTGTGCTAAGGCTAATTGTTGCCGGCTGAGGTTGGCATAGTGCCAACTAATTCCTGGCGGGTACTATGACAATATTAAGGACCAGCTTACATGGTCACAACGCCTAGATTCGTAACGCCTGACTCTAAATAGTGCATGGGCTTTTTTGGTTGAAATATCAAGTGGATTACGTGTGATCCCAATTTAGTTTTCTGTTGCTAATTTTTAGGGTTCCGTACCTCAAAAGGAAAAAACGGAACCCTTATAGGATCACTTTGTTGTCCGTCTGTCCGTCCGTCCGTCTGTCTGTCAAGACTCTTTTTCTCAGGAACTCGTGGAGGTATGAAGCTGAAATTTATATCAATTACTCAGGTCTGTCCCTTGAAGCTGTGAAAAAATCAAACTTCTAAGCCAACGCAATCGAAAGATACAGCCGTTTATGACGCAAATTTTCGACACTTGCAAGGGAATCAAAACCTACAGGGTGCTTCCCGTGAACTCAGAATCTTGAAATTTGGTACGAAGCAACGTCTTATAGCATAAATAAAGGAAAAATTACTAAAACCATACATTTTTAGTTACATCACATAATATATATTTTTTTAATAATTTTAAACTTACTACCCATTTCCTCATAAACGCGTAGAGGTATTAAATTGAAATTCATACCAAATACTTAGATCTAATTGCCTTTAACCCGTGAAAAAAAAATTCTAAGTCAACGCAAAAACGCAAAACGCAAAAGTACAAAATAACAAAATACAAAACGGTTTGTACGGAACCCTCGGTGCGCGAGTCCGACTCGCACTTGGCCGGTTTTTATTTAAAGTTATCTCTTTGTCACTAGAAATGGTGTTCTAGTATGTACTGAAATTATAAGTGTTCTAGATCATTTATTTCAATAATAATTTAAATAAAATTAATACTAACTATTATTAAATTAATTATATGTAACTTATGATAAAAATTATTTAAAATAAAACTAAAAACAACTATTTACATAAAGCATCAAAAAATTCGTCCGCATCGACGTCAGTGGGAAAAGTACTCAGAAGGCTGGCAACATGGCCAAGTAAAGACCAGCCCTCGGGTCACGAGATGCATCGACCAGGCGTTTCGAAATGTAACTGAAATTATTAACTAATTTTACTAAAAGTGATATCATCATCGAATGGAAACCTACATTAATGAAATACATATTTATTCGATTTGTCTCAAAAACTGAATGAGTATTTAATTTATTTATGATCAATTAAAGTGTCTACTTATCATTCCCTAGCAACAAATTGTTTATTACGATTTCTACAAAGTATTTTAATTCATAATGTATATTTCAATTTTAATTGAAAATTACTTTATTGAAGCAAAATAAACAAGAAACCTTCAGATTCATCACTTTAAATTCACTTAGTTTAAAAGTATTTTAAATATTCATAACAACAGATTAAAATAAGTTTGCTATTAAAATAAAAAATCATACGTGAAATATATTTAATAAAATCTTAGGAGGTATTATTCATATATTCGCATTACCACTTTGGTTAAACACATTTGTATCGGCCGTATTCTGAATAACAAATAACATTTACGTACATTATATACTTTGAATATGAAATTATTTATCATGAAAGGCATATGAAATAATACTCAGGTCCCCGACAGCTTAGAAGGTCATGCTAGTCAAGCCAGTGTGACATTTCCATAAAAAATAGTACGGACATTATCATTTCTTATTACGTTTAATTTTTTTTTATTTTTATTAAATAAATAGAAGTTAATTACACATAACAAAGTCATAATAATATAGTGTATCACATGTAATTGAACAAGCAACACTTGATACGCTCGCTACGCCGTAGCTCGTAGCCAGCGTCTACGCCGTAGCAGATCTGGACATTAAGTCCATTACTCTTGAACTTTGTGGCCCATTGGACGTGTATTTTGTCTTAGAATAGTTAATTAAGTTTTGTCAGAGTGCTTTAATTAAGACAATCTTGTCTTCCTGGAAACCAGATGGTGCAAGCCACCTCGATCTTATTAGAAAAACACATTTCATTTTGTTGTTACCGTCAAGACTGCTTCTGTAATGCAGTAATGAAAACCTGCATAGGTGCATAAATAAGTGATAAAAATATCTCTATCATATGTATGTATGAAATTTAGAGGTATGAGAGTGAACCAACGTAGCTACGTAGTCCGTTTGTCTATAAGACAGATTGTAACCACCATCAATCGATCAGTTGGACATCATAGTGATCTATAAAAAATCTGTCGCAAAAAGCGTGAAAAGTCATAGTATTAAATATTCTCTATGCACCCTGACCTCACAAACCTCAACAAACCGATACACTGCGCTAAAACAACTCTCAATGGCAGTCCACGATCTGCATCACAAACGACCGAGCAATTCTTCCGTCGAGCCGAGACCGACGCACAGCGTTGCATACATTTTCATCAAGTTTTGCATTTTTGATGAACTAAAAAAAGATAGCGATGCACTTTCAAAATTTCTGTTTATTTCTTTCTTTTTTTAGTACAAATTTCCGCGTTGCCGTTTTTGAAGTGTGCTGAATTTTTCTAGTTTAAATATTTTTCGTGAATTGGTAATGTTGGGAAAGTTTTTTTTTGAAAAATTTAAGTTTTATTTATAAGTAAAATACTAAATGCTGGTTGTTCGTTTAATAGCTATTTAAGCGCTGGAAGAAATTGACTTCATTTTTGAACTCTTGAAAATATTTTATTTTAAAGACTACAGTTAAGTAATAATTTGTAACACTAGTGGAACTGTTTCTAATATTTCATTTACTATTGCATCTTTTTTGTTTACACAAATACTTTTGCGTTTGTTTTACAGTTGGCCACAAGACTATTAAATTGAATTTAGTTAGTCGAAAGTGAATTTTCATGACACTAAATTAACCATAAAATTTACTGTGACACCAAAACCTTTCTGAATAACGCGACTGGTCAAATCATGATAACAAAGGCACTCTGTCACTGACTAATGAATCCCAACATTTCTTCGTCTGTTATCTCAAAGTATCAAATCATTTGAAACAAAAGAGCGAAACAGTAATTTCCTACAATGCTTTGAAATATAACGCCTGTTAGTAAGGTGATTAGTTAACTATGACGTCGATTAATGGATGAAATGTACGAAAAATATTAGACTTTAATGCAGAGTTTTGATGTTTTTGTTTAGAACGTTATGTGCACTAAGGACAAGGTAGCACTGGTTTAATTTATAAATCTAACTAATATTGTGAAGTAACTAAACCTAATTGTGATGCCTGATAGAAGACGAGGCTCTTTTTTTATCCAGCCATTGAAATGAAAAATTTGATAATACCATTGCAATATTGTATTCCCGGTATGTATCTCTATCTCTATCAGCTGTTTCCAGTTGCTTTCATTTGACTGATCTACAAATCTTAGGGTTAAACTTTGACCTTGAAGAAATATTTGCAAATGAATGCAGTGCAAACCTTTTTTTTGGGTTCATGGATTATATACCGTCATGAAAAATAAAAATAGAAGAATGATTACATTGAACATTTTTTCAAATAAAATAATTATGTAAAACAAAATTAAAGTTTCAGTGAGAAGTGTTTCATAAAAAATCCGCTCAAGACCTTTTTCGTTACGATTTACGGAATCAAAAATGCAAATCTTACGTCCGAATTACGTTGATTTTTCGCGCAACCGTACGACTCGGCCCACCGTATTTTTTTACAATTTCCCGAAACTCCGCTGCGTTTCACACGAAGTTATTTGAGATTTTTTTTGAAGCTTATTTATTTATTCATAAGTTTCCTACCGTGGTTCTGCATACGTGATTTTGGATTTTATTTTGATTTTTAAACTCTTCTTATAATAGAGCGTTTTTTTAATTATATTACTCGCCATCTTTTGACATTATTTGACTGCTTAAATACTACGGATAATATAGAAAAGAAAAGTGAACCGCAACTTATCTTAAAAGATAAAATTACTTGTACTATTTTAATAAAAACACAGTACTCCAACAAATCGCAACCTCCTATTGCAGCATGTCTGATGGAGAAACTTTTTGCCACATTTCCTATTATAATGCACGCATATGGAGCCCACAAAAGAAAAGTTCGACTACCGAGAACTTCCCACGAGGCACAAGCAAAAGTGTTGAGAATAAATCTAACTTTCCATTATATAACATCACCGAAAATAAAGTTGTGTCTCTTTGAAATTCAAGCGCTTTAAAAAGCTAGAGTTTAAACTATAAATCCCGCTATTTTCCAGCTCAAAAATGATGCAGTGTAAAAAAGGCGCTAAAGAGCGCTTTCCCGCTGATAAATCAAGTCGAGATCTCTTGAAATGCACGCTTGTAGTGTTTCACAAAATTGTGCATATGACACAAGTGGAAATATTTTGCATACTACAATATTAATTGTCGTGTAGGATGACTTTGCTATTTAGTGTTTGGGATTTACGTGCTCTCATTTTATTATCATATGTTTTGATTCTCATAATTACTGAAAATTATATCCACAATTATAACATTCTGCATGTGATCCACCAATTGTTGGTTCAATGTTTCAAAAAATGTTTGCGAAAATGGCGTTTGTTGATCCACTCAAAAAATCCTTGTGTATGGCAAAATCTTGTTTAAATATTCCTAGTCTCGTTCATAAGCATCATAGAAGCACATCTGATTCTACGAAATTTAGCTGTTTGCTAGTGTTGAATTAGTATGAAAATTCATTGCAATCGTACATTCCATATCACAGCTTGCCACTACATAAATGAATTTAATTCATATAAACGTCTTAGCAAAGTTTTTTAATTAAAAAGAAACGTACACGCGTATTTAATAAAACTTTTTACCTAAGTTGTAACGTTTAAATGCATTAGAAAGTTTAATTTGCATTCAGTGCACGTTAACAAAGGTTATATTTTCGTGTGACGTATAAAATTTAATGAAAAGTGGTGTTCTCATGCCACCAAGTCCTCATTAGTAACTGACAGGTTGTTCCCAGCTACCGCCGTGCAGTACCTTGAGAACTGATTACACCGAAGTGATGTGGACTGAAGTAAATTGTATGTAGTAGTTTTATTTAGACATTTTATTTTGGTTTTAATATTTTACGAACATGTCGTTTATTAATCAAATTATATCTATGTTAATAGTAGTTACAATGTCTCGGGTTTGATCCCGGGGAGGGCAAAGTATTATTGGGATTTAAAAAAATTAAAATTGTCAGTAGTGGCATGGGGTCTAAAATTGTGCCCAGTACATGGTAATAGGCTCATCATAACATGGTGATACATACTCATAACATAAATAGTGAAAAGTGGGTGTAACATTGTGCAGTGGCATTAAGTACCGTAATTTGCACCTCTAGCTATCCCTTCAGCGATAAAAGGCATGATTTTACTCATGTTATGATATGTTATGTAAACACATGATTAATTTTTAACTTGATTTTATGGTAAAAAATATGTCAAGAATTAAAAACATAACAAAACTCAACAGTTACACTGCGGTGTGACATACGGCTCACACTGGGCGTACCCGCTGGATAATTTGATTACGTATGCATTAAGTGCATTTCCATTTCCCCATACTGAGTGGATCCCAGATCTCTTTTAAACCCACCGATGTAACCTTTAATGACGCGGCGCTGACTTCGCCTTAAGGGATTTGCACATTAGGGCGTGTTGACGTTGCTTTATGTCTACGACGCGAGTTAATCTCGGTGGAGGGCGGAACGTAATGTTTGAAGATGCAGTTCTAGCGTTTTTTTAATCATAATAGTAGAATAGAGGTTTCTCTAAAGTCGATACTACAAAACTCAATATTTTTAAGGTTTCACGTACGTACGTTTTTTTCTTTTATGTACAAAACGTATGTACGTATCATGTTTTGTTAACATTGCTAAGCTAACATAAAATTATTTTCTGATTTACATCTCAAGCAAAATTTATTTTTATTAAAACCGTTTTCATATTTACAGAGAACACAAAAAGTACACCTAGAGCGAATCATAAAACAAAAGCTTTATCTTAAAACAAAACCTCACACGCACTCGATTCGTATCCCCGATTTCATAAACCTAATGTAAATATGTACTTTGGCTTCAGAAAACCGTTCGTTCACCGCATTACATCGCGTCGCATACACACTCATCAAGCTACACATAACCAGTATAATGTGGCCGTGGAATGTGTGAAAGGATCATAAAAGACAAGCCTATGATATACTGGTTCCGTATAGGTTGAACTGAAGCTGTGTGTACAATGCCTTGTGTGTAATGTGCCTTACAAATAGGGTTGTGATCGTAGCGAATCGTAATCGTCTGCTTAACCGGTATGTAAGCTCGCTTCGATGTCGGTTATAGAATGTAATGTATATTGCCGACTTGATAACATCTGTCTGCCTGGTTAAAAAGGTAATACAAGTTCGTTTTTGAATATGTCCTTTGTGTATTATACCTCAGTTGTTTCTACCCAGTCATTTTTAAATAATGTTACTTACTAACATATTAACTGAAATTGTTGTAATAAACTCTAACATACATATGATTAAAAATTTGAAACTGTTAGCGGGGAAAACCTACAAGTTAAGTCACTTTCATTTTTGTTACAACAGTACACCACGCATAAGTAAGAAAACAAACTTTGTAAAGTTACAGAACCCTTTACCATAATAATATGAAGATGGAACCCAAACAAATATATGGAAATATGAAACAAATCTCAGTGAGATGTAGTTTTTTTTCAACGAAGGAGCTGCAACACGTAATGCATTGCTAATTTTCTTGTTAACTTCACAACACATACAGGCATGTAATTTCAGTGTATGTCTGTGCAAGAATAAGAAATTAATCATTTTGTGTAGATGACATTTTTATGTGGGTTTTTGATGATATGATTTTGAAATCATATACTTCGAATTACATGGCTGAACACAAACCTTTATTTTTATAGGGGGTACTTGGAAGGTTACCATGGACTCGCTGTCATTGCAGCGGTATGTCGTCTTTGAAGAGTAGCTTGAGAGACGCTACGGCGTACTCACCTACCGCCTGATGCAGGTGCTAACCGCGAGACGATCTCCGGTCACAAGGCCTGCGGACGGCAAGCACGGGTGACTCGCCGCCCGACCAGAACCAGACCCGAGCGTACGGCACATTGCGTTCCACGTGCGCCTCAATGAGCCATCAGACCATTACAGATGGGGCCCAATAGGGATGATGCCGATACGCAGCCGCGGAGGGCTCAACGGGTGGGTTGCCGGGGTTCCGGCTTGAAGTGCAGGAATAGGAACGGGGTGTTTATTTATTTTATTTTATTTTTTTTTTTTTAAAAAAACGTTGCCCCACACTAGGATTTTCTCCTGTGTCGTGGGTGCGTTTACAAACATACAAGTTCACATACACAATGACACCCAGACCCGAAACAACAATTTGTGGATCACACAAAGTGTTGTCCCGTGCGGGAAACGAACCCGCGACACGTTGCACGGCAGCCGGTTGCCCAGCCACCGCACCAACCGTGCAGTCTGCCAACTGTTCTTTAGTCAGTAAGAGTCTGACACTCCCTCTCGCCTCACCCGGGAGGGAGAAATCATTCGATGATTTTCCCCTGTCAAAAAAAGTTAAGTTAGCTTTATCTTCAGAATTTGCAGATGACACGACAGTTAAGTCACTTAAAGGTTTGACTGACAATAGAAAACTGTTGAAGGTAATTCCTCCGCTTACGTCGGTCACCGGTGCCATGGCGTTTTTAACATTGTATACTCTAAAGAATGCTGCAGCTCATTGACCAGTCCAGATCACTGTTTTAAGATTTACTCGGGTTCAATTTTAAACGAAGCTCTAAAATGTAATACCAAGTTAAGGAAGGCGATTTAAAAAAAATAAGTAACGTTTTCATTGATGCATGTCATCGTATATTTTACCATCGATACCAGAACAAAAATAAACCAAAATATACCTATTTGCCCTTTCAGAATTATGTCAAAACAAGTAATACTATCCCAAATATTGTAATCATAAGATATCTTATGAATCTAAAGAGATTCTAATCTCGTTTATGAGCTGCTTTCTGTCTTCGGGGACATTCCCGATGTTCATGCAAAGCGGTCATGATAGGTCACGCGAACAAAGATTGGTTATTCAAAGGAGAACCAAGGACAATATTAAGATTGTTGACGTTGGTGTAGGCTTGTACTACGGTAGTGAGTATTTGTGGTTGTGCTTGTAATTTTTGGATTACAATATTTGCAGTTACTTCTACAATATGTTGGGATCTTAACATTAAAAAATAATTGTTTCTTCTCAAATTGGTTTAACGTGTTTTCATCCCTAAGCAGTTAAACTTTTTTCTAGTTCTAGTTTGTCTAGTTTCCTGAACCTAGGAACTATGGTTTTTATTTCAGACTTGAAAATTATGAGGTTTTTAGAGTTACTGAAGCTTAACAACAAACTGAAGATTGAAAAAGATTATTAACAACCATGAATTAAAAAATCATTTCAAATAATCTAACAAAATCGTGACAGCGAACAAATATGAATCAAAAGGTTCACTAATTAACGTAATTAGCTTAAATTGTGATACAAATCATTATACAAAGATTGTAATCAGCGTTATGGCCTGAAATCGCCTGAAATCCGTTTGGAGACGTCCCTGCCGTTCATGCAGGTTCCCACGCTTCGTCACGCAAACGCACAGCCTTAAATAAAATCGGCCATTTTGACGGGAAATTATTATAATAAATCGCATCCGTTTACTGCGAAGACAGTGGCGCCCTCTCAGTAATGGCCATTAAACATGCAACAGTATCGTTTTAAATTTTGGCAGGTGTATTCTGGAATTTGCTGGTGAAATTCTGTTGAGCAAAGAGGTGAAATTATAGTTGGTATAGTGTTTTGTTTTTGTTTGAAACTTTGTGTATGTCAGGTTCATTTGGTCGTGCTGATCAAGTGTAGTCATTATTTGTTCTCGAAGCTTCATTTAAGTAGTTCCATTTTCAAAACTTTTTTATGTTAATGACCAGTGCTGATGGCAGAGGTGCACATTACTGCACTTAATGTGTTTGTAGAATGTCAACCAGTTGCTGTGCATCGTGTAGCTGCATGGATTATCTTCTGCACGAAGCCTCTTTTTGAGTGACCAAAAATAGTTGTTCAAATCGGATTGTGACGTGGAAGTATCTATGACGTGACAGCGTATCCACAACATTGAAGAAAATCCTAGAATTAATAATCTTTATTTACAAGTAATATAAACTTAAAATAAATATTTACTATTACTTAAGAGACTTATGCCGGAATACTGAAACGTTATTCAATTTTAAGTCGTGCTCAAATATCGTGCCATCTCTGTCATTTTACAAAGAATTTGTAGAGACAGAACTATACTTAAGCACGACTTAAAATTGAGTAGCGTTTCAGTATTCCGACAACAGACACTAAAACTAACGGAAAAAATTAAATAAAAGAAAACTAATAATTGGTATTACAAAGAGCATAAAAAAATTCGTCCGTATCGACGTCAATATCTTTTCCAAAGTACCCAGAAGACTGGCAACATTGCCATGTTGTATGGTAATGCTTAACCTCTGACCGAGAAACAGACCAGCTGGATTGGATCTCCTAGAATTGAGCCAAAAAACATCTCTTTAAGGTCATTATCATGAAAGCTCACCTGTCACTAAAAACCCTTTAACCATAGGAACTACCAAATAATTCTATCAAATTCTAATTCAAAGAATACGTTCCGTTCTCCCTTAATTCCGTACATCCTTACCGTTGTGATGTCATGACGCCCAACTACCCGTAACGGTAACTGTTTACTAACCATTTTATTAACTTCTCTCTTGCTATAAAGACTTACAGTTAACTGCGAACACGATATACTTGTTAATTTGAAAATTAGTCCCGTTCATAAGATTTATTTAAATTAATGTCAGATACAAAGAATTCTGTATGCACCTCTGTCTACCCCTTCGGAGATAAAAGGCGTGATATTATTATTACGTTACATAGAATGTTTTTTATTGTAAGATATAACATAACATCACGTTTTTTATCCCTGAATAGGTAGTCTTATGTAATAGCGGGTGAGCCTATTGCCATACATCGGACACATACATACATAGTTACTGATTTTTTTTAAATTCTCAGTAGTAGTAAAAACCAGTAATACTTTGCCCGACCCGGGAATCGAATCCGTTAGTCGCACTCGCAAATACTCGGCCAACTTGACTGCACGGTTTGGTTGGTGCGGTGGCTGGGCAACCGTCTGCCGTGCAACGTGTCACGGGTTCGATTCCCGCACGGAACAACACTTTGTTTGATCCACAAATTGTTGTTTCGGGTCTGGGTGTCATGTGTATGTGAAATTGTATGTTTGTAAACGCACCCACGACAAAGTAAAAAATCCCCGTTAAATAAAAATAAAAAAACTGCCGATTAAATAAGTAACAAATGAGAACCTATGTTCTCAGTTTTTAATTTAAAAATACGAGCATAACTTACTTAACTTGGGTACCTAAGTTGAAACTTAAGATAGCATAAACCAAGAGCAGGACAATGACTAAAGACAAAAGTGGTTATTTTTGAAATTTGATACACTTCAAAAATTATTATTACAAATAACTTAGATTTGCAAATATTAACATAGAATCACATATTTAATAACTGGACTCATACACAAAAGCTGCACACATCCATTCACCGATGCCATTCAGTAGATCTCAAAGAATTCAACAAACATTTCAATGCATTGCTGGCATGGAACGCAGTCGTACTTCTGAATGTTGAATAAAACCAGCAATGTTTGCTTAAGGCGATTGTCGGGCGGCCTTTGTTCTCGGCTCGTATTTTCTAAGAAGCTGCATCGCTTCCATTCCTTAAGGAATTAGGTGAGCGTTGATGTGCGAATATTTGTATGTTCTTGTGTTCAAAATACGTTTACTTTAAAAAAAAAAACTTTGCCTCACACTAGGATTTTCTCCTGTGTCGTGAGTGCGTTTACAAACATACAAGTTCACATGACACCTTTTTTTTTTTTTTTGAGGGGGGAAAATCATCCAATGACTTCTCCCGCCTGGGTGAGGCGGGAGGGAGTGTCAGACTCTTACTGACTAAAAACCACCCCGTTCCTACTCCTGCACTTCGAGCCGGAGCCCCGGCAACCCGTTAAGTCTTCCGCGGCTCCGTAAGTTCACATGACACCTAGACCCGAAACAACAACTTGTGGATCACAGAAAAAAGTGCTCCACAGATACAGAAAAATATGCTCCGTGTGGGAATCGAACCCGCTACATGTTGCGCAGCCATTTTCCCAGCCACCGCACCAACTGTGCAATAATAATTGAAGAAAAATAGTAGAATAGTATAGTCACAGTATCCTGTAAGTTATTACTGGTTAAATAACCAGTAATATTCCTAGTCTTTCATATTATTAGGACAAATCTAATTAAAGTTATGAGTCAAATATCCTAAGACATACTGTTAACTCATAAAACTAGTGTGGGAGAGCCACGCTTCGGCACGAATGAGCCGGCTCGACCGGAGTGATACCACGGCCTCATAGAAAACTGTCGTGAAACAACGCTTGCGTTGTATTTCATCATGTGAGAGTGTAGGATTACGTAGTTAGCTGTCGGTGTTTGTTGTTTAGGGAGAAAAATTAATGTTTATGTGAATCACACTGTTTATTATTATTTCCCACAAATGTTCTTAATGTTAACTAATCTAGGATGAAATGTTTAAAATGTTTGAATGCACCCGGTTGTCGCGGTAGACGAAAGTGCACTGAATATATAATAATACATATTCACTTAGAACGGCGAGTTACGCCGATATTGCTGAATACGGTGTTCGATGAACAACTCGAACATATTCCGGGGCGCGACAACTAGGGGTAATGAAGTCATACAATAAGGTGTTAGAAGGTTGATGGATCGATTATGATGTAAAGTGGTATGTTTACAAGGTGAAGTCATTGTAACTTAACATTAAAGTGTTAGTTTGATAACCTGAGATTTAATAATTAATCACTTATTGTTCTTAAACGGGTGATGGTGGACACTCTCTATTCACTATTGATCGCGTTACCCTAGGTTGACGTTCAACTGGGTTGTTTGCACTAACACTATTGACATTCACATGATTCACCTCACTAACACTAGTGCTGGGCTGAAGCTGCATACCGGACGTAATGTTCGCACGGCGCGCTCGGCGCCGCAGCTGCCTGTACAGCAGCGTTCCCGCCGCCAGTGCCAATGTGATCACCACCAAGTAGGTTACGGCATACTGGTGTATGTCGTGAGTGGATATGGTGTCGTTCAACTCCACTCTACTGTTTTTCAGGTCGGCGATACGATTATGTAGAGTCCTTAAAGTGTTCTTAATTTCGCCTGAGTCAGTGACATCATCGTAATATTTGAGAGGCATGGAGTTGTTGACTATGAAGTTTAACTGATCCATCGCTGGTATCAAAATGTCAGGACTCATATCGATCATGTTTTTCTTGGGTCTCTGGACGTTTAGAGTAAAATCCTGGCCTTTAAGTAGACATCCTGGTTCTACATAAAATACCCCAGAATTAGTCAGGGTTATTTTGTTTATTTGTTCCTCGCAGATTATCTTTACGTCGTAATTGTTGCAACAATGGTACATAAAAAGTGATGGGTTTGCCAGTGGAGTCCATCTATTTTCACATGTTGATCTTCGTAACTTGCACTCCTTTGTGACACGATCGCGGTCACAAAAGTTGTTTTCGTTGCTAAGATGATAAATTGGCTTTTTCCAATTGCACAAGAACATATCATCTTGTTCTTTACATTGTACTAACTCTGCTGACGTCATTGTTAGATATGCGTCTCCTTTCAAATCCGTAGCGATGTATTCGGAAGACGGAATGAGTTCTATCATGCTATTGTTAATTTGATGTGGTATAGATTGCACTTTGTACAACTTATAGCGGTCTCGACTGATAAGTGGGAATGTTATTTGAAAGAGGAAATATTCCTCAGTTATTCTTGCTTTTATGTGAATCAGTGCATAAAGCTTTCGAATTTCGCGCGCTTCAATAGGTAAAGTTAGGTCGTCGGATAAATGTCGCGATATTATGTTGAGTTCTCTTTGGAGCTGTTCAGGAGTCAGCAGGTGAATGTTAATCTGTCCATTATGAACATTGGTAAGCATATCAAGTAGGGTGTCTTGATTTCTTCTCAAATTATGCAATAGATTACTGGCTGTTAGGGCTGTCATTGTAAATTCCTGTAATAATGATATGTTATTTATCTCCATTTGCAGCTTGTTGGAGACGTTTTCCAGAGTAATCAGATGTTTGTTGATTATTTTATGTTGTTTAGACATAATTTCTTCGGTTCTTTTCAGTAAATTGTACTCCGATTCGACAATTGATGTCTGATTTTTCCAAAGTTCGTTTAAGTGTTTCTCATTTTGTTGTATCAAGTTGATATCTCGGGTATACTTTTCCGCGAATTGCTGGTCTAGTACGCCGAATAAGGAGTTCGCAATATTGCCGACTGCATTGATTAGTCCCCGACGCTGTCTGGAGTGCTCAGTGTCGTGTTGTGTCATCAAAAGTCCATTGTAGTGTTTTAGTTCATTACACTCATGAATCAGCTGAGGGAGTATCATGTTACACTGTTCGCTGCCTGTTGATTTGCATGTTTTTTCTAAGTATGTTGTTACTTTCTCGAAAGCTTTCATACCTTCCCAATACGGAGACATGTTGTAGAATACGACTAGGGTCCAAGTATCTTTCACCAGATTTATTTTTGAAATTGGGTCGAAGTAAAAGGATTGATTGTCATTTAAAGCCGTAATGTTGTATCTGCAGTTTACAACACTGCATAGTGACATAAAATAGGTCAATGCCAAGGCGATATACGATATCGTGCCGATCGTCGCCTTTCGTTGTTTATTTTTATTCTGAGTTCCAGCTGATTTGTGTTCCGCTGACTCGTCGGTATTAGTCACTTGTTTGCCATATGATCCGCTTTCGATCGGTAATAACGAAAGTTTAACTACAGGTCTCTTTATGATGCCATTTTTTGTTTTCAATGACACCACTCTAACATAACCGTCTTTTCCGGGGTGCACGTCTATTACCCTGCCCATAATCCACTTTCCAGCTGGAATGTTATCTTCATGCACGACCACCATGTTGCCTATATTTAAGTTTTCTTGAGGTTTAGTCCACTTCTCTCTTGCTGTCAATTGGCTAAGATACTCCAGCTTCCATTTGTGCCAGATCTGTTTAAAAATGTTATTTGTTAAATGCCATCTTGTTCTAGCATCCTCCTTCGTTTCAATAACTGTTGAATCAGCTCTTCCTGTTAAAAAATGTGATGGTGACAGGTAATCAAGGTCCTCTATGTTTTCTGTCAGTGAACACAATGGTCTCGAGTTCAGACACGCTTCCAGCTGTGTTAGAACCGTGGTGAATTCTTCGAATGTCAATTTTTGTTCTCCGACTACTCTTTTTAAATGGAACTTTAGGCTACGGACAGCTCTTTCCCATAGTCCTCCCGCGTTTGGCCACGACGGAGCGTTGAAATGCCATAGTATATTCATTTCCGCGATTTCCACCAAGCAGTTATCATGGAAAACTTGCTGTATTTGGTTGTACTCCTCTTGCAGCAGCCTATTGGCTCCAATAAAATTGGTTCCTTGGTCACTGTACATGTTATGCGGTGTTCCCCTTCGGGCTGCCATCCTCTTGAGAGCAGCTAAAAATGCGGAGCTGGTGAGGTCAGACACTAGTTCCAAATGAACGGCTTTCGTCACCATACATATAAATAGGGCGACGTAACCTTTCAATGTTCTGGCGCTTCTTCCCTTGTTTGCCTTTATATTTACAAATCCCGTGTAATCCACTCCTGTGTGGTAGAATGGTGGAGCGGGGTTTGTTCTAGCGGCCGGCAGGTCACCCATCAATTGATATTGCTTCCTTGCTTCATACTTTCGACACGTTACGCAATTTCTTAATTGTTTCTTGACAGTATTGTAACCACTTGTTATCCAGTATTGTTGCCGTAAAGTTGATAACGTCAGCCTCGGTCCCCCATGAAATGTCAATAGATGAGCCTCTTCAATGACTAATTCAGCCAACCGACCTTTGTTGGAGATAATCTTGGGATGTTTCATTTCCTCGCTCATAGTTGACTTCCGTAAGCGTCCTCCTACTCGGAAAAAGCCACTGTCGTCGATAAAAGGTTTTAGCGATATGATTTTGCTGGTTGTTGCGACGTTACCATGTTTCTTTATATGTGCAATGTCTGATGTAAATTCTGTCGTTTGCACTTGTTTTACAATAGCTGATTTAGCTTGACGCAGTTCCACTAATGTTAAGTAGCTTGGTAAATGTCGACGTTGCGTTTTTGGTGTCAAAGCCCTCCGTACCCACGCCAAGACTCGTGTTATTTTTTGCAAACAATTATGTTGCAATAATAAGTTATTAATAATGTTATTGTCACTCATGTTTTGAATGATGTTTACAAATTTTATAATTTTACTTTCTTCGTCTGTATGATAACTTGATTGTTTTTCTTCTTTGATCACGTCAAAGGATGCTAACCATGATGGTCCTTTCCACCATAACGGATGTTTTAGTAGTTGAGGCGCAGTTAAACCTCGGCTGGCGCAATCTGCTGGGTTGTCTTCTGATTTTACATATCGCCAGCAGTTTGCCGGCATCATTTGTTTTATGGCGGTGACTCTATTTGCTACGAAGGGTTTCCAACGGGCTGAATCTCCTTGTAGCCAACCTATAACCACCATGGAATCGCACCATCCATGTATTTCTACTGGACAATTCATGTTTTGTTTTATTTTGCCAACGAGCTTCGATAGTAGGTACGCACCACAGAGTTCCATTCGAGGCAATGTTACACTCTTCTTACTTGGAATTAGTTTTGATTTTGCTGCGACAATGGTTGTGTCGTGTCGATATTTTATTCGCGCATATACAACACATGCATAAGCTTCGATGGATGCGTCACAATAGCCATGTAATTCAATGACGTCATTCTCGTTGCATAGTATCCATCGAGGTATCTTGCAATGTTTTATTTGCTCAATTTCCGATGTAAGTTTGATCCATTCGCTATACACGTCATCGGACACCTTATCATCCCAATGTAGATCATGTTTCCATAACTTTTGAAATAATAATTTTAGTTTTGTGGACAAAGGTGTTAACCAGCCAAGAGGGTCGTACAGTTTGGATATTTCGGACAGTAAGTTCCTTTTGGTTGGTCTTGTAGTTGATTGACTAAAATTGCAACGGAATGTAAATTGATCTCCTCTTGGGTTCCAGCACAGCCCTAATGTTTTCAACATGTCATCATTTTTAAAACTGTACACAACATTTTCTTGTTCCGTAGATAAGTTCTCCAGTAAATCCTCACTGTTGGATGACCACTTTCGAAGATTGAAGCCCCCTGATTTTAAAAGTTGCATTAGATTGTTAATGCATTGTTTCCCCTGTTCAATGTTATAGCATCCATGTAATAGGTCGTCCATGTAGAAACTGTTTTCAAGGATAGCGACTTCTTTCGGAAACTTGCTTCGTTCATCCTCCGCTAACTGTTTTAGAGTCATAATTGCCAAAAATGGAGCAGCCTTTGTCCCATATGTTACTGTATTTAACTGATACACTTGTATAGGTTGTTTTGAAGATTCACGCCACACGATCTTCTGTAGATGTTGGTCAACTGGGTTAACTGAGATTTGGCGATACATTTTCTCGATGTCCGCTGTGAAGGCAAAGGGGTATTGTCTCCATTGTAGCAGTAACGTCTGCAAGTCCTTTTGTAGATTTGGTCCTTTCAACATAATGTCATTTAGACTGAATTTGGTCGTTGTTTTGGCAGATGCGTTGAAAACTACTCGAAGTTTAGTCGTAGACGAGTCTTCTTTTATCACGGCATGATGAGGCAAGAAACATTCAAGTGTTACGTTAATATTTTCTTGCTCCGGCTGCATGTGGTTTAACACAGCATACTCTTTCATAAACTCTTTATAATTTTCTGCTACTGTTGGTTGTTTTTCTAATCGGCGTTCCAAATTCTTCAATTGAGCAATAGCGATATTTTTGGAACTTCCTAGTTCTTGTTTTAAATGTTCTTTTAGAGGTATTCTCACTTCATATCGACCTTGACTATTTCTACGTGTTGTTTTTATATAGTAATCCATACATTCCTGATCTTCCATCGACAGGTTGGACGGTTCTGAAATTTCTTCGATTTCCCAAAATGTTCGTATCTCGTCTATGTTGTTTAATATCACGTTGCATTGGTAGGTTTTCACATTCCCACATAATATCCAACCTAGTTGGGTTTGCTGAGCAATCGGTTGTTGGACATGTTCTCCTTTCAAAATTCCGCCCAGCATAATGTTAGCGTAAATATCCGCGCCGAAGAGTAAGTCAATTCGTCGACTTTTGTTAAATTCCGGGTCCGCTAAATTAATATTATTGATATAATTCCAAGTTGGTTTGTCGAATGTTCGATTTGGTAAGTGATTAATAAGTTCATTCATGATGAGAACGTCCGCGTCAAATTCGAAGTTATTATACATAGAGGCACACTCTATGCCTATTTTCCCTTTACAGTTGTTTGCCTTTTGACCTACTCCAAAGATGACGCCCTTGCATCGTCGTCTCTGGATACCTAATAACTGGGCGGCTTCCTCTGTTATTAAAGAAATTTGTGAGCCTTGATCTATCAAGGCTCGCATAGTTTGATATGTTCCATCCACACCTTTGACCTTTACTAGCGCCGTGGCTAATAATATTTCGGCGGTTTCATTTTGAGAAGCATTCACGTTTCCTGACACGGATTCATTGCGCTTTTCGCTGCGTTTTGTGTTGACCCCTTTGTCCCCGCTTGACGACGGAACTGATGCATTCGCTAATTTACTGAATGCGTCATGTAACAAAGTATTGTGCTGATCTTGGCATTTTCGACATGTTAAGCTGGAAGTGCACGCATTTCCGAAGTGGCTAAATAAACAATTTGTGCAAAGTCTTAATTTGTTTGCAGTTTTTAATTTTTGTTCATCACTCAATTTTAAATATGTTTTGCAATTATAAATGCCGTGTTGATTATTGCAAAGAGGACATTTTATATTGGACATGTGTAATGATTTCGCAATATGCCTGTTCCCGTAGTTTGTAATGTTTTTTCGTAAGTTGTTCGAGTTGTTGTTTTTATTATAATTATACGATGTTTGACCGTTATTTTGAGATAAAGTTTTCAGAGGAACATTATCTTTTCGACGAACCGTTTCCAAGGATGTAAATTTCGTTTCCAAAAATTCTAAGAACTCTCCAAGGACTGGTAGTTCTTTCGAATTTTTCAGCGATTCTATGTAGTCGGTATATGTTTCGGTGTCGAGTTTTTGTCCCAAAATGTGAACGATCATAGGATCCCACGACGTAGTGTCAACTCCTAAGTTCTTGATGGCATTGAGACATTCCACAGTGGTATCATGCATACACTTGATTTGTTGCAGCGATTGTTGCTGTATGTTTGGCAGGCCTAGTAAAACGTTCATATGAGAAGAAAATATTAATTTCTTGTTATTGTACCTATGAGTAAGAATATTCCAGCTTACCAAGTAGTTGTCGGTACTGATTGACAGATATTGTATTAGTTTCTCTGCTTCTCCACGAACTTTACCTTTTAAATATTGCATCTTTTGGCCATTCGACAACGAGGGATTGTTATGGATTACTTCCGTAAAGAGGTCTCTGAATGATACCCATTGGTTGTAATTCCCGTTGAAGTTGGGTATATCTATTTGAGGTGTAGATTTTTCTCTGTGTGCGACTGACCACATTTTTGTGTTTATCGCCCGCTTCAAGTTATTGAATTTTGTTTCATACTTATCGTACATGTTGTTGTATTGGTCATTTTCTCCATCATGCTCAATCTCGATTTCCCAATGGAGCTTGTCGATGGCTGACCACCTCGCCTGAAGCAATTTCAGTACGTCTTCAAATTCCCACTTATCGACTATCGATTCCACATCTATGTTTGCGGTTGTCCGCACAAAAGCTTTGAAATTTGCATATTGTTTTTTCAACAACTCGTCTAACTTACTGTTAGGTTCTGTATCCGAACCTTGTGCTGGTCGATCACGCAGTTGTCTGGCGATGCTAGGTTCCATCTCCTTACTTGCATCTTCTTCCTGTCGCATACGGGTGGTTGACGGCGACCTATCACGAGCTGTTGTTTGCTCACCTGTTGTAAGGTTTCCGGTTTTCATGGCCCGTAGCTGGTATTGTTGGTTGATCAGTCCCTTGGTGGACTCATACACAGTGCCTGTTTTTTCGTATTCTCGATCAGTAAAATAAGGATCAGATTTACTTACTTGTAGCTCAATGCGCTCATGATTGAGCTTGTATTCTGCCCAATATTTCTCCAACGTACTCAGCTTACGCTTAAAATAATCCACTGTTTTCCTATCGGCACTATCCTTTTTTATGTTAATGCCAAGTTTTACAATGCTATCGTAGAGAATTGCTTGGGTGTCAACTAAATCCGACATGTTTGGAGTGTACTGGGAAATCCTTACTGACTAAAAATAAGGAACTTTATTACTTGTTTTCTCCGCTGTTGGTAGGTACTCAGCCCTTTCTACTGCTCCGCTGTTCTGCTTTTCTGTTGGCTCCGCTAGCTCCACGACGCACCCACTTTAAGATTGTTCGGATAGTTCAGACCGCGCACAAAGAATATTCGAAATTACGCGACGCGTGGTCCTATCCGGCTCGAAGGACCAAAAATATGTAGGATTACGTAGTTAGCTGTCGGTGTTTGTTGTTTAGGGAGAAAAATTAATGTTTATGTGAATCACACTGTTTATTATTATTTCCCACAAATGTTCTTAATGTTAACTAATCTAGGATGAAATGTTTAAAATGTTTGAATGCACCCGGTTGTCGCGGTAGACGAATATATAACTGTGCTATAACTGTGCACTGAATATATAATAATACATATTCACTTAGAACGGCGAGTTACGCCGATATTGCTGAATACGGTGTTCGATGAACAACTCGAACAGAGATTCCGCCCTTCCCCAATCCCTGAAT
>JAZHFQ010000596.1:0-149405 GCA_038387885.1 Spodoptera picta | reverse complement strand
CTTTTTTTTTTTTTTTTTTTTTTAGATTAGGACCACTCGTAGTTCAGCACGCTAAGGCTGTTGACTACTTAACCGGACAAACCCTGCGGTGGCCACTAACAAGAAGTTAAGGCCCCCAGCCAGGGCAACTAAGCTAAAATTTAAAACTAAATGACCGCATCGCTGAGGGCACCCCCTGTGGGGTACGAACCTCGGCTCAGCGGGGCCATTTCGGGGGGGCAGCAAGTCGGGACAGGCTGGGTCTGATTATTTACGGGGCTATTTAGCGTTGCTATTTGCTCAGCTACGCGGGCTGGCTCCATATGCAAGTGCAAGGGACGGGGGGGATCGTTACCAGGACGTCGCGATGGGCCTCGGCGGCGGGGCCGGAACGTGGAGCGCGGTCTGTATTTGTATTTTCTCAGAGTACTAGTTTCCCTACTGCTTTCCTGTAGGATTGTGGTGGGATCGTCGGGTTGGACTAAGGCGTGCCGGGGTCGTCTGATGCGGGATATTTGAGAGGGGGTGTACCGGGCGGCCGCTACAATGAGGGGGTTTGGGTGCTTCTCCGCAGATTCAAAATAGCGCTTGGTCAAGCGTTTCATGAACTGCTTCAAAGTCGGAATTTTGAGATCGAGATGGAGTCGATCGTTCCTCAGGCACCACGGGGCAGACGTGGCCCTTCGGAGAAAACGGTTTTGGAGGGTTTGCATCCTATGGATCGTGCTGTCGTGTGCTTGAGCGAAAACCGGGCAGGCGTACGTCATGATAGGGCGTATGCAAGTGGTGTAAATGCGAAGTTTGCATTTAAGAGATAGTTTGCTGCGTGCATTCAGCATGGGGAAGAGTCGACCAAGGGCGAAAGCGGCCCGCGAGCGAACCGTCTTAACGTGCTCTCGAAAACTAAGGTGGTGGTCGAGGATTACTCCAAGGTATTTGGCTTGCTTTTCCCAGGGGATCGGCTTACCGAACAGGGTGATCGGGGGGGGTAGAGTGAGTTGGCAAGTGCGGGGTTTGTTGAACAGTACCGCCTGACTCTTGTCGGGATTTACTTCTATTCTCCATCTCCGGAACCAGTCGCCCAGGGCGGCTGCGGAGTTTTGGAGTTTGTTGGCTATGAGTGTTGGGTTTCTACCAGAGTGGTAGATTGCCGTATCGTCGGCGAACAGGGAGAGTTGTACTTGAGGGTGGATTGGTATGTCGCTGGTGTACAGAGTGAACAAAAGGGGGGAAAGGACGGCGCCTTGTGGAACGCCGGCTCGGATTGGTCGGGAGGTTGAAAGCGCTCCCTCGATGCGGTATCGAAAGGAGCGGTTCGACAAAAAGTCTCGTAAGATGAGTACGAGGCGATCTGGCACGCCGAGTTGGTATAGCTTGAAGATCAAGCCATTGTGCCAGACTTTGTCGAACGCTTTCGCTATGTCAAAGAAAAGGGCCCCCGTCATCATGCCGCGTTGAAAGCGTTCACTGACAAACTCGACGATGCGGTGGGCCTGGTGTACGCTAGAGTGATGGGCTCGAAAGCCAAACTGCTGTATGGGAATGAGGCTCTTTGCTTCGGCGTAATCCTTGAGACGCTTATAAATAAGTCGCTCGTAGATCTTACCGAAAGCACTGAGTAGGCTGATCGGGCGGTAACTGCTCGGGGAGGACCTAGGCTTACCGGGCTTGGGGATGCCAATCACGATAGCCTCTTTCCACGTCTGAGGGAACATGTTATGGGCCAGGGCGCCATTGAAGATGGCAGTCAGGAGGACTATCAACTGGGCGGGAAGGAGTTTGAAGACCCTATTGGTCATGCCGTCTCTGCCCGGGGCTTTTCTGTGATGGAGGCCTTTGATCACGTCCGCTACTTCGTCGGGAGTGACGGGGGGCAGCGGGGCGTCAGGGTCCTCAGAAGGGGGTAGGGCAGTTCTGCGTTCGACCTCGGCGTCCACTTTAGCGAGATGGGCCGGGTCAACTGGTAGGGTGCTGGGGGAGCATTGGAGTTCCAGGCTGTCGGCCAGGCATTCGGCTTTTTCTTCGTCGTCGAAGGCGAAGGTTTTGTCGGGGCGAACGAGAGGGGGAACTGAGGTAACCTCAGGGGAGCGCAACTTCCTCTGGAGGTTCCAGAAGGCCTGATGGGTTGGTTCGATCTCAAAAATTACACCGCGGCAACACTCGTATATATATGGCCCGTCGCGGACGACGTTAGCGTTGGACGACGAAACGTTACGCTGAGCGCCGCGGCCCAATCGCAGCGCTCCTCGATCCCCTCGGATAGGATCGCCGCGCGAGCGGGGCGAGGCGGCGCGGCGGGGCTGTCGTCGCCCGAGACGCAGCGGCGGAGGGGGGGGGGGGCATGTTTACTTGCTCGCACTTTTGTCTGCACTCGTCGTAGTGAAATCTATAATACACAATAACAACAACGAATCGTCTCGTTGCGACTCATGTAAAATTTTATCATGAACAAAATAACGAAAAAAAAAAAAAAAAAAACCCGCATTACACTTAATTCTCGTCACCAACTTCACCACAAATTGTGGAATTACAGTGTGAGGTATGATGATGATGATGATGGTTACACGATTCGTTGGTGTAATCACTAAAACGAATCTAATTAGAAGTGGCGGACTAGCTAGGAGATCGAGTATAATAGAAATAGAAAAAATTACGAAATCTATTCAGCCGGTCTCGAGATTTGACCTTAAAAACACACATTTAGCGATTATTATTTTCTTTTTATAATAAGTAGATAATACATTGTTATATAGGCTGCAGGCAACCAGGCATACCATTACTCGTTTATCTGTTATTATAATTTTTGTGACATCGAATCGAACAATGGTTTTATACCTATTTTCCAGGTTTTCTACAGCAAACCTGTGACATTTTTTGTCACTTGGTATCAATTTATAGGCTGACGTATATATAACTGCCGAAATGAGCACTGTTAGTGAAAATGTACCAACAAAAATATGCAAAGATGCAAATGCAATTATGTACCTAATCAGATGTCTAATTTATATACCTACACTGACGACGTAGTTAAATGGCAATCGAGACATCGGGTGCACTATCATAACGGTTCTCTTTATCCTTTAGGTATTTACTATTTTTTGTTTCTTTTTGATATTTTTTTTTTTTTTAATACTTACTGTCTGATTGATAAGACTGTAATTCATAATATAATAGGAGTTGCATTTCCTCCGTAGGTGGACGGTCATTATGAGGATAGGGGATACATAAACTGATGCAGCGGGCGGGGTAAATTTTTTTTTTTTACGTTTTTGACTTTGTATCCGTTAAATAGAAACTGTCATATCAACACGATATTGCGTTAAGACGAATCATATTGTGGCCCTGAAAAGGGCCTTTTGTTTGTGAGCAATGCGGTGCGATACGTGCATGTAGGTACTGTTTGTATGCATACACGCACGATATGATGCTCTGCTGCGACCGCGGCGCCGCCTGCGGCTGCGTTCAGCGCACCATATTTAAGCCTTCTTCTCGGTCTTCTTGGGCAAAAGCACGGCCTGGATGTTAGGCAGCACACCACCCTGAGCGATTGTCACACCGGAGAGCAGCTTGTTCAACTCCTCGTCGTTGCGGATGGCAAGTTGGAGATGACGCGGAATGATCCTGGTCTTCTTGTTGTCCCTGGCGGCGTTGCCGGCCAACTCGAGCACCTCAGCGGCGAGGTACTCCATCACGGCGGCCAGGTACACGGGCGCTCCGGCACCGACACGCTCCGCATAGTTGCCGTTACGTAGCAGCCTATGGATACGTCCGACGGGGAACTGGAGGCCAGCACGGTTCGAACGGGACTTTGCCTTTCCCTTAACTTTGCCACCTTTACCGCGACCAGACATGTTGGTAGAGTTTTAGATTGTTTACACGAACAGATGAGAAAATATCACACGCTATCTACGCGCGTAATGTGGATATCGTGAGCAGAGTGTGAGTGTGCGCGACCGAGCTCTGTTTAGCTGTTTTTATAGTCGCCCCCGGTTACGATGCTCGTCGGTGGGGCGACAAGGTGCGGCGCCACTAGCGAAGTGAGCCGAGTGATCGTTCTGCGTATTGCCGTCTCGCTCGATCAAACATACCCTCGCTCTCGCTCTTCTCTCGAGTCGAGACTGCTCTGAGAACGAATCAATTAGAGAAAAGTAGCTACCTACTCACTTATGCGATGAAGTCGAATACAGGTGCATATTTTAGCTTAGTTGCCCTGGCTGGGGGCCTTAACTTCTTGTTAGTGGCCACCGCAGGGTTTGTCCGGTTAAGTAGTCAACAGCCTTAGCGTGCTGAACTACGAGTGGTCCTAATCTAAAAAAAAAAAAAAAAAAAAAATACAGGTGCATAATTAATTTTGTACATAATTATAATGAAACGCATGAATCATGACCAAGAATAGGGAAACCAATCTCAATCTCAATGTCAATGCAATTGCAATCCATTTAAAACTCAATAGGTAATTATATGTTAATAATATGTCAAAACTATACAACCCCTATCCTACTATAGGGGTTGTATAGTTTTGACATATTAATGTTAGAATACCTAAGCATTTAGAATATAAAATTAAACTCAATACCATTTAGTAATACGGTTGCGATGGGCGCTAGTGTTACGACTCAAGAGTACGAAATTAATGTCACAATATCAATGTCGATCGAATTCGATCCGAATTGGATTCAAGACTTCAATAGTAAGCCCCTCGGGTCGCGTCACTCCGCTGAATGTTTGCGGTCGCGAATTTTTTTGTCATTTTTCCCAATTGCTCTTGCCACTGCTCTGCTGGCGGGGGTGCGGGGAAGGGGGGGGGGGTACCCCGAGCGCGGCGGCGGCTAACGCCGCCGCCGCAACGGGACCCCTGTCGGTCCGGGGACCTATTTCGTTTCTGGGACCTGGGACCTGCCACCACCCAACTACCTCCTACGTGTACCTAACCTATTATCACACATTACCTACTACCTACGTATCACGTTTGGTACTTCATTATATTGTTTCTTTCTAAAATTCGTATTTACTTAAGTACTTACTTACCCTTCTTTGTTTCACTTTCGCTCCACTTCTAACTAACTAACTAACTTACTTACTTAGTTACTTAACTAATCTGTGGAAAATGCGCGCGCACATCACGCATCACACATCACACATTAGCCATTACCTACTTGCATACTCTAGTCTAAGTCTAGTGTCTACTTAGTTTACTACCCTACCTACCTAGCGCCAACTGCCAACTGCCAACAGCCAACAGCCAACAAACCAAGCCATCTCTTCGTTCTGACAATACTTGTCATCTTTCTATGTCATGTCATGTCACATCACATCATACCATACCATACCATACCATACCATACCATACCATACCATAGGTACCATACTCCGCATTTCATTTCTTGTTGTTGTACCCAACTACCTTTCTTTCAATTAGACTTACATACTTACGTAGGTAGGTAGGTAGGTAGGTCGTTTGCGTGTTTCGAAACACTCACTTTTCACTATTTACGTTACGTACCTACGTATGTGTCGGGCACGTTTCCACTAATTAATACAATTAGGTACTTTGTGCCCGACCCGGGAATCGAACCCGAGACCCATTGCCCGCTTGCAGTCGCCCTTGCGTTGCGGCCACTCGGTGCTTACTACCTACCTACGTTTATGTTCGGTTCGGTTCGATTCGATTCGTTTTTGACTCTGTCTGTATACAAGAAACGAATATTTTCTAAAATATTCATGAACACATTGTTAGCCCTGAAAAGGGCTTTTTGGTGTGCGCTTGTTAAGCGCCGGGAATGAGGACGCGATGCACCCCGCACCCGCGTCGTCGCGTTCGTACGTTCCCGAGGACGTTGCACGCGTGCGTTTCTTGCACCGCACGTCACGTCGCGGCTGCGGCTGCGACGGTGACGATGTTGATGTTGATGTTGTCGACGTCGCCGTGCCGCTTCGCGGCGTCATCAGCCGATGGTGATGATGATGATGATGATGATGATGATGATGATGATGCGGCGAGCGAACGCGCGGCGTTCCCGTCGTCGGTACCGCGCCGAAGCGGCGACTGAGGATAAGAAGCAGCAGATTACTTCTTCGCGGCGGCTGCTTTCTTGGCTGCCGGCTTCGATTTGGGCGTAGCGGCGGCTGCCTTCTTGGGTTTGGGCGCTTTAGGTTTCTTGGTCGGGGGCTTGGCGGTCTTCTTCGCTTTCGGTGCGGCGGCGCCCTTCGCTTTGGCGGGAGCGGCGGCCTTCTTGGGCGCGGGCTTCTTCTTGGCCGCGGCGGCCTTCTTGTCCTTTGCTGCAGACGATTTAGCGGACTTCGCGGGTGAACCCGAGGCCGCCGACGCCGACGCGGCCGCGGCCGCGGCCTTCTTGCTCTTCGCGCCGGCCGCGGAGGCGGTGGCCTTCTTGCCGGCGGCGCCGGCTTTCGATGCGGCGGACGCGGACGCGCCAGACTTGCCGGCGGTCGCCTTTCCAACTGCACCGGCGGGCTTCTTCGCCGCGGCCGATTTCGATTCGAGCTTGAAAGATCCCGAAGCGCCCTTGCCCTTGGTCTGGATGAGAGTACCGGATTCGACGGCGCTCTTCAGATACTTTCTGATGAACGGAGCCAGTTTCTCGGCGTCGACCTTGTACTGGGCGGCGATGTACTTTTTGATAGCCTGCAGGGAGGAACCGGTACGTTCCTTCATCTCCTTGATCGCGTTGTTGACCATCTCGGAGGTCTTGGGATGGGTCGGCTTCGCCTTCGGTTTCTTAGCGCCTCCCGCCTGTCTGCCGGTTTGTTTCTTCGCCGGGGTGGCGGGCGCCGGTGCTTCGGTTGCGACTGCCGTATCTGCCATTTTCTTCTTTGTTTGTTTGTTTGTTTGTTTGTTGGATGGATGATTACGAACGAACGAAAGTTGCGTGCGTCGCGTACGACCGTAGAAGAACTAATGTAAAGTGAGTGTGAAGTGAGAGACTTAGATGTCGCCACTAACAAACCTTATAGGATCGAGATTCCCTCGGTCGAATGGCGCGCGCTAAGGTACCCCGGAACTTTACCGTAACGAGCGCGGTGATGTCGCGGAACGTTTTCTCGTCGGAACTGTCGAAAGTTTTCACTAACACGCGTCTAATAAAATCGGTAAAAATGATGGAAAACCGTGAGTTTTCGGGCGACGGACGGTGTTCCCGTGTCGCTCATGAAGCTGAGCGCCGGGGCGCAACGCCGTTCGCCGGGTGGACGGCGAGATCGGCGCGTGCCGCTGTTTTATTTCGGAGACTGCGTACCTAGCGTCGGTCGGGTCCGGTTCAAAATGTTATTTTCTCTATAGGATCGATAGTTACCGGCGATCGAGGTCGACGTATCAACGGGGAGGATATCGAGCTTTCGCCGCGACAGCAATTCGTCTATATTCGACGGTCTCGGGGGCCAGTTATCGAGTCGAAAGTGAACCGTCGTAAAACACCGCGGCCGCCCGGCCGGCCGCGTACCGCCTGCACTCAGACCTGCCTGGACCGAAGACGAAGGCTCCTCTCGTCGGTGGTGTGTATCCTCGCACGCTGCACATACGCGACGATACACGTCCGTCTCCGCGACGGACTCTCGGATCGCCGCATTGCACTCTCGATTAATTACCTAATACAAACGATACAATACATACAATAGCCCACGTCAAAGATACTTGCCGAGCAGCGGTACATCTACTTACGTAGTAAGAGACTGCGACTGCGACTGCGACTGTGTAAGCGCACAGCGTACGCGACGTTACCGTGATAATTTATTGTTTCATAATAGGGAACGATAAAATACAACGATGACTTGTACATACCTACCTACCTACTTAATTATAATTCCCAATAGGACGTAATGTAAATGTCGTTTTTTTTCTCTCCTCTAAGTACTTACCTACTAGCTTATAATCATGCGACACCTTGTGCCTAGCTAGACACGAATAGCTTAACAGACGTCGTATCCATCCATCCATCCATCCATCCATCCATCCATCCATCCATCCATCCATCCATCCATCCATCCATCCATCCATCCATCCATCCATCCATCCATCCATCCATCCATCCATCCATCCATCCATCCATCCATCCATCCATCCATCCATCCATCCGTCATACGTCTACTTATTATAGCAGACCTACTATACTACTGCTGTTTTGCTAGTTCATACATAGTACTGCCATCTCCGATACATCTGTAGGTAGGTAGATAGATAATAAATTAGATATATGTGATCGTGACTCGTTGGTACTTACTTAGTTACCTAATAACTTATTTACTTACTTACTCACTTACTTACCTACCTACCTACCTACCTACCTACCTACCTACCTACCTACCAACCAACCAACTAACTAGGTACACACAATAACTTAATTAATGATAATAATAACACGATCCTTATTCATCTCGCATTTTCAGGTGGACGATGACGAGCAGCATCAGCAGCAGCAGCAGCAGCAGGAGCAGAGAGAGAGGGCGCCCGCCGGCTCGAACGGCGAGGGAGGGAGGATGAGATGCAACGAAGAAATCAAGCAAGCGACAAAATCGATGAATGTTATGAAAGTCTCATTATGTCCATGTACGTTTATATATGTATGTGTGTCTCATATTATTAAATTTATTTATCGACTGTTCATTGAGCATTGCTTATAAAGTAAGTATAAGATAAGATAGCTACGTAATATTCCTTCGTTATATTAAGTTATTATGTGTCGCGTGTCTATGTATATAATTATATTATTTATGTTAAAAGAACTCGCAACGATGTTAAACTTAGGCTTAATAAGTCCACCGTTGCATATTGTATAAGAACCGAAGAATAAAATAAAACCTTGTAGTAGGTAGTAGGTAGGCTAAGTTTGCGATTGTTTTTTTGTTTTTTCCTCTTATACATAATTATTTAGAGGTACATAGAACTCTTATAAATAATATTATACCGGAGGCCTAACTATCATAATTATATTACTTACCTATAAGTTAGGTCAGTCAGTAGTTAGTTCGGTTAGGTAGGTAGGTAGGTAGGTAGGTAGGTAGGATGGGATAGGAAGGTAGGTAGGTAGGTAGTAGGTACGTACGTACGTTCGTTTTTGGTAGACTATACTGTTATCAAGAAACGTTCATATTGGTTTCGAATCATATGCGGCCCTGAAAAGGGCCTTTTTTTGTATGCGACGCGCGCTAGCACGCACGCGGCGAGTGGATGCCACCCGCGATAGTCGAGGTGGCGCTCGCCGCCGGCGTCCGGTGGAGCGAAGCTTAACCGCCGAAACCGTACAGGGTACGTCCCTGGCGTTTCAGGGCGTACACCACGTCCATGGCGGTGACGGTCTTCCTCTTGGCGTGCTCGGTGTAAGTGACGGCGTCACGGATCACGTTCTCGAGGAACACTTTCAGCACGCCTCTGGTCTCTTCGTAAATCAAACCGGAGATACGTTTCACTCCACCTCTGCGAGCGAGACGACGGATGGCGGGCTTCGTGATACCCTGGATGTTATCACGGAGTACTTTCCTGTGACGCTTGGCTCCTCCTTTTCCGAGCCCCTTTCCTCCCTTACCGCGACCGGTCATGTTGATTGATAGAAATGTGTTGTGTATTCGAAAACGAACGAAACGAGCGATGCACGCTAACGAACAACGCAGGCGAGAATGGTTCTCGTCGAGTCAAATGGGCCTCTATTTATACACGAGCCGGGTATGCGAGCCGAACTCGCCACGAGAGGTGTGCGGGGAGGGGACGATACGACAGCGGAGAGCGCTGGTTGGTCGATGACGATTCTTTCGCGATTCCTTGATATTCAATGAACTAAGTAAACGATTAAGAATTTTGTCCAGACTCAACTATAATCGACGATAGTAAAGATTTAAGGATAAAAGCTTATTTGGATAAGTATGTAGTTAGTTAGTTAGTTATTTATGTTGTTAGTTAACTCACTCACTCGCTCGCACTCTCTCTCTCTCTCTCTCTGTCTGTCTGTCTGTCTTTCTTCATTGTCCATCCAAACTAGCTAGCTAGCTAGCTAGCTACCTGACTGACTGACTGACTGACTAGGTAGGTAGGTACGTAGGTACGTAGGTACGTAATAAATATTATTATGTCAGTTAAACACACATACACAGCGTACTGTACTATTAAGAAATCGGCCGCGGCGAAGAAGCCCGCCGGTGCAGTTGGAAAGGCGACCGCCGGCAAGTCTGGCGCGTCCGCGTCCGCCGCATCGAAAGCCGGCGCCGCCGGCAAGAAGGCCACCGCCTCCGCGGCCGGCGCGAAGAGCAAGAAGGCCGCGGCCGCGGCCGCGTCGGCGTCGGCGGCCTCGGGTTCACCCGCGAAGTCCGCTAAATCGTCTGCAGCAAAGGACAAGAAGGCCGCCGCGGCCAAGAAGAAGCCCGCGCCCAAGAAGGCCGCCGCTCCCGCCAAAGCGAAGGGCGCCGCCGCACCGAAAGCGAAGAAGACCGCCAAGCCCCCGACCAAGAAACCTAAAGCGCCCAAACCCAAGAAGGCAGCCGCCGCTACGCCCAAATCGAAGCCGGCAGCCAAGAAAGCAGCCGCCGCGAAGAAGTAATCTGCTGCTTCTTATCCTCAGTCGCCGCTTCGGCGCGGTACCGACGACGGGAACGCCGCGCGTTCGCTCGCCGCATCATCATCATCATCATCATCATCATCATCATCATCACCATCGGCTGATGACGCCGCGAAGCGGCACGGCGACGTCGACAACATCAACATCAACATCGTCACCGTCGCAGCCGCAGCCGCGACGTGACGTGCGGTGCAAGAAACGCACGCGTGCAACGTCCTCGGGAACGTACGAACGCGACGACGCGGGTGCGGGGTGCATCGCGTCCTCATTCCCGGCGCTTAACAAGCGCACACCAAAAAGCCCTTTTCAGGGCTAACAATGTGTTCATGAATATTTTAGAAAATATTCGTTTCTTGTATACAGACAGAGTCAAAAACGAATCGAATCGAACCGAACCGAACATAAACGTAGGTAGGTAGGTAGGCGAATTTAAAACAGAGATAGATTATGGTCTGGAGGTATAGGTATAGGCACATAGGCTAAGCATAGGCTTTATACCCCTGGGGATCCAGGCGAAGCCGCTAGAAAAAACTTATTGTTAAATAATTTTGTCGAATGGGATTTCCACTGTTGAGTTTACCAAACGATTTTCCTCTTTTTACACTCACTATCACTATATTTAATTAAGGCGAATAACATAATAAGTAATGTTTATTTAATTTTCTCTATTAAGCATTTATTCGCCATAACATAACGCTTTAAATGGTTAATGGTTCCTGCTTAATTATACAGCGTGTCCAGTAAATAGTTCACCATATTGGAAGCGGTGATAACTAGGGTTGATACCTACCTTCGCGGAGAACCTAACGGGTTACCGGGGCTCCGGCTCGACGTGCAGGAGAAGGAACGGGGTGGTTTTTAGTCAGTAAGAGCCTGACACTCCCTCTCGCCTCACCTCACCCAAGCAGACATTCGATGATTTTCCCCCCTTAAAAAAAAAACAACTTAATATAATGTTCAGGTTTAAAAACTACACTACATTTTTGAAAATATCGAAAACTCACTACCTCAGTACACATCTTTTAGTAAACCTCAGGGATAAAATCTCAGATACTTCCAGTATTAGTCTAGTCACAAACTCCTTGCTTTGTGTATAAGATGGTCAAGACGATGTAAGACCATCATCCGAGTGAAGTGAAGCAACACACATCAGTCAACATGAAACTGTTCAACCTGCTAGTGCTGGTCCTCGCGGTGGTCGCCATGTTGATGGGCGGCGCCAGCGCACACCCCAAGGGCATGGGGAGCGGGGGTGGTTTGAGGAAAGGGCTTAAAGCTATCGTAAGTTTTACTTCCATTTTAATGAGATTTAGATAAATAAATGTAAATAAATAAAGATAACTTCACGCCTGTCTCCCATGGGGTTAGGCAGAGGCTATGGAACGCCAATTACTACTACCTCTTTCGCTTCATCAACAGCCATCATCAGTCTTTTCAGGCATGCTCGTCGGTTAACGGATCAACGGACATTTGGGATGAGCTTATAACTGAATGGCAGTGTAGATGGGAATCTTCTATTAAGGGCCGCCACCTATATCAGTTCTTCTCGTCTGTTCATGAGCGGCTGGAGAGGATGGAGGCATAGTTGGAGGTGGATCACTGTGTTGCCCAATTTCTTACTTTCCACGGCAACTATAAGAGCAAATTGTTCTCATTTAAACTTGTTAATTTACCATGGTGCCAATGTTCGACAGCGAAGACCGGAAGCTGTTTTATAAGAGCAGCTGATAACTTAATTAATGATAATAATAACACGATCCTTATTCATCTCGCATTTTCAGGTGGACGATGACGAGCAGCATCAGCAGCAGCAGCAGCAGCAGGAGCAGAGAGAGAGGGCGCCCGCCGGCTCGAACGGCGAGGGAGGGAGGATGAGATGCAACGAAGAAATCAAGCAAGCGACAAAATCGATGAATGTTATGAAAGTCTCATTATGTCCATGTACGTTTATATATGTATGTGTGTCTCATATTATTAAATTTATTTATCGACTGTTCATTGAGCATTGCTTATAAAGTAAGTATAAGATAAGATAGCTACGTAATATTCCTTCGTTATATTAAGTTATTATGTGTCGCGTGTCTATGTATATAATTATATTATTTATGTTAAAAGAACTCGCAACGATGTTAAACTTAGGCTTAATAAGTCCACCGTTGCATATTGTATAAGAACCGAAGAATAAAATAAAACCTTGTAGTAGGTAGTAGGTAGGCTAAGTTTGCGATTGTTTTTTTGTTTTTTCCTCTTATACATAATTATTTAGAGGTACATAGAACTCTTATAAATAATATTATACCGGAGGCCTAACTATCATAATTATATTACTTACCTATAAGTTAGGTCAGTCAGTAGTTAGTTCGGTTAGGTAGGTAGGTAGGTAGGTAGGTAGGTAGGATGGGATAGGAAGGTAGGTAGGTAGGTAGTAGGTACGTACGTACGTTCGTTTTTGGTAGACTATACTGTTATCAAGAAACGTTCATATTGGTTTCGAATCATATGCGGCCCTGAAAAGGGCCTTTTTTTGTATGCGACGCGCGCTAGCACGCACGCGGCGAGTGGATGCCACCCGCGATAGTCGAGGTGGCGCTCGCCGCCGGCGTCCGGTGGAGCGAAGCTTAACCGCCGAAACCGTACAGGGTACGTCCCTGGCGTTTCAGGGCGTACACCACGTCCATGGCGGTGACGGTCTTCCTCTTGGCGTGCTCGGTGTAAGTGACGGCGTCACGGATCACGTTCTCGAGGAACACTTTCAGCACGCCTCTGGTCTCTTCGTAAATCAAACCGGAGATACGTTTCACTCCACCTCTGCGAGCGAGACGACGGATGGCGGGCTTCGTGATACCCTGGATGTTATCACGGAGTACTTTCCTGTGACGCTTGGCTCCTCCTTTTCCGAGCCCCTTTCCTCCCTTACCGCGACCGGTCATGTTGATTGATAGAAATGTGTTGTGTATTCGAAAACGAACGAAACGAGCGATGCACGCTAACGAACAACGCAGGCGAGAATGGTTCTCGTCGAGTCAAATGGGCCTCTATTTATACACGAGCCGGGTATGCGAGCCGAACTCGCCACGAGAGGTGTGCGGGGAGGGGACGATACGACAGCGGAGAGCGCTGGTTGGTCGATGACGATTCTTTCGCGATTCCTTGATATTCAATGAACTAAGTAAACGATTAAGAATTTTGTCCAGACTCAACTATAATCGACGATAGTAAAGATTTAAGGATAAAAGCTTATTTGGATAAGTATGTAGTTAGTTAGTTAGTTATTTATGTTGTTAGTTAACTCACTCACTCGCTCGCACTCTCTCTCTCTCTCTCTCTGTCTGTCTGTCTGTCTTTCTTCATTGTCCATCCAAACTAGCTAGCTAGCTAGCTAGCTACCTGACTGACTGACTGACTGACTAGGTAGGTAGGTACGTAGGTACGTAGGTACGTAATAAATATTATTATGTCAGTTAAACACACATACACAGCGTACTGTACTGATCAGTAATTCACCTACCTACCTACCTACCTACCTACCTACCTACCTACCTGACTGAATTAGTAGACTGAACTAACGACTAGACGTGTATTTTAAATTTGATGCTTTATCCAATTCGAAACCACAATTACGGCAGTCGAAGATACCTAGTTAATTACTAACTTATCGTGTTGTACACTAAGTACCCTACGGTACCTAGTACATAGATATAATTAAATTAGGAAGGAATTCATCCAATTGGAATATGTTGGATCTACGCACTTACTTCGTTTTAATAAGTAGGTATATTTGTTGTCCTCTGTGTTGTATGTAGGAATAGGGACCTGAGTACATACTTACCCAATATATAATTATGATTTCTGTTACCTATGATGAGTGCGAACACACACTTCCCTTGTTTATAGCTAGCATTCATTGATTATAGTATTAAGCATTTAGGTAGGTAAGTGTTACACGGGGAATTTATTAGGTATTAGTTGCTAAATAATTATAGTAAGCTTTTTAATCTCTTATTTACATACCCTAAATGTAGAATTTGAATATTGTACTCAATATCAATATTCCTAAATATTTTATTTGCATGTAAGTGTACTTCTAGGTGTCCTAGTTCGGGTACCTTATATAGGTTTAAGCAACGCTATTAGGTACCAGGTAGGTAGGTAGGTAGGTAGGTAGGTAGGTAGGTAGGTAGGTAGGTAGGTAGGTAGGTAGAAGGTAGATGATGTTAAATTTAACGTTTTCGACTTTCGTTTTATGAGAAACCTTTGTAAAATCAGATGCATATGTGGCCCTGAAAAGGGCCTTTTGTTATCAGTGAACGGACGAGAACGCGCGCAAAGTAGGCAGTGCGTTAGTCGCACCGTGCGTGCGCGCGTGCCTCGCACCGTTGTTGTTTAAGCGCGTTCACCTCGGATCCTACGCGCCAACTGGATGTCCTTGGGCATGATGGTGACACGCTTGGCGTGGATGGCGCACAGGTTGGTGTCTTCGAACAGACCGACCAGGTACGCTTCGCTGGCCTCCTGGAGTGCCATCACGGCAGAGCTCTGGAAACGGAGATCGGTCTTGAAGTCCTGAGCGATCTCACGGACTAGACGCTGGAACGGCAGCTTGCGGATCAACAACTCGGTACTCTTCTGGTAACGACGGATCTCACGAAGGGCGACAGTTCCGGGCCTGTAGCGATGGGGCTTCTTAACGCCGCCGGTGGCCGGTGCGCTCTTACGCGCCGCCTTGGTGGCGAGCTGTTTCCTCGGGGCCTTGCCACCGGTGGATTTACGAGCGGTCTGCTTGGTACGGGCCATTTCGGTCGGTACGAGTTAAAATTTCAAAGTTAAGAGACCAAAGAGTAAAGACACTGCTCCGGACGAACGTTGGAGAGAGAATAAAACTCGCCGCGCCGTTTTCGGTCCTATTTATATTGACGACGACGCCCCACCGAGCGGGGCGGGGGACGGGGCTGCGAGCCGTAGGCTCGATCGTGGCTCCCTCTGGTCGTCACCGGTTCGTGGAACCGGTAAACTTACGCGAAAAGCAAAAATTTCCAATTCAAAAATTTTGTTTTGTTTTTATTTATTTATTTTTCTTTTTTCTCGTGATTATTTGATTTTAGACGTAACATGTAATGGTAATCTCGCAACAGCTGCATTGCACCTAATTGGTAGGTAGGTAGGTAGGTAGGTAGGTAGGTAGGTAGTACGTACGTAGGTACTTACGAAAATACATTAATAGATCTGTTACCTGAATATAGGTAGTTAAAACGAGTTACACCGCTTACTGCGAATCAACAATATAGCTAATCATCTCATTATGAACTCGACGGTTTTAAGAGACCCGGGGGAGGCTGCGTAGCGGAGGTATGTGTTTCATCTCTTCAGTGAATAGGTGGTACACGTATAGATCTGTATCTATCACATATTATCTATGTACCTACAATTATTATTGTTCACCTACGTACCTACCTCTACATATACACGTCGTTATGTTCGTAATCTTATCTTACTAATATTATAATAGAGGTATATTATGAATGTGAAAATTTGTGTGTATGTTTGTTAGGTACTCAATCAAGTCAAGTCAAAACGGCTTAAGGGATCGTCGATATGATATTATAATGTGTCAGTTAATATGCTACATTTTATCCCAATTTGTATAATTATTAATTATGATATTGTAACGTTTACGTAGGTACTACTACGTTACGTACCTATCTACTATTGTGAGGTTAACTTTACAGTTTTACTTTCTTAATTAATAGGTACCAACTAATTAGACTCTTCATCATGTTGAAAATGTGGTGTCCTCGTTTGATCTCCCTTGTTGTTGTATATTAACTAGCTAGTTCTACAATGTAATAGTGTGCGATGCATATCTATACACTGTATGGACATAGATACATAGTAGTAAGCTTTAGGTAGGTAGGTAGGTAGGTAGGTAGGCAGGCAGGCAGGCAGGTAGGTAGGTAGGTAGGTAGGCAGGTAGGTAGGCAGGCAGGCAGGCATGTATGATGGCGTACGGTCATGTGTGTGTGTTTATGTTTATTTGTTATTTTTATTATAATTTCATTGACGATTTTGACTCTCAATGTTAGATAGAAACGTGAATCACAATGATCACATGAATTAATTTGTGGCCCTGAAAAGGGCCTTTTGTCTTTTATCCCGCCATCCTGCGTGTATGAGTAGAGCGCGTGTAGGTTGTCTTTGTTGTTGTAGTTGTACGCGCGCGCCGTTCACTCACACACACGAGGCTGGACGTTGGACGTCAGCAGCAGCCGTTGCAGTTGCCGCTCACTTGGAGCTGGTGTATTTGGTGACGGCCTTGGTGCCTTCACTGACGGCGTGCTTGGCGAGCTCACCGGGCAACAGGAGCCTGACAGAGGTCTGGACCTCCCTGGAGGTGATGGTCGATCGCTTGTTGTAGTGGGCGAGACGAGAAGCTTCGGCGGCGATGCGTTCGAAGATGTCGTTAACGAACGAGTTCATGATGGACATGGCCTTGCTGGAGATACCGGTGTCCGGGTGGACCTGCTTCAACACCTTGTAGATGTAGATGGCGTAGCTCTCCTTCCTCTTATGCTTCTTCTTCTTCTTGTCGGTCTTAGAGATGTTCTTTTGGGCCTTGCCGGATTTTTTGGCGGCCTTACCACTGGTCTTGGGCGGCATTGTCGTAAGTAATAGGTTTTTTTTTATAAAAGTGAGAGAGAATTCGTGCTGCCGAAGCGCAGTTCAGAAGCGGAATAAAAATTACACCGCGGCAACACTCGTATATATATGGCCCGTCGCGGACGACGTTAGCGTTGGACGACGAAACGTTACGCTGAGCGCCGCGGCCCAATCGCAGCGCTCCTCGATCCCCTCGGATAGGATCGCCGCGCGAGCGGGGCGAGGCGGCGCGGCGGGGCTGTCGTCGCCCGAGACGCAGCGGCGGAGGGGGGGGGGGCATGTTTACTTGCTCGCACTTTTGTCTGCACTCGTCGTAGTGAAATCTATAATACACAATAACAACAACGAATCGTCTCGTTGCGACTCATGTAAAATTTTATCATGAACAAAATAACGAAAAAAAAAAAAAAAAAAAAACCCGCATTACACTTAATTCTCGTCACCAACTTCACCACAAATTGTGGAATTACAGTGTGAGGTATGATGATGATGATGATGGTTACACGATTCGTTGGTGTAATCACTAAAACGAATCTAATTAGAAGTGGCGGACTAGCTAGGAGATCGAGTATAATAGAAATAGAAAAAATTACGAAATCTATTCAGCCGGTCTCGAGATTTGACCTTAAAAACACACATTTAGCGATTATTATTTTCTTTTTATAATAAGTAGATAATACATTGTTATATAGGCTGCAGGCAACCAGGCATACCATTACTCGTTTATCTGTTATTATAATTTTTGTGACATCGAATCGAACAATGGTTTTATACCTATTTTCCAGGTTTTCTACAGCAAACCTGTGACATTTTTTGTCACTTGGTATCAATTTATAGGCTGACGTATATATAACTGCCGAAATGAGCACTGTTAGTGAAAATGTACCAACAAAAATATGCAAAGATGCAAATGCAATTATGTACCTAATCAGATGTCTAATTTATATACCTACACTGACGACGTAGTTAAATGGCAATCGAGACATCGGGTGCACTATCATAACGGTTCTCTTTATCCTTTAGGTATTTACTATTTTTTGTTTCTTTTTGATATTTTTTTTTTTTTAATACTTACTGTCTGATTGATAAGACTGTAATTCATAATATAATAGGAGTTGCATTTCCTCCGTAGGTGGACGGTCATTATGAGGATAGGGGATACATAAACTGATGCAGCGGGCGGGGTAAATTTTTTTTTTTACGTTTTTGACTTTGTATCCGTTAAATAGAAACTGTCATATCAACACGATATTGCGTTAAGACGAATCATATTGTGGCCCTGAAAAGGGCCTTTTGTTTGTGAGCAATGCGGTGCGATACGTGCATGTAGGTACTGTTTGTATGCATACACGCACGATATGATGCTCTGCTGCGACCGCGGCGCCGCCTGCGGCTGCGTTCAGCGCACCATATTTAAGCCTTCTTCTCGGTCTTCTTGGGCAAAAGCACGGCCTGGATGTTAGGCAGCACACCACCCTGAGCGATTGTCACACCGGAGAGCAGCTTGTTCAACTCCTCGTCGTTGCGGATGGCAAGTTGGAGATGACGCGGAATGATCCTGGTCTTCTTGTTGTCCCTGGCGGCGTTGCCGGCCAACTCGAGCACCTCAGCGGCGAGGTACTCCATCACGGCGGCCAGGTACACGGGCGCTCCGGCACCGACACGCTCCGCATAGTTGCCGTTACGTAGCAGCCTATGGATACGTCCGACGGGGAACTGGAGGCCAGCACGGTTCGAACGGGACTTTGCCTTTCCCTTAACTTTGCCACCTTTACCGCGACCAGACATGTTGGTAGAGTTTTAGATTGTTTACACGAACAGATGAGAAAATATCACACGCTATCTACGCGCGTAATGTGGATATCGTGAGCAGAGTGTGAGTGTGCGCGACCGAGCTCTGTTTAGCTGTTTTTATAGTCGCCCCCGGTTACGATGCTCGTCGGTGGGGCGACAAGGTGCGGCGCCACTAGCGAAGTGAGCCGAGTGATCGTTCTGCGTATTGCCGTCTCGCTCGATCAAACATACCCTCGCTCTCGCTCTTCTCTCGAGTCGAGACTGCTCTGAGAACGAATCAATTAGAGAAAAGTAGCTACCTACTCACTTATGCGATGAAGTCGAATACAGGTGCATATTTTAGCTTAGTTGCCCTGGCTGGGGGCCTTAACTTCTTGTTAGTGGCCACCGCAGGGTTTGTCCGGTTAAGTAGTCAACAGCCTTAGCGTGCTGAACTACGAGTGGTCCTAATCTAAAAAAAAAAAAAAAAAAAAAATACAGGTGCATAATTAATTTTGTACATAATTATAATGAAACGCATGAATCATGACCAAGAATAGGGAAACCAATCTCAATCTCAATGTCAATGCAATTGCAATCCATTTAAAACTCAATAGGTAATTATATGTTAATAATATGTCAAAACTATACAACCCCTATCCTACTATAGGGGTTGTATAGTTTTGACATATTAATGTTAGAATACCTAAGCATTTAGAATATAAAATTAAACTCAATACCATTTAGTAATACGGTTGCGATGGGCGCTAGTGTTACGACTCAAGAGTACGAAATTAATGTCACAATATCAATGTCGATCGAATTCGATCCGAATTGGATTCAAGACTTCAATAGTAAGCCCCTCGGGTCGCGTCACTCCGCTGAATGTTTGCGGTCGCGAATTTTTTTGTCATTTTTCCCAATTGCTCTTGCCACTGCTCTGCTGGCGGGGGTGCGGGGAAGGGGGGGGGGGTACCCCGAGCGCGGCGGCGGCTAACGCCGCCGCCGCAACGGGACCCCTGTCGGTCCGGGGACCTATTTCGTTTCTGGGACCTGGGACCTGCCACCACCCAACTACCTCCTACGTGTACCTAACCTATTATCACACATTACCTACTACCTACGTATCACGTTTGGTACTTCATTATATTGTTTCTTTCTAAAATTCGTATTTACTTAAGTACTTACTTACCCTTCTTTGTTTCACTTTCGCTCCACTTCTAACTAACTAACTAACTTACTTACTTAGTTACTTAACTAATCTGTGGAAAATGCGCGCGCACATCACGCATCACACATCACACATTAGCCATTACCTACTTGCATACTCTAGTCTAAGTCTAGTGTCTACTTAGTTTACTACCCTACCTACCTAGCGCCAACTGCCAACTGCCAACAGCCAACAGCCAACAAACCAAGCCATCTCTTCGTTCTGACAATACTTGTCATCTTTCTATGTCATGTCATGTCACATCACATCATACCATACCATACCATACCATACCATACCATACCATACCATACCATACCATACCATAGGTACCATACTCCGCATTTCATTTCTTGTTGTTGTACCCAACTACCTTTCTTTCAATTAGACTTACATACTTACGTAGGTAGGTAGGTAGGTAGGTCGTTTGCGTGTTTCGAAACACTCACTTTTCACTATTTACGTTACGTACCTACGTATGTGTCGGGCACGTTTCCACTAATTAATACAATTAGGTACTTTGTGCCCGACCCGGGAATCGAACCCGAGACCCATTGCCCGCTTGCAGTCGCCCTTGCGTTGCGGCCACTCGGTGCTTACTACCTACCTACGTTTATGTTCGGTTCGGTTCGATTCGATTCGTTTTTGACTCTGTCTGTATACAAGAAACGAATATTTTCTAAAATATTCATGAACACATTGTTAGCCCTGAAAAGGGCTTTTTGGTGTGCGCTTGTTAAGCGCCGGGAATGAGGACGCGATGCACCCCGCACCCGCGTCGTCGCGTTCGTACGTTCCCGAGGACGTTGCACGCGTGCGTTTCTTGCACCGCACGTCACGTCGCGGCTGCGGCTGCGACGGTGACGATGTTGATGTTGATGTTGTCGACGTCGCCGTGCCGCTTCGCGGCGTCATCAGCCGATGGTGATGATGATGATGATGATGATGATGATGATGATGATGCGGCGAGCGAACGCGCGGCGTTCCCGTCGTCGGTACCGCGCCGAAGCGGCGACTGAGGATAAGAAGCAGCAGATTACTTCTTCGCGGCGGCTGCTTTCTTGGCTGCCGGCTTCGATTTGGGCGTAGCGGCGGCTGCCTTCTTGGGTTTGGGCGCTTTAGGTTTCTTGGTCGGGGGCTTGGCGGTCTTCTTCGCTTTCGGTGCGGCGGCGCCCTTCGCTTTGGCGGGAGCGGCGGCCTTCTTGGGCGCGGGCTTCTTCTTGGCCGCGGCGGCCTTCTTGTCCTTTGCTGCAGACGATTTAGCGGACTTCGCGGGTGAACCCGAGGCCGCCGACGCCGACGCGGCCGCGGCCGCGGCCTTCTTGCTCTTCGCGCCGGCCGCGGAGGCGGTGGCCTTCTTGCCGGCGGCGCCGGCTTTCGATGCGGCGGACGCGGACGCGCCAGACTTGCCGGCGGTCGCCTTTCCAACTGCACCGGCGGGCTTCTTCGCCGCGGCCGATTTCGATTCGAGCTTGAAAGATCCCGAAGCGCCCTTGCCCTTGGTCTGGATGAGAGTACCGGATTCGACGGCGCTCTTCAGATACTTTCTGATGAACGGAGCCAGTTTCTCGGCGTCGACCTTGTACTGGGCGGCGATGTACTTTTTGATAGCCTGCAGGGAGGAACCGGTACGTTCCTTCATCTCCTTGATCGCGTTGTTGACCATCTCGGAGGTCTTGGGATGGGTCGGCTTCGCCTTCGGTTTCTTAGCGCCTCCCGCCTGTCTGCCGGTTTGTTTCTTCGCCGGGGTGGCGGGCGCCGGTGCTTCGGTTGCGACTGCCGTATCTGCCATTTTCTTCTTTGTTTGTTTGTTTGTTTGTTTGTTGGATGGATGATTACGAACGAACGAAAGTTGCGTGCGTCGCGTACGACCGTAGAAGAACTAATGTAAAGTGAGTGTGAAGTGAGAGACTTAGATGTCGCCACTAACAAACCTTATAGGATCGAGATTCCCTCGGTCGAATGGCGCGCGCTAAGGTACCCCGGAACTTTACCGTAACGAGCGCGGTGATGTCGCGGAACGTTTTCTCGTCGGAACTGTCGAAAGTTTTCACTAACACGCGTCTAATAAAATCGGTAAAAATGATGGAAAACCGTGAGTTTTCGGGCGACGGACGGTGTTCCCGTGTCGCTCATGAAGCTGAGCGCCGGGGCGCAACGCCGTTCGCCGGGTGGACGGCGAGATCGGCGCGTGCCGCTGTTTTATTTCGGAGACTGCGTACCTAGCGTCGGTCGGGTCCGGTTCAAAATGTTATTTTCTCTATAGGATCGATAGTTACCGGCGATCGAGGTCGACGTATCAACGGGGAGGATATCGAGCTTTCGCCGCGACAGCAATTCGTCTATATTCGACGGTCTCGGGGGCCAGTTATCGAGTCGAAAGTGAACCGTCGTAAAACACCGCGGCCGCCCGGCCGGCCGCGTACCGCCTGCACTCAGACCTGCCTGGACCGAAGACGAAGGCTCCTCTCGTCGGTGGTGTGTATCCTCGCACGCTGCACATACGCGACGATACACGTCCGTCTCCGCGACGGACTCTCGGATCGCCGCATTGCACTCTCGATTAATTACCTAATACAAACGATACAATACATACAATAGCCCACGTCAAAGATACTTGCCGAGCAGCGGTACATCTACTTACGTAGTAAGAGACTGCGACTGCGACTGCGACTGTGTAAGCGCACAGCGTACGCGACGTTACCGTGATAATTTATTGTTTCATAATAGGGAACGATAAAATACAACGATGACTTGTACATACCTACCTACCTACTTAATTATAATTCCCAATAGGACGTAATGTAAATGTCGTTTTTTTTCTCTCCTCTAAGTACTTACCTACTAGCTTATAATCATGCGACACCTTGTGCCTAGCTAGACACGAATAGCTTAACAGACGTCGTATCCATCCATCCATCCATCCATCCATCCATCCATCCATCCATCCATCCATCCATCCATCCATCCATCCATCCATCCATCCATCCATCCATCCATCCATCCATCCATCCATCCATCCATCCATCCATCCATCCATCCATCCATCCATCCATCCGTCATACGTCTACTTATTATAGCAGACCTACTATACTACTGCTGTTTTGCTAGTTCATACATAGTACTGCCATCTCCGATACATCTGTAGGTAGGTAGATAGATAATAAATTAGATATATGTGATCGTGACTCGTTGGTACTTACTTAGTTACCTAATAACTTATTTACTTACTTACTCACTTACTTACCTACCTACCTACCTACCTACCTACCTACCTACCTACCTACCAACCAACCAACTAACTAGGTACACACAATAACTTAATTAATGATAATAATAACACGATCCTTATTCATCTCGCATTTTCAGGTGGACGATGACGAGCAGCATCAGCAGCAGCAGCAGCAGCAGGAGCAGAGAGAGAGGCGCCCGCCGGCTCGAACGGCGAGGGAGGGAGGATGAGATGCAACGAAGAAATCAAGCAAGCGACAAAATCGATGAATGTTATGAAAGTCTCATTATGTCCATGTACGTTTATATATGTATGTGTGTCTCATATTATTAAATTTATTTATCGACTGTTCATTGAGCATTGCTTATAAAGTAAGTATAAGATAAGATAGCTACGTAATATTCCTTCGTTATATTAAGTTATTATGTGTCGCGTGTCTATGTATATAATTATATTATTTATGTTAAAAGAACTCGCAACGATGTTAAACTTAGGCTTAATAAGTCCACCGTTGCATATTGTATAAGAACCGAAGAATAAAATAAAACCTTGTAGTAGGTAGTAGGTAGGCTAAGTTTGCGATTGTTTTTTTGTTTTTTCCTCTTATACATAATTATTTAGAGGTACATAGAACTCTTATAAATAATATTATACCGGAGGCCTAACTATCATAATTATATTACTTACCTATAAGTTAGGTCAGTCAGTAGTTAGTTCGGTTAGGTAGGTAGGTAGGTAGGTAGGTAGGTAGGATGGGATAGGAAGGTAGGTAGGTAGGTAGTAGGTACGTACGTACGTTCGTTTTTGGTAGACTATACTGTTATCAAGAAACGTTCATATTGGTTTCGAATCATATGCGGCCCTGAAAAGGGCCTTTTTTTGTATGCGACGCGCGCTAGCACGCACGCGGCGAGTGGATGCCACCCGCGATAGTCGAGGTGGCGCTCGCCGCCGGCGTCCGGTGGAGCGAAGCTTAACCGCCGAAACCGTACAGGGTACGTCCCTGGCGTTTCAGGGCGTACACCACGTCCATGGCGGTGACGGTCTTCCTCTTGGCGTGCTCGGTGTAAGTGACGGCGTCACGGATCACGTTCTCGAGGAACACTTTCAGCACGCCTCTGGTCTCTTCGTAAATCAAACCGGAGATACGTTTCACTCCACCTCTGCGAGCGAGACGACGGATGGCGGGCTTCGTGATACCCTGGATGTTATCACGGAGTACTTTCCTGTGACGCTTGGCTCCTCCTTTTCCGAGCCCCTTTCCTCCCTTACCGCGACCGGTCATGTTGATTGATAGAAATGTGTTGTGTATTCGAAAACGAACGAAACGAGCGATGCACGCTAACGAACAACGCAGGCGAGAATGGTTCTCGTCGAGTCAAATGGGCCTCTATTTATACACGAGCCGGGTATGCGAGCCGAACTCGCCACGAGAGGTGTGCGGGGAGGGGACGATACGACAGCGGAGAGCGCTGGTTGGTCGATGACGATTCTTTCGCGATTCCTTGATATTCAATGAACTAAGTAAACGATTAAGAATTTTGTCCAGACTCAACTATAATCGACGATAGTAAAGATTTAAGGATAAAAGCTTATTTGGATAAGTATGTAGTTAGTTAGTTAGTTATTTATGTTGTTAGTTAACTCACTCACTCGCTCGCACTCTCTCTCTCTCTCTCTCTGTCTGTCTGTCTGTCTTTCTTCATTGTCCATCCAAACTAGCTAGCTAGCTAGCTAGCTACCTGACTGACTGACTGACTGACTAGGTAGGTAGGTACGTAGGTACGTAGGTACGTAATAAATATTATTATGTCAGTTAAACACACATACACAGCGTACTGTACTGATCAGTAATTCACCTACCTACCTACCTACCTACCTACCTACCTACCTACCTACCTGACTGAATTAGTAGACTGAACTAACGACTAGACGTGTATTTTAAATTTGATGCTTTATCCAATTCGAAACCACAATTACGGCAGTCGAAGATACCTAGTTAATTACTAACTTATCGTGTTGTACACTAAGTACCCTACGGTACCTAGTACATAGATATAATTAAATTAGGAAGGAATTCATCCAATTGGAATATGTTGGATCTACGCACTTACTTCGTTTTAATAAGTAGGTATATTTGTTGTCCTCTGTGTTGTATGTAGGAATAGGGACCTGAGTACATACTTACCCAATATATAATTATGATTTCTGTTACCTATGATGAGTGCGAACACACACTTCCCTTGTTTATAGCTAGCATTCATTGATTATAGTATTAAGCATTTAGGTAGGTAAGTGTTACACGGGGAATTTATTAGGTATTAGTTGCTAAATAATTATAGTAAGCTTTTTAATCTCTTATTTACATACCCTAAATGTAGAATTTGAATATTGTACTCAATATCAATATTCCTAAATATTTTATTTGCATGTAAGTGTACTTCTAGGTGTCCTAGTTCGGGTACCTTATATAGGTTTAAGCAACGCTATTAGGTACCAGGTAGGTAGGTAGGTAGGTAGGTAGGTAGGTAGGTAGGTAGGTAGGTAGGTAGGTAGGTAGAAGGTAGATGATGTTAAATTTAACGTTTTCGACTTTCGTTTTATGAGAAACCTTTGTAAAATCAGATGCATATGTGGCCCTGAAAAGGGCCTTTTGTTATCAGTGAACGGACGAGAACGCGCGCAAAGTAGGCAGTGCGTTAGTCGCACCGTGCGTGCGCGCGTGCCTCGCACCGTTGTTGTTTAAGCGCGTTCACCTCGGATCCTACGCGCCAACTGGATGTCCTTGGGCATGATGGTGACACGCTTGGCGTGGATGGCGCACAGGTTGGTGTCTTCGAACAGACCGACCAGGTACGCTTCGCTGGCCTCCTGGAGTGCCATCACGGCAGAGCTCTGGAAACGGAGATCGGTCTTGAAGTCCTGAGCGATCTCACGGACTAGACGCTGGAACGGCAGCTTGCGGATCAACAACTCGGTACTCTTCTGGTAACGACGGATCTCACGAAGGGCGACAGTTCCGGGCCTGTAGCGATGGGGCTTCTTAACGCCGCCGGTGGCCGGTGCGCTCTTACGCGCCGCCTTGGTGGCGAGCTGTTTCCTCGGGGCCTTGCCACCGGTGGATTTACGAGCGGTCTGCTTGGTACGGGCCATTTCGGTCGGTACGAGTTAAAATTTCAAAGTTAAGAGACCAAAGAGTAAAGACACTGCTCCGGACGAACGTTGGAGAGAGAATAAAACTCGCCGCGCCGTTTTCGGTCCTATTTATATTGACGACGACGCCCCACCGAGCGGGGCGGGGGACGGGGCTGCGAGCCGTAGGCTCGATCGTGGCTCCCTCTGGTCGTCACCGGTTCGTGGAACCGGTAAACTTACGCGAAAAGCAAAAATTTCCAATTCAAAAATTTTGTTTTGTTTTTATTTATTTATTTTTCTTTTTTCTCGTGATTATTTGATTTTAGACGTAACATGTAATGGTAATCTCGCAACAGCTGCATTGCACCTAATTGGTAGGTAGGTAGGTAGGTAGGTAGGTAGGTAGGTAGTACGTACGTAGGTACTTACGAAAATACATTAATAGATCTGTTACCTGAATATAGGTAGTTAAAACGAGTTACACCGCTTACTGCGAATCAACAATATAGCTAATCATCTCATTATGAACTCGACGGTTTTAAGAGACCCGGGGGAGGCTGCGTAGCGGAGGTATGTGTTTCATCTCTTCAGTGAATAGGTGGTACACGTATAGATCTGTATCTATCACATATTATCTATGTACCTACAATTATTATTGTTCACCTACGTACCTACCTCTACATATACACGTCGTTATGTTCGTAATCTTATCTTACTAATATTATAATAGAGGTATATTATGAATGTGAAAATTTGTGTGTATGTTTGTTAGGTACTCAATCAAGTCAAGTCAAAACGGCTTAAGGGATCGTCGATATGATATTATAATGTGTCAGTTAATATGCTACATTTTATCCCAATTTGTATAATTATTAATTATGATATTGTAACGTTTACGTAGGTACTACTACGTTACGTACCTATCTACTATTGTGAGGTTAACTTTACAGTTTTACTTTCTTAATTAATAGGTACCAACTAATTAGACTCTTCATCATGTTGAAAATGTGGTGTCCTCGTTTGATCTCCCTTGTTGTTGTATATTAACTAGCTAGTTCTACAATGTAATAGTGTGCGATGCATATCTATACACTGTATGGACATAGATACATAGTAGTAAGCTTTAGGTAGGTAGGTAGGTAGGTAGGTAGGCAGGCAGGCAGGCAGGTAGGTAGGTAGGTAGGTAGGCAGGTAGGTAGGCAGGCAGGCAGGCATGTATGATGGCGTACGGTCATGTGTGTGTGTTTATGTTTATTTGTTATTTTTATTATAATTTCATTGACGATTTTGACTCTCAATGTTAGATAGAAACGTGAATCACAATGATCACATGAATTAATTTGTGGCCCTGAAAAGGGCCTTTTGTCTTTTATCCCGCCATCCTGCGTGTATGAGTAGAGCGCGTGTAGGTTGTCTTTGTTGTTGTAGTTGTACGCGCGCGCCGTTCACTCACACACACGAGGCTGGACGTTGGACGTCAGCAGCAGCCGTTGCAGTTGCCGCTCACTTGGAGCTGGTGTATTTGGTGACGGCCTTGGTGCCTTCACTGACGGCGTGCTTGGCGAGCTCACCGGGCAACAGGAGCCTGACAGAGGTCTGGACCTCCCTGGAGGTGATGGTCGATCGCTTGTTGTAGTGGGCGAGACGAGAAGCTTCGGCGGCGATGCGTTCGAAGATGTCGTTAACGAACGAGTTCATGATGGACATGGCCTTGCTGGAGATACCGGTGTCCGGGTGGACCTGCTTCAACACCTTGTAGATGTAGATGGCGTAGCTCTCCTTCCTCTTATGCTTCTTCTTCTTCTTGTCGGTCTTAGAGATGTTCTTTTGGGCCTTGCCGGATTTTTTGGCGGCCTTACCACTGGTCTTGGGCGGCATTGTCGTAAGTAATAGGTTTTTTTTTATAAAAGTGAGAGAGAATTCGTGCTGCCGAAGCGCAGTTCAGAAGCGGAATAAAAATTACACCGCGGCAACACTCGTATATATATGGCCCGTCGCGGACGACGTTAGCGTTGGACGACGAAACGTTACGCTGAGCGCCGCGGCCCAATCGCAGCGCTCCTCGATCCCCTCGGATAGGATCGCCGCGCGAGCGGGGCGAGGCGGCGCGGCGGGGCTGTCGTCGCCCGAGACGCAGCGGCGGAGGGGGGGGGGGGCATGTTTACTTGCTCGCACTTTTGTCTGCACTCGTCGTAGTGAAATCTATAATACACAATAACAACAACGAATCGTCTCGTTGCGACTCATGTAAAATTTTATCATGAACAAAATAACGAAAAAAAAAAAAAAAAAAACCCGCATTACACTTAATTCTCGTCACCAACTTCACCACAAATTGTGGAATTACAGTGTGAGGTATGATGATGATGATGATGGTTACACGATTCGTTGGTGTAATCACTAAAACGAATCTAATTAGAAGTGGCGGACTAGCTAGGAGATCGAGTATAATAGAAATAGAAAAAATTACGAAATCTATTCAGCCGGTCTCGAGATTTGACCTTAAAAACACACATTTAGCGATTATTATTTTCTTTTTATAATAAGTAGATAATACATTGTTATATAGGCTGCAGGCAACCAGGCATACCATTACTCGTTTATCTGTTATTATAATTTTTGTGACATCGAATCGAACAATGGTTTTATACCTATTTTCCAGGTTTTCTACAGCAAACCTGTGACATTTTTGTCACTTGGTATCAATTTATAGGCTGACGTATATATAACTGCCGAAATGAGCACTGTTAGTGAAAATGTACCAACAAAAATATGCAAAGATGCAAATGCAATTATGTACCTAATCAGATGTCTAATTTATATACCTACACTGACGACGTAGTTAAATGGCAATCGAGACATCGGGTGCACTATCATAACGGTTCTCTTTATCCTTTAGGTATTTACTATTTTTTGTTTCTTTTTGATATTTTTTTTTTTTTAATACTTACTGTCTGATTGATAAGACTGTAATTCATAATATAATAGGAGTTGCATTTCCTCCGTAGGTGGACGGTCATTATGAGGATAGGGGATACATAAACTGATGCAGCGGGCGGGGTAAATTTTTTTTTTTACGTTTTTGACTTTGTATCCGTTAAATAGAAACTGTCATATCAACACGATATTGCGTTAAGACGAATCATATTGTGGCCCTGAAAAGGGCCTTTTGTTTGTGAGCAATGCGGTGCGATACGTGCATGTAGGTACTGTTTGTATGCATACACGCACGATATGATGCTCTGCTGCGACCGCGGCGCCGCCTGCGGCTGCGTTCAGCGCACCATATTTAAGCCTTCTTCTCGGTCTTCTTGGGCAAAAGCACGGCCTGGATGTTAGGCAGCACACCACCCTGAGCGATTGTCACACCGGAGAGCAGCTTGTTCAACTCCTCGTCGTTGCGGATGGCAAGTTGGAGATGACGCGGAATGATCCTGGTCTTCTTGTTGTCCCTGGCGGCGTTGCCGGCCAACTCGAGCACCTCAGCGGCGAGGTACTCCATCACGGCGGCCAGGTACACGGGCGCTCCGGCACCGACACGCTCCGCATAGTTGCCGTTACGTAGCAGCCTATGGATACGTCCGACGGGGAACTGGAGGCCAGCACGGTTCGAACGGGACTTTGCCTTTCCCTTAACTTTGCCACCTTTACCGCGACCAGACATGTTGGTAGAGTTTTAGATTGTTTACACGAACAGATGAGAAAATATCACACGCTATCTACGCGCGTAATGTGGATATCGTGAGCAGAGTGTGAGTGTGCGCGACCGAGCTCTGTTTAGCTGTTTTTATAGTCGCCCCCGGTTACGATGCTCGTCGGTGGGGCGACAAGGTGCGGCGCCACTAGCGAAGTGAGCCGAGTGATCGTTCTGCGTATTGCCGTCTCGCTCGATCAAACATACCCTCGCTCTCGCTCTTCTCTCGAGTCGAGACTGCTCTGAGAACGAATCAATTAGAGAAAAGTAGCTACCTACTCACTTATGCGATGAAGTCGAATACAGGTGCATATTTTAGCTTAGTTGCCCTGGCTGGGGGCCTTAACTTCTTGTTAGTGGCCACCGCAGGGTTTGTCCGGTTAAGTAGTCAACAGCCTTAGCGTGCTGAACTACGAGTGGTCCTAATCTAAAAAAAAAAAAAAAAAAAAATACAGGTGCATAATTAATTTTGTACATAATTATAATGAAACGCATGAATCATGACCAAGAATAGGGAAACCAATCTCAATCTCAATGTCAATGCAATTGCAATCCATTTAAAACTCAATAGGTAATTATATGTTAATAATATGTCAAAACTATACAACCCCTATCCTACTATAGGGGTTGTATAGTTTTGACATATTAATGTTAGAATACCTAAGCATTTAGAATATAAAATTAAACTCAATACCATTTAGTAATACGGTTGCGATGGGCGCTAGTGTTACGACTCAAGAGTACGAAATTAATGTCACAATATCAATGTCGATCGAATTCGATCCGAATTGGATTCAAGACTTCAATAGTAAGCCCCTCGGGTCGCGTCACTCCGCTGAATGTTTGCGGTCGCGAATTTTTTTGTCATTTTTCCCAATTGCTCTTGCCACTGCTCTGCTGGCGGGGGTGCGGGGAAGGGGGGGGGGGTACCCCGAGCGCGGCGGCGGCTAACGCCGCCGCCGCAACGGGACCCCTGTCGGTCCGGGGACCTATTTCGTTTCTGGGACCTGGGACCTGCCACCACCCAACTACCTCCTACGTGTACCTAACCTATTATCACACATTACCTACTACCTACGTATCACGTTTGGTACTTCATTATATTGTTTCTTTCTAAAATTCGTATTTACTTAAGTACTTACTTACCCTTCTTTGTTTCACTTTCGCTCCACTTCTAACTAACTAACTAACTTACTTACTTAGTTACTTAACTAATCTGTGGAAAATGCGCGCGCACATCACGCATCACACATCACACATTAGCCATTACCTACTTGCATACTCTAGTCTAAGTCTAGTGTCTACTTAGTTTACTACCCTACCTACCTAGCGCCAACTGCCAACTGCCAACAGCCAACAGCCAACAAACCAAGCCATCTCTTCGTTCTGACAATACTTGTCATCTTTCTATGTCATGTCATGTCACATCACATCATACCATACCATACCATACCATACCATACCATACCATACCATACCATACCATACCATAGGTACCATACTCCGCATTTCATTTCTTGTTGTTGTACCCAACTACCTTTCTTTCAATTAGACTTACATACTTACGTAGGTAGGTAGGTAGGTAGGTCGTTTGCGTGTTTCGAAACACTCACTTTTCACTATTTACGTTACGTACCTACGTATGTGTCGGGCACGTTTCCACTAATTAATACAATTAGGTACTTTGTGCCCGACCCGGGAATCGAACCCGAGACCCATTGCCCGCTTGCAGTCGCCCTTGCGTTGCGGCCACTCGGTGCTTACTACCTACCTACGTTTATGTTCGGTTCGGTTCGATTCGATTCGTTTTTGACTCTGTCTGTATACAAGAAACGAATATTTTCTAAAATATTCATGAACACATTGTTAGCCCTGAAAAGGGCTTTTTGGTGTGCGCTTGTTAAGCGCCGGGAATGAGGACGCGATGCACCCCGCACCCGCGTCGTCGCGTTCGTACGTTCCCGAGGACGTTGCACGCGTGCGTTTCTTGCACCGCACGTCACGTCGCGGCTGCGGCTGCGACGGTGACGATGTTGATGTTGATGTTGTCGACGTCGCCGTGCCGCTTCGCGGCGTCATCAGCCGATGGTGATGATGATGATGATGATGATGATGATGATGATGATGCGGCGAGCGAACGCGCGGCGTTCCCGTCGTCGGTACCGCGCCGAAGCGGCGACTGAGGATAAGAAGCAGCAGATTACTTCTTCGCGGCGGCTGCTTTCTTGGCTGCCGGCTTCGATTTGGGCGTAGCGGCGGCTGCCTTCTTGGGTTTGGGCGCTTTAGGTTTCTTGGTCGGGGGCTTGGCGGTCTTCTTCGCTTTCGGTGCGGCGGCGCCCTTCGCTTTGGCGGGAGCGGCGGCCTTCTTGGGCGCGGGCTTCTTCTTGGCCGCGGCGGCCTTCTTGTCCTTTGCTGCAGACGATTTAGCGGACTTCGCGGGTGAACCCGAGGCCGCCGACGCCGACGCGGCCGCGGCCGCGGCCTTCTTGCTCTTCGCGCCGGCCGCGGAGGCGGTGGCCTTCTTGCCGGCGGCGCCGGCTTTCGATGCGGCGGACGCGGACGCGCCAGACTTGCCGGCGGTCGCCTTTCCAACTGCACCGGCGGGCTTCTTCGCCGCGGCCGATTTCGATTCGAGCTTGAAAGATCCCGAAGCGCCCTTGCCCTTGGTCTGGATGAGAGTACCGGATTCGACGGCGCTCTTCAGATACTTTCTGATGAACGGAGCCAGTTTCTCGGCGTCGACCTTGTACTGGGCGGCGATGTACTTTTTGATAGCCTGCAGGGAGGAACCGGTACGTTCCTTCATCTCCTTGATCGCGTTGTTGACCATCTCGGAGGTCTTGGGATGGGTCGGCTTCGCCTTCGGTTTCTTAGCGCCTCCCGCCTGTCTGCCGGTTTGTTTCTTCGCCGGGGTGGCGGGCGCCGGTGCTTCGGTTGCGACTGCCGTATCTGCCATTTTCTTCTTTGTTTGTTTGTTTGTTTGTTTGTTGGATGGATGATTACGAACGAACGAAAGTTGCGTGCGTCGCGTACGACCGTAGAAGAACTAATGTAAAGTGAGTGTGAAGTGAGAGACTTAGATGTCGCCACTAACAAACCTTATAGGATCGAGATTCCCTCGGTCGAATGGCGCGCGCTAAGGTACCCCGGAACTTTACCGTAACGAGCGCGGTGATGTCGCGGAACGTTTTCTCGTCGGAACTGTCGAAAGTTTTCACTAACACGCGTCTAATAAAATCGGTAAAAATGATGGAAAACCGTGAGTTTTCGGGCGACGGACGGTGTTCCCGTGTCGCTCATGAAGCTGAGCGCCGGGGCGCAACGCCGTTCGCCGGGTGGACGGCGAGATCGGCGCGTGCCGCTGTTTTATTTCGGAGACTGCGTACCTAGCGTCGGTCGGGTCCGGTTCAAAATGTTATTTTCTCTATAGGATCGATAGTTACCGGCGATCGAGGTCGACGTATCAACGGGGAGGATATCGAGCTTTCGCCGCGACAGCAATTCGTCTATATTCGACGGTCTCGGGGGCCAGTTATCGAGTCGAAAGTGAACCGTCGTAAAACACCGCGGCCGCCCGGCCGGCCGCGTACCGCCTGCACTCAGACCTGCCTGGACCGAAGACGAAGGCTCCTCTCGTCGGTGGTGTGTATCCTCGCACGCTGCACATACGCGACGATACACGTCCGTCTCCGCGACGGACTCTCGGATCGCCGCATTGCACTCTCGATTAATTACCTAATACAAACGATACAATACATACAATAGCCCACGTCAAAGATACTTGCCGAGCAGCGGTACATCTACTTACGTAGTAAGAGACTGCGACTGCGACTGCGACTGTGTAAGCGCACAGCGTACGCGACGTTACCGTGATAATTTATTGTTTCATAATAGGGAACGATAAAATACAACGATGACTTGTACATACCTACCTACCTACTTAATTATAATTCCCAATAGGACGTAATGTAAATGTCGTTTTTTTTCTCTCCTCTAAGTACTTACCTACTAGCTTATAATCATGCGACACCTTGTGCCTAGCTAGACACGAATAGCTTAACAGACGTCGTATCCATCCATCCATCCATCCATCCATCCATCCATCCATCCATCCATCCATCCATCCATCCATCCATCCATCCATCCATCCATCCATCCATCCATCCATCCATCCATCCATCCATCCATCCATCCATCCATCCATCCATCCATCCATCCGTCATACGTCTACTTATTATAGCAGACCTACTATACTACTGCTGTTTTGCTAGTTCATACATAGTACTGCCATCTCCGATACATCTGTAGGTAGGTAGATAGATAATAAATTAGATATATGTGATCGTGACTCGTTGGTACTTACTTAGTTACCTAATAACTTATTTACTTACTTACTCACTTACTTACCTACCTACCTACCTACCTACCTACCTACCTACCTACCTACCAACCAACCAACTAACTAGGTACACACAATAACTTAATTAATGATAATAATAACACGATCCTTATTCATCTCGCATTTTCAGGTGGACGATGACGAGCAGCATCAGCAGCAGCAGCAGCAGCAGGAGCAGAGAGAGAGGGCGCCCGCCGGCTCGAACGGCGAGGGAGGGAGGATGAGATGCAACGAAGAAATCAAGCAAGCGACAAAATCGATGAATGTTATGAAAGTCTCATTATGTCCATGTACGTTTATATATGTATGTGTGTCTCATATTATTAAATTTATTTATCGACTGTTCATTGAGCATTGCTTATAAAGTAAGTATAAGATAAGATAGCTACGTAATATTCCTTCGTTATATTAAGTTATTATGTGTCGCGTGTCTATGTATATAATTATATTATTTATGTTAAAAGAACTCGCAACGATGTTAAACTTAGGCTTAATAAGTCCACCGTTGCATATTGTATAAGAACCGAAGAATAAAATAAAACCTTGTAGTAGGTAGTAGGTAGGCTAAGTTTGCGATTGTTTTTTTGTTTTTTCCTCTTATACATAATTATTTAGAGGTACATAGAACTCTTATAAATAATATTATACCGGAGGCCTAACTATCATAATTATATTACTTACCTATAAGTTAGGTCAGTCAGTAGTTAGTTCGGTTAGGTAGGTAGGTAGGTAGGTAGGTAGGTAGGATGGGATAGGAAGGTAGGTAGGTAGGTAGTAGGTACGTACGTACGTTCGTTTTTGGTAGACTATACTGTTATCAAGAAACGTTCATATTGGTTTCGAATCATATGCGGCCCTGAAAAGGGCCTTTTTTTGTATGCGACGCGCGCTAGCACGCACGCGGCGAGTGGATGCCACCCGCGATAGTCGAGGTGGCGCTCGCCGCCGGCGTCCGGTGGAGCGAAGCTTAACCGCCGAAACCGTACAGGGTACGTCCCTGGCGTTTCAGGGCGTACACCACGTCCATGGCGGTGACGGTCTTCCTCTTGGCGTGCTCGGTGTAAGTGACGGCGTCACGGATCACGTTCTCGAGGAACACTTTCAGCACGCCTCTGGTCTCTTCGTAAATCAAACCGGAGATACGTTTCACTCCACCTCTGCGAGCGAGACGACGGATGGCGGGCTTCGTGATACCCTGGATGTTATCACGGAGTACTTTCCTGTGACGCTTGGCTCCTCCTTTTCCGAGCCCCTTTCCTCCCTTACCGCGACCGGTCATGTTGATTGATAGAAATGTGTTGTGTATTCGAAAACGAACGAAACGAGCGATGCACGCTAACGAACAACGCAGGCGAGAATGGTTCTCGTCGAGTCAAATGGGCCTCTATTTATACACGAGCCGGGTATGCGAGCCGAACTCGCCACGAGAGGTGTGCGGGGAGGGGACGATACGACAGCGGAGAGCGCTGGTTGGTCGATGACGATTCTTTCGCGATTCCTTGATATTCAATGAACTAAGTAAACGATTAAGAATTTTGTCCAGACTCAACTATAATCGACGATAGTAAAGATTTAAGGATAAAAGCTTATTTGGATAAGTATGTAGTTAGTTAGTTAGTTATTTATGTTGTTAGTTAACTCACTCACTCGCTCGCACTCTCTCTCTCTCTCTCTCTGTCTGTCTGTCTGTCTTTCTTCATTGTCCATCCAAACTAGCTAGCTAGCTAGCTAGCTACCTGACTGACTGACTGACTGACTAGGTAGGTAGGTACGTAGGTACGTAGGTACGTAATAAATATTATTATGTCAGTTAAACACACATACACAGCGTACTGTACTGATCAGTAATTCACCTACCTACCTACCTACCTACCTACCTACCTACCTACCTACCTGACTGAATTAGTAGACTGAACTAACGACTAGACGTGTATTTTAAATTTGATGCTTTATCCAATTCGAAACCACAATTACGGCAGTCGAAGATACCTAGTTAATTACTAACTTATCGTGTTGTACACTAAGTACCCTACGGTACCTAGTACATAGATATAATTAAATTAGGAAGGAATTCATCCAATTGGAATATGTTGGATCTACGCACTTACTTCGTTTTAATAAGTAGGTATATTTGTTGTCCTCTGTGTTGTATGTAGGAATAGGGACCTGAGTACATACTTACCCAATATATAATTATGATTTCTGTTACCTATGATGAGTGCGAACACACACTTCCCTTGTTTATAGCTAGCATTCATTGATTATAGTATTAAGCATTTAGGTAGGTAAGTGTTACACGGGGAATTTATTAGGTATTAGTTGCTAAATAATTATAGTAAGCTTTTTAATCTCTTATTTACATACCCTAAATGTAGAATTTGAATATTGTACTCAATATCAATATTCCTAAATATTTTATTTGCATGTAAGTGTACTTCTAGGTGTCCTAGTTCGGGTACCTTATATAGGTTTAAGCAACGCTATTAGGTACCAGGTAGGTAGGTAGGTAGGTAGGTAGGTAGGTAGGTAGGTAGAAGGTAGATGATGTTAAATTTAACGTTTTCGACTTTCGTTTTATGAGAAACCTTTGTAAAATCAGATGCATATGTGGCCCTGAAAAGGGCCTTTTGTTATCAGTGAACGGACGAGAACGCGCGCAAAGTAGGCAGTGCGTTAGTCGCACCGTGCGTGCGCGCGTGCCTCGCACCGTTGTTGTTTAAGCGCGTTCACCTCGGATCCTACGCGCCAACTGGATGTCCTTGGGCATGATGGTGACACGCTTGGCGTGGATGGCGCACAGGTTGGTGTCTTCGAACAGACCGACCAGGTACGCTTCGCTGGCCTCCTGGAGTGCCATCACGGCAGAGCTCTGGAAACGGAGATCGGTCTTGAAGTCCTGAGCGATCTCACGGACTAGACGCTGGAACGGCAGCTTGCGGATCAACAACTCGGTACTCTTCTGGTAACGACGGATCTCACGAAGGGCGACAGTTCCGGGCCTGTAGCGATGGGGCTTCTTAACGCCGCCGGTGGCCGGTGCGCTCTTACGCGCCGCCTTGGTGGCGAGCTGTTTCCTCGGGGCCTTGCCACCGGTGGATTTACGAGCGGTCTGCTTGGTACGGGCCATTTCGGTCGGTACGAGTTAAAATTTCAAAGTTAAGAGACCAAAGAGTAAAGACACTGCTCCGGACGAACGTTGGAGAGAGAATAAAACTCGCCGCGCCGTTTTCGGTCCTATTTATATTGACGACGACGCCCCACCGAGCGGGGCGGGGGACGGGGCTGCGAGCCGTAGGCTCGATCGTGGCTCCCTCTGGTCGTCACCGGTTCGTGGAACCGGTAAACTTACGCGAAAAGCAAAAATTTCCAATTCAAAAATTTTGTTTTGTTTTTATTTATTTATTTTTCTTTTTTCTCGTGATTATTTGATTTTAGACGTAACATGTAATGGTAATCTCGCAACAGCTGCATTGCACCTAATTGGTAGGTAGGTAGGTAGGTAGGTAGGTAGGTAGGTAGTACGTACGTAGGTACTTACGAAAATACATTAATAGATCTGTTACCTGAATATAGGTAGTTAAAACGAGTTACACCGCTTACTGCGAATCAACAATATAGCTAATCATCTCATTATGAACTCGACGGTTTTAAGAGACCCGGGGGAGGCTGCGTAGCGGAGGTATGTGTTTCATCTCTTCAGTGAATAGGTGGTACACGTATAGATCTGTATCTATCACATATTATCTATGTACCTACAATTATTATTGTTCACCTACGTACCTACCTCTACATATACACGTCGTTATGTTCGTAATCTTATCTTACTAATATTATAATAGAGGTATATTATGAATGTGAAAATTTGTGTGTATGTTTGTTAGGTACTCAATCAAGTCAAGTCAAAACGGCTTAAGGGATCGTCGATATGATATTATAATGTGTCAGTTAATATGCTACATTTTATCCCAATTTGTATAATTATTAATTATGATATTGTAACGTTTACGTAGGTACTACTACGTTACGTACCTATCTACTATTGTGAGGTTAACTTTACAGTTTTACTTTCTTAATTAATAGGTACCAACTAATTAGACTCTTCATCATGTTGAAAATGTGGTGTCCTCGTTTGATCTCCCTTGTTGTTGTATATTAACTAGCTAGTTCTACAATGTAATAGTGTGCGATGCATATCTATACACTGTATGGACATAGATACATAGTAGTAAGCTTTAGGTAGGTAGGTAGGTAGGTAGGTAGGCAGGCAGGCAGGCAGGTAGGTAGGTAGGTAGGTAGGCAGGTAGGTAGGCAGGCAGGCAGGCATGTATGATGGCGTACGGTCATGTGTGTGTGTTTATGTTTATTTGTTATTTTTATTATAATTTCATTGACGATTTTGACTCTCAATGTTAGATAGAAACGTGAATCACAATGATCACATGAATTAATTTGTGGCCCTGAAAAGGGCCTTTTGTCTTTTATCCCGCCATCCTGCGTGTATGAGTAGAGCGCGTGTAGGTTGTCTTTGTTGTTGTAGTTGTACGCGCGCGCCGTTCACTCACACACACGAGGCTGGACGTTGGACGTCAGCAGCAGCCGTTGCAGTTGCCGCTCACTTGGAGCTGGTGTATTTGGTGACGGCCTTGGTGCCTTCACTGACGGCGTGCTTGGCGAGCTCACCGGGCAACAGGAGCCTGACAGAGGTCTGGACCTCCCTGGAGGTGATGGTCGATCGCTTGTTGTAGTGGGCGAGACGAGAAGCTTCGGCGGCGATGCGTTCGAAGATGTCGTTAACGAACGAGTTCATGATGGACATGGCCTTGCTGGAGATACCGGTGTCCGGGTGGACCTGCTTCAACACCTTGTAGATGTAGATGGCGTAGCTCTCCTTCCTCTTATGCTTCTTCTTCTTCTTGTCGGTCTTAGAGATGTTCTTTTGGGCCTTGCCGGATTTTTTGGCGGCCTTACCACTGGTCTTGGGCGGCATTGTCGTAAGTAATAGGTTTTTTTTTATAAAAGTGAGAGAGAATTCGTGCTGCCGAAGCGCAGTTCAGAAGCGGAATAAAAATTACACCTTTTTTTTTTTTTTTTTTTTTTTTTAGATTAGGACCACTCGTAGTTCAGCACGCTAAGGCTGTTGACTACTTAACCGGACAAACCCTGCGGTGGCCACTAACAAGAAGTTAAGGCCCCCAGCCAGGGCAACTAAGCTAAAATTTAAAACTAAATGACCGCATCGCTGAGGGCACCCCCTGTGGGGTACGAACCTCGGCTCAGCGGGGCCATTTCGGGGGGGCAGCAAGTCGGGACAGGCTGGGTCTGATTATTTACGGGGCTATTTAGCGTTGCTATTTGCTCAGCTACGCGGGCTGGCTCCATATGCAAGTGCAAGGGACGGGGGGATCGTTACCAGGACGTCGCGATGGGCCTCGGCGGCGGGGCCGGAACGTGGAGCGCGGTCTGTATTTGTATTTTCTCAGAGTACTAGTTTCCCTACTGCTTTCCTGTAGGATTGTGGTGGGATCGTCGGGTTGGACTAAGGCGTGCCGGGGTCGTCTGATGCGGGATATTTGAGAGGGGGTGTACCGGGCGGCCGCTACAATGAGGGGGTTTGGGTGCTTCTCCGCAGATTCAAAATAGCGCTTGGTCAAGCGTTTCATGAACTGCTTCAAAGTCGGAATTTTGAGATCGAGATGGAGTCGATCGTTCCTCAGGCACCACGGGGCAGACGTGGCCCTTCGGAGAAAACGGTTTTGGAGGGTTTGCATCCTATGGATCGTGCTGTCGTGTGCTTGAGCGAAAACCGGGCAGGCGTACGTCATGATAGGGCGTATGCAAGTGGTGTAAATGCGAAGTTTGCATTTAAGAGATAGTTTGCTGCGTGCATTCAGCATGGGGAAGAGTCGACCAAGGGCGAAAGCGGCCCGCGAGCGAACCGTCTTAACGTGCTCTCGAAAACTAAGGTGGTGGTCGAGGATTACTCCAAGGTATTTGGCTTGCTTTTCCCAGGGGATCGGCTTACCGAACAGGGTGATCGGGGGGTAGAGTGAGTTGGCAAGTGCGGGGTTTGTTGAACAGTACCGCCTGACTCTTGTCGGGATTTACTTCTATTCTCCATCTCCGGAACCAGTCGCCCAGGGCGGCTGCGGAGTTTTGGAGTTTGTTGGCTATGAGTGTTGGGTTTCTACCAGAGTGGTAGATTGCCGTATCGTCGGCGAACAGGGAGAGTTGTACTTGAGGGTGGATTGGTATGTCGCTGGTGTACAGAGTGAACAAAAGGGGGGAAAGGACGGCGCCTTGTGGAACGCCGGCTCGGATTGGTCGGGAGGTTGAAAGCGCTCCCTCGATGCGGTATCGAAAGGAGCGGTTCGACAAAAAGTCTCGTAAGATGAGTACGAGGCGATCTGGCACGCCGAGTTGGTATAGCTTGAAGATCAAGCCATTGTGCCAGACTTTGTCGAACGCTTTCGCTATGTCAAAGAAAAGGGCCCCCGTCATCATGCCGCGTTGAAAGCGTTCACTGACAAACTCGACGATGCGGTGGGCCTGGTGTACGCTAGAGTGATGGGCTCGAAAGCCAAACTGCTGTATGGGAATGAGGCTCTTTGCTTCGGCGTAATCCTTGAGACGCTTATAAATAAGTCGCTCGTAGATCTTACCGAAAGCACTGAGTAGGCTGATCGGGCGGTAACTGCTCGGGGAGGACCTAGGCTTACCGGGCTTGGGGATGCCAATCACGATAGCCTCTTTCCACGTCTGAGGGAACATGTTATGGGCCAGGGCGCCATTGAAGATGGCAGTCAGGAGGACTATCAACTGGGCGGGAAGGAGTTTGAAGACCCTATTGGTCATGCCGTCTCTGCCCGGGGCTTTTCTGTGATGGAGGCCTTTGATCACGTCCGCTACTTCGTCGGGAGTGACGGGGGGCAGCGGGGCGTCAGGGTCCTCAGAAGGGGGTAGGGCAGTTCTGCGTTCGACCTCGGCGTCCACTTTAGCGAGATGGGCCGGGTCAACTGGTAGGGTGCTGGGGGAGCATTGGAGTTCCAGGCTGTCGGCCAGGCATTCGGCTTTTTCTTCGTCGTCGAAGGCGAAGGTTTTGTCGGGGCGAACGAGAGGGGGAACTGAGGTAACCTCAGGGGAGCGCAACTTCCTCTGGAGGTTCCAGAAGGCCTGATGGGTTGGTTCGATCTCACTTAGTAGCTTTTCCCAGCGTTTTTCACGCAACTCATTGATGCTGTTGCTTACCTTGCGCTGTAAGTAACGCATGTGAGTTTTGTTATTGGCGCAAGGGAAAGCCCTATAGGCACGAACGGCCGCGTTCTTCTCAGACAGCAGGGCACGCAACTCGTCTGGGAGCCTCCAACGGTGATCGCTCACCGCGGGAACCTCCCTCGAACTCTCGTTCAGGACGGACTGCACGTGCTCTGTGAGAGAGTCGATAGCGGCCGCCGTGTCTGCGGCGGACTGGATGTTATCGGGGATCCTGTCCAGGTGAGGCGAATTGGTGGATTTTAGCAGTTCGCTTACTTTCCCCCAGTTCGTTATCACCCGGGTAGGAGGCGGTTGATCTGGGTCCACTGGGCCGGTTCTGGGGGTTAATCCCAGGATGACCGGTCTGTGGTCAGAGTCGAGCTCGTCCATCGCCTCCACAGAGTGCAAACGCAAGTTTACGTTTCTGAGAAGGGCGATGTCGAGGACGTCCGGCCTATGGGTGGGATCGAACGGGTAGTGGGTAGGATGCATCGGGGCGACAACATCGAAACCGAGGGTCGAGCAAAGGTCGTACACCACCTTACCGCGAGGGTTGGTGATGTTGCTGTTCCACGCGGGGTGTTTGGCGTTGAGGTCACCCGCCACGATGACGGAATCGCTCAAGCCGAAGATGGAGTTGAGATCGTCTCGGATCGCGTTGTTAACCTCATGTGCCTCCGAGGCGGAGGCAGGGGCAGGTGGAAGGTACGCGGAAGCTATGGTGATCGGGTTATGTCCCGTCATGCCTAGCCGACAGACCGACACCTCCAAATGCTTGAGAGGGGGGATCCATAGGAATGCAATGCAGGGAGCCTTTGTAGTATATGAGGGTTCCTCCTTTGTGACAACGAGACCTGTCATTGCGGACTAACCTGTAGTTCGCAATTTTCGGGTCTCGGACATGGGGTTTGAGGAATGATTCTTGGATCAAGAAGATGTCTATTCGATGGTCACGGAGGAATGTGGCGACTTCGTCGCGTTGGTTGCTAAGACCGTTGGCGTTGAAGAACCCTAACCTAAGGGCAGTCGGCTTTAGCCTTCTTGCCGTGTTCCTATCCATAATTAATTATGGGTTTGGAGGGACCTAATGGCGGCGTGAACGTCAGGGTACTTTTCGTACACCTGCCGGATGGCTTGGAGGTTGCCTCTGCAGGCCTTCAATTCGGAGGCTAGTTGGATAGCCCGGGGGGTATAGAACGCACAGAAGGTGCTAGAGATGATTTCAAAGGGATCGAAGTCGATCCCTTGGGCAGGGGTGACCGGGGCGCGTTGTGTGGGGGGTAGTGGGGCCGGTGGCTGGGATGGTGTGGCCTGAGGGGCTTGCGGGGGGGCATGGGACGGTCCATGAGCCCGGGGAGGGCCTGAGGGGCCTGGGTGGGGGAGGGATGGGGCGGTCCATCAGTCCGGGGATGGCCGGTTGTTGGACCGTCCTCAGCGCCGGGAAATGACGCTGAGTATTGAGTATGCTCCATGGACTTGGGCGTTGGGGGGCAAGGGGGGTTTGGGGGCATTCCCTTACTTGGCGGGCGATGGCTCGCTTCACCAGTTTGGGCGCCGACGACTTGGGAGCTTTGGAGCATCCCCGGTAATTTGCAGGGTGGCCGGATTGGCCGCACAGCACACAGCTGGGTGGCTCTGTGCAGAGGGAGCGGTCTTTGGGGCGGGGACAGTCCGCCGTTGGATGGTCGCCTAGGCACTTGACGCACCTAGGCTTGCCATGGCAATTTTTTGCCGCATGGCCATATAGTTGGCATCTGTGGCATTGCGCCAAATTGCCATTTTTGTGGGGTCTCTCCACCTTGAGGCCGGAGAGCCCGCAAATCTTGGTGATTGAATACACCGGGTGATAACCATCAGTGGGAGCGCACGAAGCGACCACCATGTTGTATTTGGTCCCATCTTTCCTGTGCATTCTGTGCACGTGAGTGACTGGGACTCCTTGGTCCCGAAGATCTTCGGAAATCTCCTGTTCGGAGATTTCCGTTGGGATGTTCTTGAAGACCACCCGGACGGGGCGGTCTTCCTTGAGAGTGTATGAGTGGTAAGGGACGTTTCTCCCTATCAGAAGGGCGCTTAAAGCCCTGAAGTCTTCCACGGTTGGGACCACTACTTTGATGCCCTGCTCTACGGCGCGGGCGTGGGTATATGCTATGCGTTTTTCAGCGCATGCCTTCGATACGTCAGTCCACATCCCTTTATCGTGGATGAAGATTGGCGGGGGAGAGATAGTTTGCGCACTGGGGCGCTCGAAGAGTCCTGTGAGGTGGAGGGGGGTCTGGGGGCCTGAGAGGCGGGGGGGCTTGAGAGGGTTGGGGGGTGAGAGGCCTTGGGAGGCCTGGGTGGCCATAGTGGATGGGGGGGTTGGGGGCGACTGGCACACTGCCATAGGGCTGGCGGGTCTAGGTGCAGGTGGGGCTGTGGCTTTCTTTGCCTTGGTGACAGGAACTGAGGAAGAAGGCTTTTTCTTCCTCTTGCCTTGAACTACCTTAAACTCCTGGTCATCCGATGAGAGGTCATCGGATGACGGGAGGGGGAGGGTGCTTGGTCCTCTGAAGGAGGACTTTCCGGGGGAGGAGAACCGGCGGGGGGATTTCGGGGGGAGGGGTAACGGCGGTGAGGGGTACTTGACCGGTGGCGAGGGGGGAGTCGGCGCGGAAGCGGGGTGGGGTCCGCGATCTGCTCCGGGGGAGTCCGGGTTTGGTCTCCTGGGAGGAGACCCGGAAGTAGACCGAAGCCTGAAGTCCCGTTTCTTAGGCGGGGGGTGGTGGTGGAGGGGGGAGGGCATTGGGGCTTGGGGGATAAACCCAAGTCTCCCAATAACGCCTGGAGGCGTGAGAAGAAGGTTTCTTGAAGGTCTGGCCTGGAAGCCAGACTCTCCAAGATACCTTCCAGTATTTCCTTTGACATCTTTTGAGGGCTAATCCTACGGCAGTCCCCTAAAGATGCCCACCCTGAACGCTTTCCTAGCGTTTGACACCCGAGAAGAAAGCGCCAAACAAACTCGGGCGACGCTACTGCCGGTGGCCTGAAGGGCCGATGTACCTGTCCCTCTGGGCGGGATAAACCCGGAGGTGTGTAGCCTCGCTGCCGGGTGTAGGCAGGGAGGTGAGTACCTAAGGTGTGCCCTAAGCTTGTAAATCCCGTTGCCAGTCTCAATGTGCAACGGGTCCCTATGCGCCTTAACGCACTCGTTAAGGCGGAGCTGTGAAAAGAGCGGGTTAGACAACTGGGTACAGCTAGGGGAGCCCCCAGAACTGTGGTCCCAGCGCCCTTCCGATATTTGACGTTACCCTGAAGGGGTAAACGCCGGTGTGATCGGGTCCCACACCACCTGGGTTGTTGTCACCGTTGGGTTACCCCCAGGTACCGCTAAACTGCGGTTTTAACAACAAGACTAGAGTGAAAAATGAGAAATAACACTGCGCTAACGCCTTGAAAAAGGCGCGCACAGTAATGTAGTAGTGCTGCGATTTGCTACGGCGTAGCAGTGGTCGTAGCAGGGCTACGAGTTGCTACGGCGTAGTAGGGTCGTAGCAGTGCTACGAAGTGGGCGGGGCCTGCGTAGCAGGCGCGAGCGTGTCGGCGTGGCCGCGGGGTGCGGCGTGCGGGGGGTGGAGTTCGGAGCGGCGCAGCGTAGGAGCGTGCGCTAGCGGCGAGAGTCCGTAGCGAAGTCGACCAAAAAAAAAATTACACCGCAGCAACACTCGTATATATATGGCCCGTCGCGGACGACGTTAGCGTTGGACGACGAAACGTTACGCTGAGCGCCGCGGCCCAATCGCAGCGCTCCTCGATCCCCTCGGATAGGATCGCCGCGCGAGCGGGGCGAGGCGGCGCGGCGGGGCTGTCGTCGCCCGAGACGCAGCGGCGGAGGGGGGGGGGGCATGTTTACTTGCTCGCACTTTTGTCTGCACTCGTCGTAGTGAAATCTATAATACACAATAACAACAACGAATCGTCTCGTTGCGACTCATGTAAAATTTTATCATGAACAAAATAACGAAAAAAAAAAAAAAAAAAAACCCGCATTACACTTAATTCTCGTCACCAACTTCACCACAAATTGTGGAATTACAGTGTGAGGTATGATGATGATGATGATGGTTACACGATTCGTTGGTGTAATCACTAAAACGAATCTAATTAGAAGTGGCGGACTAGCTAGGAGATCGAGTATAATAGAAATAGAAAAAATTACGAAATCTATTCAGCCGGTCTCGAGATTTGACCTTAAAAACACACATTTAGCGATTATTATTTTCTTTTTATAATAAGTAGATAATATATTGTTATATAGGCTGCAGGCAACCAGGCATACCATTACTCGTTTATCTGTTATTATAATTTTTGTGACATCGAATCGAACAATGGTTTTATACCTATTTTCCAGGTTTTCTACAGCAAACCTGTGACATTTTTTGTCACTTGGTATCAATTTATAGGCTGACGTATATATAACTGCCGAAATGAGCACTGTTAGTGAAAATGTACCAACAAAAATATGCAAAGATGCAAATGCAATTATGTACCTAATCAGATGTCTAATTTATATACCTACACTGACGACGTAGTTAAATGGCAATCGAGACATCGGGTGCACTATCATAACGGTTCTCTTTATCCTTTAGGTATTTACTATTTTTTGTTTCTTTTTGATATTTTTTTTTTTTTTAATACTTACTGTCTGATTGTTAAGACTGTAATTCATAATATAATAGGAGTTGCATTTCCTCCGTAGGTGGACGGTCATTATGAGGATAGGGGATACATAAACGGATGCAGCGGGCGGGGTAAATTTTTTTTTTTACGTTTTTGACTTTGTATCCGTTAAATAGAAACTGTCATATCAACACGATATTGCGTTAAGACGAATCATATTGTGGCCCTGAAAAGGGCCTTTTGTTTGTGAGCAATGCGGTGCGATACGTGCATGTAGGTACTGTTTGTATGCATACACGCACGATATGATGCTCTGCTGCGACCGCGGCGCCGCCTGCGGCTGCGTTCAGCGCACCATATTTAAGCCTTCTTCTCGGTCTTCTTGGGCAAAAGCACGGCCTGGATGTTAGGCAGCACACCACCCTGAGCGATTGTCACACCGGAGAGCAGCTTGTTCAACTCCTCGTCGTTGCGGATGGCAAGTTGGAGATGACGCGGAATGATCCTGGTCTTCTTGTTGTCCCTGGCGGCGTTGCCGGCCAACTCGAGCACCTCAGCGGCGAGGTACTCCATCACGGCGGCCAGGTACACGGGCGCTCCGGCACCGACACGCTCCGCATAGTTGCCGTTACGTAGCAGCCTATGGATACGTCCGACGGGGAACTGGAGGCCAGCACGGTTCGAACGGGACTTTGCCTTTCCCTTAACTTTGCCACCTTTACCGCGACCAGACATGTTGGTAGAGTTTTAGATTGTTTACACGAACAGATGAGAAAATATCACACGCTATCTACGCGCGTAATGTGGATATCGTGAGCAGAGTGTGAGTGTGCGCGACCGAGCTCTGTTTAGCTGTTTTTATAGTCGCCCCCGGTTACGATGCTCGTCGGTGGGGCGACAAGGTGCGGCGCCACTAGCGAAGTGAGCCGAGTGATCGTTCTGCGTATTGCCGTCTCGCTCGATCAAACATACCCTCGCTCTCGCTCTTCTCTCGAGTCGAGACTGCTCTGAGAACGAATCAATTAGAGAAAAGTAGCTACCTACTTACTTATGCGATGAAGTCGAATACAGGTGCATATTTTAGCTTAGTTGCCCTGGCTGGGGGCCTTAACTTCTTGTTAGTGGCCACCGCAGGGTTTGTCCGGTTAAGTAGTCAACAGCCTTAGCGTGCTGAACTACGAGTGGTCCTAATCTAAAAAAAAAAAAAAAAAAATACAGGTGCATAATTAATTTTGTACATAATTATAATGAAACGCATGAATCATGACCAAGAATAGGGAAACCAATCTCAATCTCAATGTCAATGCAATTGCAATCCATTTAAAACTCAATAGGTAATTATATGTTAATAATATGTCAAAACTATACAACCCCTATCCTACTATAGGGGTTGTATAGTTTTGACATATTAATGTTAGAATACCTAAGCATTTAGAATATAAAATTAAACTCAATACCATTTAGTAATACGGTTGCGATGGGCGCTAGTGTTACGACTCAAGAGTACGAAATTAATGTCACAATATCAATGTCGATCGAATTCGATCCGAATTGGATTCAAGACTTCAATAGTAAGCCCCTCGGGTCGCGTCACTCCGCTGAATGTTTGCGGTCGCGAATTTTTTTGTCATTTTTCCCAATTGCTCTTGCCACTGCTCTGCTGGCGGGGGTGCGGGGAAGGGGGGGGGGTACCCCGAGCGCGGCGGCGGCGTTAGCCGCCGCCGCAACGGGACCCCTGTCGGTCCGGGGACCTATTTCGTTTCTGGGACCTGGGACCTGCCACCACCCAACTACCTCTTACGTGTACCTAACCTATTATCACACATTACCTACTACCTACGTATCACGTTTGGTACTTCATTATATTATTTCTTTCTAAAATTCGTATTTACTTAAGTACTTACTTACCCTTCTTTGTTTCACTTTCGCTCCACTTCTAACTAACTAACTAACTTACTTACTTAGTTACTTAACTAATCTGTGGAAAATGCGCGCGCACATCACGCATCACACATCACACATTAGTCATTACCTACTTGCATACTCTAGTCTAAGTCTAGTGTCTACTTAGTTTACTACCCTACCTACCTAGCGCCAACTGCCAACTGCCAACAGCCAACAGCCAACAGCCAACAAACCAAGCCATCTCTTCGTTCTGACAATACTTGTCATCTTTCTATGTCATGTCATGTCACATCATACCATACCATACCATACCATACCATACCATACCATAGGTACCATACTCCGCATTTCATTTCTTGTTGTTGTACCCAACTACCTTTCTTTCAATTAGACTTACATACTTACGTAGGTAGGTAGGTAGGTAGGTCGTTTGCGTGTTTCGTTTCGTTTCGTTTCGTTTCAAGTCTTAACTAAGTTGAGTGGAGCCTCCTTATTCTTATATGAATTATATAGTTGTCATAACCATAACCCCCGCCCCGCCCGAAGGGGTAGTCAGAGGTGCACATTACACGGTGCACACCGCTTAATCTAAAAACAAACACTCACTTTTCACTATTTACGTTACGTACCTATGTATGTGTCGGGCACGTTTCCACTAATTAATACAATTAGGTACTTTGTGCCCGACCCGGGAATCGAACCCGAGACCCATTGCCCGCTTGCAGTCGCCCTTGCGTTGCGGCCACTCGGTGCTTACTACCTACCTACGTTTATGTTCGGTTCGGTTCGATTCGATTCGTTTTTGACTCTGTCTGTATACAAGAAACGAATATTTTCTAAAATATTCATGAACACATTGTTAGCCCTGAAAAGGGCTTTTTGGTGTGCGCTTGTTAAGCGCCGGGAATGAGGACGCGATGCACCCCGCACCCGCGTCGTCGCGTTCGTACGTTCCCGAGGACGTTGCACGCGTGCGTTTCTTGCACCGCACGTCACGTCGCGGCTGCGGCTGCGACGGTGACGATGTTGATGTTGATGTTGTCGACGTCGCCGTGCCGCTTCGCGGCGTCATCAGCCGATGGTGATGATGATGATGATGATGATGATGATGATGATGATGATGATGCGGCGAGCGAACGCGCGGCGTTCCCGTCGTCGGTACCGCGCCGAAGCGGCGACTGAGGATAAGAAGCAGCAGATTACTTCTTCGCGGCGGCTGCTTTCTTGGCTGCCGGCTTCGATTTGGGCGTAGCGGCGGCTGCCTTCTTGGGTTTGGGCGCTTTAGGTTTCTTGGTCGGGGGCTTGGCGGTCTTCTTCGCTTTCGGTGCGGCGGCGCCCTTCGCTTTGGCGGGAGCGGCGGCCTTCTTGGGCGCGGGCTTCTTCTTGGCCGCGGCGGCCTTCTTGTCCTTTGCTGCAGACGATTTAGCGGACTTCGCGGGTGAACCCGAGGCCGCCGACGCCGACGCGGCCGCGGCCGCGGCCTTCTTGCTCTTCGCGCCGGCCGCGGAGGCGGTGGCCTTCTTGCCGGCGGCGCCGGCTTTCGATGCGGCGGACGCGGACGCGCCAGACTTGCCGGCGGCCGCCTTTCCAACTGCACCGGCGGGCTTCTTCGCCGCGGCCGATTTCGATTCGAGCTTGAAAGATCCCGAAGCGCCCTTGCCCTTGGTCTGGATGAGAGTACCGGATTCGACGGCGCTCTTCAGATACTTTCTGATGAACGGAGCCAGTTTCTCGGCGTCGACCTTGTACTGGGCGGCGATGTACTTTTTGATAGCCTGCAGGGAGGAACCGGTACGTTCCTTCATCTCCTTGATCGCGTTGTTGACCATCTCGGAGGTCTTGGGATGGGTCGGCTTCGCCTTCGGTTTCTTAGCGCCTCCCGCCTGTCTGCCGGTTTGTTTCTTCGCCGGGGTGGCGGGCGCCGGTGCTTCGGTTGCGACTGCCGTATCTGCCATTTTCTTCTTTGTTTGTTTGTTTGTTTGTTTGTTGGATGGATGATTACGAACGAACGAAAGTTGCGTGCGTCGCGTACGACCGTAGAAGAACTAATGTAAAGTGAGTGTGAAGTGAGAGACTTAGATGTCGCCACTAACAAACCTTATAGGATCGAGATTCCCTCGGTCGAATGGCGCGCGCTAAGGTACCCCGGAACTTTACCGTAACGAGCGCGGTGATGTCGCGGAACGTTTTCTCGTCGGAACTGTCGAAAGTTTTCACTAACACGCGTCTAATAAAATCGGTAAAAATGATGGAAAACCGTGAGTTTTCGGGCGACGGACGGTGTTCCCGTGTCGCTCATGAAGCTGAGCGCCGGGGCGCAACGCCGTTCGCCGGGTGGACGGCGAGATCGGCGCGTGCCGCTGTTTTATTTCGGAGACTGCGTACCTAGCGTCGGTCGGGTCCGGTTCAAAATGTTATTTTCTCTATAGGATCGATAGTTACCGGCGATCGAGGTCGACGTATCAACGGGGAGGATATCGAGCTTTCGCCGCGACAGCAATTCGTCTATATTCGACGGTCTCGGGGGCCAGTTATCGAGTCGAAAGTGAACCGTCGTAAAACACCGCGGCCGCCCGGCCGGCCGCGTACCGCCTGCACTCAGACCTGCCTGGACCGAAGACGAAGGCTCCTCTCGTCGGTGGTGTGTACCCTCGCACGCTGCACATACGCGACGATACACGTCCGTCTCCGCGACGGACTCTCGGATCGCCGCATTGCACTCTCGATTAATTACCTAATACAAACGATACAATACATACAATAGCCTACTACTTACGTAGTAAGAGACTGCGACTGCGACTGCGACTGTGTAAGCACACAGCGTACGCGACGTTACCGTGATAATTTATTGTTTCATAATAGGGAACGATAAAATACAACGATGACTTGTACATACCTACCTACTTAATTATAATTCCCAATAGGACGTAATGTAAATGTCGTTTTTTTTCTCTCCTCTAAGTACTTACCTACTAGCTTATAATCATGCGACACCTTGTGCCTAGCTAGACACGAATAGCTTAACAGACGTCGTATCCATCCATCCATCCATCCATCCATCCATCCATCCATCCATCCATCCGTCATACGTCTACTTATTATAGCAGACCTACTATACTACTGCTGTTTTGCTAGTTCATAGATAGTACTGCCATCTCCGATACATCTGTAGGTAGGTAGATAGATAATAAATTAGATATATGTGATCGTGACTCGTTGGTACTTACTTAGTTACCTAATAACTTATTTACTTACTTACTCACTTACTTACCTACCTACCTACCTACCTACCTACCAACCAACCAACTAACTAGGTACACACAATAACTTAATTAATGATAATAATAACACGATCCTTATTCATCTCGCATTTTCAGGTGGACGATGACGAGCAGCAGCAGCAGCAGCAGCAGCAGCAGGAGCAGAGAGAGAGGGCGCCCGCCGGCTCGAACGGCGAGGGAGGGAGGATGAGATGCAACGAAGAAATCAAGCAAGCGACAAAATCGATGAATGTTATGAAAGTCTCATTATGTCCATGTACGTTTATATATGTATGTGTGTCGCATATTATTAAATTTATTTATCGACTGTTCATTGAGCATTGCTTATAAAGTAAGTATAAGATAAGATAGCTACGTAATATTCCTTCGTTATATTAAGTTATTATGTGTCGCGTGTCTATGTATATAATTATATTATTTATGTTAAAAGAACTCGCAACGATGTTAAACTTAGGCTTAATAAGTCCACCGTTGCATATTGTATAAGAACCGAAGAATAAAATAAAACCTTGTAGTAGGTAGTAGGTAGGCTAAGTTTGCGATTGTTTTTTTGTTTTTTCCTCTTATACATAATTATTTAGAGGTACATAGAACTCTTATAAATAATATTATACCGGAGGCCTAACTATCATATATTACTTACCTATAAGTTAGGTCAGTCAGTAGTTAGTTCGGTTAGGTAGGTAGGTAGGATGGGATAGGAAGGTAGGTAGGTAGGTAGTAGGTACGTACGTTCGTTTTTGGTAGACTATACTGTTATCAAGAAACGTTCATATTGGTTTCGAATCATATGCGGCCCTGAAAAGGGCCTTTTTTTGTATGCGACGCGCGCTAGCACGCACGCGGCGAGTGGATGCCACCCGCGATAGTCGAGGTGGCGCTCGCCGCCGGCGTCCGGTGGAGCGAAGCTTAACCGCCGAAACCGTACAGGGTACGTCCCTGGCGTTTCAGGGCGTATACCACGTCCATGGCGGTGACGGTCTTCCTCTTGGCGTGCTCGGTGTAAGTGACGGCGTCACGGATCACGTTCTCGAGGAACACTTTCAGCACGCCTCTGGTCTCTTCGTAAATCAAACCGGAGATACGTTTCACTCCACCTCTGCGAGCGAGACGACGGATGGCGGGCTTCGTGATACCCTGGATGTTATCACGGAGTACTTTCCTGTGACGCTTGGCTCCTCCTTTTCCGAGCCCCTTTCCTCCCTTACCGCGACCGGTCATGTTGATTGATAGAAATGTGTCGTGTATTCGAAAACGAACGAAACGAGCGATGCACGCTAACGAACAACGCAGGCGAGAATGGTTCTCGTCGCGTCAAATGGGCCTCTATTTATACACGAGCCGGGTATGCGAGCCGAACTCGCCACGAGAGGTGTGCGGGGAGGGGACGATACGACAGCGGAGAGCGCTGGTTGGTCGATGACGATTCTTTCGCGATTCCTTGATATTCAATGAACTATAAGTAAACGATTAAGAATTTTGTCCAGACTCAACTATAATCGACGATAGTAAAGATTTAAGGATAAAAGCTTATTTGGATAAGTATGTAGTTAGTTAGTTAGTTATTTATGTTGTTAGTTAACTCACTCACTCACTCACTCGCTCGCACTCTCTCTCTCTCTCTCTCTGTCTGTCTGTCTGTCTGTCTGTCTGTCTTTCTTCATTGTCCATCCAAACTAGCTAGCTAGCTAGCTAGCTACCTGACTGACTGACTGACTAGGTAGGTAGGTACGTAATAAATATTATTATGTCAGTTAAACACACATACACAGCGTACTGTACTGATCAGTAATTCACCTACCTACCTACCTACCTACCTACCTACCTACCTACCTACCTGACTGAATTAGTAGACTGAACTAACGACTAGACGTGTATTTTAAATTTGATGCTTTATCCAATTCGAAACCACAATTACGGCAGTCGAAGATACCTAGTTAATTACTAACTTATCGTGTTGTACACTAAGTACCCTACGGTACCTAGTACATAGATATAATTAAATTAGGAAGGAATTCATCCAATTGGAATATGTTGGATCTACGCACTTACTTCGTTTTAATAAGTAGGTATATTTGTTGTCCTCTGTGTTGTATGTAGGAATAGGGACCTGAGTACATACTTACCCAATATATAATTATGATTTCTGTTACCTATGATGAGTGCGAACACACACTTCCCTTGTTTATAGCTAGCATTCATTGATTATAGTATTAAGCATTTAGGTAGGTAAGTGTCACACGGGGAATTTATTAGGTATTAGTTGCTAAATAATTATAGTAAGCTTTTTAAACTCTTATTTACATACCCTAAATGTAGAATTTGAATATTGTACTCAATATCAATATTCCTAAATATTTTATTTGCATGTAAGTGTACTTCTAGGTGTCCTAGTTCGGGTACCTTATATAGGTTTAAGCAACGCGATTAGGTACCAGGTAGGTAGGTAGGTAGGTAGGTAGGTAGGTAGGTAGGTAGGTAGGTAGGTAGGTAGAAGGTAGATGATGTTAAATTTAACGTTTTCGACTTTCGTTTTATGAGAAACCTTTGTAAAATCAGATGCATATGTGGCCCTGAAAAGGGCCTTTTGTTATCAGTGAACGGACGAGAACGCGCGCAAAGTAGGCAGTGCGTTAGTCGCACCGTGCGTGCGCGCGTGCCTCGCACCGTTGTTGTTTAAGCGCGTTCACCTCGGATCCTACGCGCCAACTGGATGTCCTTGGGCATGATGGTGACACGCTTGGCGTGGATGGCGCACAGGTTGGTGTCTTCGAACAGACCGACCAGGTACGCTTCGCTGGCCTCCTGGAGTGCCATCACGGCAGAGCTCTGGAAACGGAGATCGGTCTTGAAGTCCTGAGCGATCTCACGGACTAGACGCTGGAACGGCAGCTTGCGGATCAACAACTCGGTACTCTTCTGGTAACGACGGATCTCACGAAGGGCGACAGTTCCGGGCCTGTAGCGATGGGGCTTCTTGACGCCGCCGGTGGCCGGTGCGCTCTTACGCGCCGCCTTGGTGGCGAGCTGTTTCCTCGGGGCCTTGCCACCGGTGGATTTACGAGCGGTCTGCTTGGTACGGGCCATTTCGGTCGGTACGAGTTAAAATTTCAAAGTTAAGAGACCAAAGAGTAAAGACACTGCTCCGGACGAACGTTGGAGAGAGAATAAAACTCGCCGCGTTTTTATTTTTATTAGATTAGGACCACTCGTAGTTCAGCACGCTAAGGCTGTTGACTACTTAACCGGACAAACCCTGCGGTGGCCACTAACAAGAAGTTAAGGCCCCCAGCCAGGGCAACTAAGCTAAAATTTAAAACTAAATGACCGCATCGCTGAGGGCACCCCCTGTGGGGTACGAACCTCGGCTCAGCGGGGCCATTTCGGGGGGGCAGCAAGTCGGGACAGGCTGGGTCTGATTATTTACGGGGCTATTTAGCGTTACTATTTGCTCAGCTACGCGGGCTGGCTCCATATGCAAGGGACGCGGGGGATCGTTACCAGGACGTCGCGATGGGCCTCGGCGGCGGGGCCGGAACGTGGAGCGCGGTCTGTATTTGTATTTTCTCAGAGTACTAGTTTCCCTACTGCTTTCCTGTAGGATTGTGGTGGGGTCGTCGGGTTGGACTAAGGCGTGCCGGGGTCGTCTGATGCGGGATATTTGAGAGGGGGTGTACCGGGCGGCCGCTACAATGAGGGGGTTTGGGTGCTTCTCCGCAGATTCAAAATAGCGCTTGGTCAAGCGTTTCATGAACTGCTTCAAAGTCGGAATTTTGAGATCGAGATGGAGTCGATCGTTCCTCAGGCACCACGGGGCAGACGTGGCCCTTCGGAGAAAACGGTTTTGGAGGGTTTGCATCCTATGGATCGTGCTGTCGTGTGCTTGAGCGAAAACCGGGCAGGCGTACGTCATGATAGGGCGTATGCAAGTGGTGTAAATGCGAAGTTTGCATTTAAGCGATAGTTTGCTGCGTGCATTCAGCATGGGGAAGAGTCGACCAAGGGCGAAAGCGGCCCGCGAGCGAACCGTCTTAACGTGCTCTCGAAAACTAAGGTGGTGGTCGAGGATTACTCCAAGGTATTTGGCTTGCTTTTCCCAGGGGATCGGCTTACCGAACAGGGTGATCGGGGGGTAGAGTGAGTTGGCAAGTGCGGGGTTTGTTGAACAGTACCGCCTGACTCTTGTCGGGATTTACTTCTATTCTCCATCTCCGGAACCAGTCGCCCAGGGCGGCTGCGGAGTTTTGGAGTTTGTTGGCTATGAGTGTTGGGTTTCTACCAGAGTGGTAGATTGCCGTATCGTCGGCGAACAGGGAGAGTTGTACTTGAGGGTGGATTGGTATGTCGCTGGTGTACAGAGTGAACAAAAGGGGGGAAAGGACGGCGCCTTGTGGAACGCCGGCTCGGATTGGTCGGGAGGTTGAAAGCGCTCCCTCGATGCGGTATCGAAAGGAGCGGTTCGACAAAAAGTCTCGTAAGATGAGTACGAGGCGATCTGGCACGCCGAGTTGGTATAGCTTGAAGATCAAGCCATTGTGCCAGACTTTGTCGAACGCTTTCGCTATGTCAAAGAAAAGAGCCCCCGTCATCATGCCGCGTTGAAAGCGTTCACTGACAAACTCGACGATGCGGTGGGCCTGGTGTACGCTAGAGTGATGGGCTCGAAAGCCAAACTGCTGTATGGGAATGAGGCTCTTTGCTTCGGCGTAATCCTTGAGACGCTTGTAAATAAGTCGCTCGTAGATCTTACCGAAAGCACTGAGTAGGCTGATCGGGCGGTAACTGCTCGGGGAGGACCTAGGCTTACCGGGCTTGGGGATGCCAATCACGATAGCCTCTTTTCACGTCTGAGGGAACATGTTATGGGCCAGGGCGCCATTGAAGATGGCAGTCAGGAGGACTATCAACTGGGCGGGAAGGAGTTTGAAGACCCTATTGGTCATGCCGTCTCTGCCCGGGGCTTTTCTGTGATGGAGGCCTTTGATCACGTCCGCTACTTCGTCGGGAGTGACGGGGGGCAGCGGGGCGTCAGGGTCCTCAGAAGGGGGTAGGGCAGTTCTGCGTTCGACCTCGGCGTCCACTCTAGCGAGATGGGCCGGGTCAACTGGTAGGGTGCTGGGGGAGCATTGGAGTTCCAGGCTGTCGGCCAGGCATTCGGCTTTTTCTTCGTCGTCGAAGGCGAAGGTTTTGTCGGGGCGAACAAGAGGGGGAACTGAGGTAACCTCAGGGGAGCGCAACTTCCTCTGGAGGTTCCAGAAGGCCTGATGGGTTGGTTCGATCTCACTTAGTAGCTTTTCCCAGCGTTTTTCACGCAACTCATTGATGCTGTTGCTTACCTTGCGCTGTAAGTAACGCATGTGAGTTTTGTTATTGGCGCAAGGGAAAGCCCTATAGGCACGAACGGCCGCGTTCTTCTCAGACAGCAGGGCACGCAACTCGTCTGGGAGCCTCCAACGGTGATCGCTCACCGCGGGAACCTCCCTCGAACTCTCGTTCAGGACGGACTGCACGTGCTCTGTTAGAGAGTCGATAGCGGCCGCCGTGTCTGCGGCGGACTGGATGTTATCGGGGATCCTGTCCAGGTGAGGCGAATTGGTGGATTTTAGCAGTTCGCTTACTTTCCCCCAGTTCGTTATCACCCGGGTAGGAGGCGGTTGATCTGGGTCCACTGGGCCGGTTCTGGGGGTTAATCCCAGGATGACCGGTCTGTGGTCAGAGTCGAGCTCGTCCATCGCCTCCACAGAGTGCAAACGCAAGTTTACGTTTCTGAGAAGGGCGATGTCGAGGACGTCCGGCCTATGGGTGGGATCGAACGGGTAGTGGGTAGGATGCATCGGGGCGACAACATCGAAACCGAGGGTCGAGCAAAGGTCGTACACCACCTTCCCGCGAGGGTTGGTGATGTTGCTGTTCCACGCGGGGTGTTTGGCGTTGAGGTCACCCGCCACGATGACGGAATCGCTCAAGCCGAAGATGGAGTTGAGATCGTCTCGGATCGCGTTGTTAACCTCATGTGCCTCCGAGGCGGAGGCAGGGGCAGGTGGAAGGTACGCGGAAGCTATGGTGATCGGGTTATGTCCCGTCATGCCTAGCCGACAGACCGACACCTCCAAATGCTTGAGAGGGGGGGGATCCATAGGAATGCAATGCAGGGAGCCTTTGTAGTATATGAGGGTTCCTCCTTTGTGACAACGAGACCTGTCATTGCGGACTAACCTGTAGTTCGCAATTTTCGGGTCTCGGACATGGGGTTTGAGGAATGATTCTTGGATCAAGAAGATGTCTATTCGATGGTCACGGAGGAATGTGGCGACTTCGTCGCGTTGGTTGCTAAGACCGTTGGCGTTGAAGAACCCTAACCTAAGGGCAGTCGGCTTTAGCCTTCTTGCCGTGTTCCTATCCATAATTAATTATGGGTTTGGAGGGACCTAATGGCGGCGTGAACGTCAGGGTACTTTTCGTACACCTGCCGGATGGCTTGGAGGTTGCCTCTGCAGGCCTTCAATTCGGAGGCTAGTTGGATAGCCCGGGGGGGTATAGAACGCACAGAAGGTGCTAGAGATGATTTCAAAGGGATCGAAGTCGATCCCTTGGGCAGGGGTGACCGGGGCGCGTTGTGCGGGGGGTAGCGGGGCCGGTGGCTGGGATGGTGTGGCCTGAGGGGCTTGCGGGGGGGGGCATGGGACGGTCCATGAGCCCGGGGAGGGCCTGAGGGGCCTGGGTGGGGGGAGGGATGGGGCGGTCCATCAGTCCGGGGATGGCCGGTTGTTGGACCGTCCTCAGCGCCGGGAAATGACGCTGAGTATTGAGTATGCTCCATGGACTTGGGCGTTGGGGGGCAAGGGGGGTTTGGGGGCATTCCCTTAATTGGCGGGCGATGGCTCGCTTCACCAGTTTGGGCGCCGACGACTTGGGAGCTTTGGAGCATCCCCGGTAATTTGCAGGGTGGCCGGATTGGCCGCACAGCACACAGCTGGGTGGCTCTGTGCAGAGGGAGCGGTCTTTGGGGCGGGGACAGTCCGCCGTTGGATGGTCGCCTAGGCACTTGACGCACCTAGGCTTGCCATGGCAATTTTTTGCCGCGTGGCCATATAGTTGGCATCTGTGGCATTGCGCCAAATTGCCATTTTTGTGGGGTCTCTCCACCTTGAGGCCGGAGAGCCCGCAAATCTTGGTGATTGAATACACCGGGTGATAACCATCAGTGGGAGCGCACGAAGCGACCACCATGTTGTATTTGGTCCCATCTTTCCTGTGCATTCTGTGCACGTGAGTGACTGGCACTCCTTGGTCCCGAAGATCTTCGGAAATCTCCTGTTCGGAGATTTCCGTTGGGATGTTCTTGAAGACCACCCGGACGTGGGTGGGGTCCGCGATCTGCTCCGGGGGGAGTCCGGGTTTGGTCTCCTAGGAGGAGACCCGGAAGTAGGCCGAAGCCTGAAGTCCCGTTTCTTAGGCGGGGGGTGGTGGTGGAGGGGGAGGGCATTGGGGCTTGGGGGATAAACCCAAGTCTCCCAATAACGCCTGGAGGCGTGAGAAGAAGGTTTCTTGAAGGTCTGGCCTGGAAGCCAGACTCTCCAAGATACCTTCCAGTATTTCTTTCGACATCTTATGAGGGCTAATCCTACGGCAGTCCCCTAAAGATGCCCACCGTGAACGCTTTCCTAGCGTTTGACACCCGAGAAGAAAGCGCCAAACAAACTCGGGCGACGCTACTGCCGGTGGCCTGAAGGGCCGATGTACCTGTCCCTCTGGGCGGGATAAACCCGGAGGTGTGTAGCCTCGCTGCCGGGTGTAGGCAGGGAGGTGAGTACCTAAGGTGTGCCCTAAGCTTGTAAATCCCGTTGCCAGTCTCAATGTGCAACGGGTCCCTATGCGCCTTAACGCACTCGTTAAGGCGGAGCTGTGAAAAGAGCGGGTTAGACAACTGGGTACAGCTAGGGGAGCCCCCAGAACTGTGGTCCCAGCGCCCTTCCGATATTTGACGTTACCCTGAAGGGGTAAACGCCGGTGTGATCGGGTCCCACACCACCTGGGTTGTTGTCACCGTTGGGTTACCCCCAGGTACCGCTAAACTGCGGTTTTAACAACAAGACTAGTAGTGAAAAATGAGAAATAACACTGCGCTAACGCCTTGAAAAGGGCGCGCACAGTAATGTAGTAGTGCTGCGATTTGCTACGGCGTAGCAGTGGTCGTAGCAGGGCTACGAGTTGCTACGGCGTAGTAGGGTCGTAGCAGTGCTACGAAGTGGGCGGGGCCTGCGTAGCAGGCGCGAGCGTGTCGGCGTGGCCGCGGGGTGCGGCGTGCGGGGGGTGGAGTTCGGAGCGGCGCAGCGTAGGAGCGTGCGCTAGCGGCGAGAGTCCGTAGCGAAGTGATAAAAATTACACCGCGGCAACACTCGTATATATATGGCCCGTCGCGGACGACGTTAGCGTTGGACGACGAAACGTTACGCTGAGCGCCGCGGCCCAATCGCAGCGCTCCTCGATCCCCTCGGATAGGATCGCCGCGCGAGCGGGGCGAGGCGGCGCGGCGGGGCTGTCGTCGCCCGAGACGCAGCGGCGGAGGGGGGGGGGGGCATGTTTACTTGCTCGCACTTTTGTCTGCACTCGTCGTAGTGAAATCTATAATACACAATAACAACAACGAATCGTCTCGTTGCGACTCATGTAAAATTTTATCATGAACAAAATAACGAAAAAAAAAAAAAAAACCCGCATTACACTTAATTCTCGTCACCAACTTCACCACAAATTGTGGAATTACAGTGTGAGGTATGATGATGATGATGATGGTTACACGATTCGTTGGTGTAATCACTAAAACGAATCTAATTAGAAGTGGCGGACTAGCTAGGAGATCGAGTATAATAGAAATAGAAAAAATTACGAAATCTATTCAGCCGGTCTCGAGATTTGACCTTAAAAACACACATTTAGCGATTATTATTTTCTTTTTATAATAAGTAGATAATATATTGTTATATAGGCTGCAGGCAACCAGGCATACCATTACTCGTTTATCTGTTATTATAATTTTTGTGACATCGAATCGAACAATGGTTTTATACCTATTTTCCAGGTTTTCTACAGCAAACCTGTGACATTTTTTTGTCACTTGGTATCAATTTATAGGCTGACGTATATATAACTGCCGAAATGAGCACTGTTAGTGAAAATGTACCAACAAAAATATGCAAAGATGCAAATGCAATTATGTACCTAATCAGATGTCTAATTTATATACCTACACTGACGACGTAGTTAAATGGCAATCGAGACATCGGGTGCACTATCATAACGGTTCTCTTTATCCTTTAGGTATTTACTATTTTTTGTTTCTTTTTGATATTTTTTTTTTTTTAATACTTACTGTCTGATTGTTAAGACTGTAATTCATAATATAATAGGAGTTGCATTTCCTCCGTAGGTGGACGGTCATTATGAGGATAGGGGATACATAAACGGATGCAGCGGGCGGGGTAAATTTTTTTTTTTACGTTTTTAAACCCTATGGAAATGACAATTATGAGTTCAAATCCCAAGACGCTATTTCTTTCAAACTACTCAACTCATTCGACTGAAGTTCCGTCCAATGATAGATTGAGACCCGATAGAAAATAGAAAGGAGTTAACCTGGAAACTCCCACAGGAATCGGAACTACGCGTCATAATCCCGGACCGTTATTTCTTTTAAACTACTGATCTTATATGACTGCCATTCCATACACTGATAGTTTGAGACTACAGAAAGGACATAGAACAGTTTTTATTCCGAAAATTTCACAGGAACAGTAACTGTACGAGTAAAACTTAGTACAATATAATTAGTCAATTCCATAGAACAGTCGTCTTATATTTAACACCATATGAAATACCACTAATTAGCGGACCGTAAGGCTGCAGTATGGTGCTGGTGCGCCTTGCTCGGTCTTCGTGTATTTTCATTAGCACTAAGTCTAGCGCCGCTCGTGAGTCTTCTACAGGCGAGTGACCGGCGCTTCCGCACTGAATCACGCGGCCCAGCACCTCCTCGGAGAGAGCACGCAACGATCCTCGCATGGGAAAACTCCGAGGATGAGGATGCATTGTACACGTATCCACCACTGCGCTATGTAAAAGTTTATGTTGCACGTAGGTCATTTTCGAGGGCATACCCAATGAGGATTGTGTCAGTACCCACGAATTCAAGAATATCATCTTGAACGTCTCTCAACGTCTTAGTCGCGAGCGCCAAGTCGCGCGGCCTGATGCCGGAAAAAAGAGTATTGGTATCCACAACCGGTGTACTGGGTTTTATGAATGATTCATACACTAGTCGTCCATCAGCGGCGATCACCGCAACGCTGGCTAATTCCAAGCTTGCATTTGTGTAGCACATTTCTGTGTCCAAGGCGTAGATATCACCGACATTCATTCCAGGACGAGTGCCACTCCACACATGAAATCGGGCTACGCCGCAGCTTTTAGAACCCACTAATGACACACAATTCGACCTGCCTAATCTAATTTTTCTAAACAAATGTTTAATGGTATTATTAACTAAAGTGGTATTTTGTTACTTGAAGGGTAACAATTAAGTGAAGACATTTAGTTAATAAGTACTTGTAATCCTCAAAGTTATTATTGTGAAAGTCAGATCATCTAATGTTCCGCGTGGTATTTATAAATAACTAGCTAGCTGTTCCCCGCGACTTCGTCCGCGTATAATACCTCTAATGACTCCTGGCAATTTTTGGATTTATTATTTCGTCCTTTCCAATGCTGTGTAACAAATCTTGTCAGAATCGACTCAGTCGTAGTTTTATTTATTTTATTTTGTCTATTTGAAAACTCAACAGCTTATTAATATAGTTACATGAGTTGGGAATACACATCACACATGTTGAGGTGACCAGATTGGGCTACAGTACTCCAAAATGCTTTAGACATAAGCGTAGTATAAAATCTTTAGAGTATGACAATTTTCAAATGGCTTACTAATACGAACTACAAAACCAAGGTTTCGAGACGCTCTGTTGGTGATGGTGTCAATATGTTGGTCAAAAAGCAACTTAGAATTAAGCATTTTACCAAGATCTCTGACTACATTGACCCTTTCGATCGCATTATGATTGAATCTATACGAATACCTAATTGGGAATTTGGAACGGCCGAAGCTAATGCATCGGCATTTAGATATATTGACGGTGATATTATTTTGTTTATAATACCTGAATAACGCATCAAGGTCGCGTTGTATTAGTTCACCATTGTGAACAGTTATTCATTTCATTGAAATATTATATCAAATAACATAGAAATGTATGCTATTTGATTATTATAAATTAGTTGGAGTCTGTTTGTTATGTTAGAAATTGATGTGATTTCTTCATTGACTGAAGACAGTTGAAGGGGTTGAAAGTAACATAGGCTACATTTGTTTTCTAATCTACCACTTCTCTAAAACAGGTTGTAGAAGTTTGTACGGAGCATTACTTATTTCCGATGTTTAAAGACTACTTTTGTATGAGCAAATGTTGTGAATTTTTCATAATTAGGGATTAAGAATTTAAAACATTATCTACTTGGAAGCTACATGTATAGACCTAATTTTTGCGATTCTGAGCTATTCACCACCAGCATTATTTGATTCATACCTACGTATACGAGATACGAGTACGAAGGACATAGATCTTTACCTATAATGGGAATTTAGTAGTTTAATAGAAAAAAGTCTATATATATTCTTTTTAATCATTTATTAACCGCTTCAGATTTTATATAAACAAACCTTGGGGTCAGGGTAGGACAACGACCGGGCGGTGGTTCCTTCAGCTACCGCTTGCTCTTAGTAACAATTAACTTTTTTTTATGTTAAATAAATACACTACACTTTCAACAACGAATATCTATCAATGTATCTTACTGTTTTCCAAAAGCATTGAAAAATTTGTTTTTATACTTTCGTTTACAATATCACATTGTATACAATGTAATTCATACAAAAAATTCTTAAAAAACATGTGGCGTTTTATTTATAAACACCACGCGGAACATTAGCTGATCTGACTTTCACAATAATAACTTTGAGGATTACAAGTACTTATTACCTAAATGTCTTCACTTAATTGTGTCCCTTCAAGTTACAAAATACCATTTCAGTTAATAATACCATCGAACGTTCCGTCCACTGATAGATTGAGACCCGATAGAAAATAGAAAGGAGTTAACCTGGAAACCCCCATAGGAATTGGAACTACGCGTCATAATCCCGGAACGCTATTTCTTTTAAACTACTGATCTTATATGACTGCCATTCCATACACTGACAGTTTTAGACTACAGAAAGGACATAGAATAGTTTTTTTTTCGTAAATCTCACAGGAACAGGAACTGTACGAGTAAAACCTCTAGACTGCGTGTCAGATAAATCTCGACGCAGGTTAGGATGAAACATATAACAAGTTAGTTATTTTGTGCATTTAGGAGAAGGATAAAACAAAACAAAGTTTTTTGTAATAAAATAACACGTTTATTGCTGTTACTGCAATTCGAAGGCACATACTGTAACAGTCCGCGCAGCTCCGTCAACGTGACGAATTTGTCTCTTACAAAAGTCCGTTGACACAATATAATTAGTCAATTCCATAGAACAGTCGTCTTACATTTAACATAATATCAAATACCACTAATTAGCGGATCGTACGGCTGCTGTAGTATGGTGCTGGTGTGGCTTGCTCGTTCTTCGTATACTTTCATTAGCACTAAGTCTTTTTTTTTTTTTTTTTTAAGGGGGGAAAATCATCGAATGACTGCTCGCGCCTGGGTGAGGCGGGAGGGAGTGTCAGACTCTTACTGACTAAAAACCACCCCGTTCCTTCTCCTGCACGTCGAGCCGGAGCCCCGGTTACCCGTTAGGTTCTCCGCGACTCCGAATCGGCATCGGCCGTATTGGGCCCCATCTGTGGTGGTCTGATGGCTCTTTGAGGCGCGCGCGGAACGCGACGCGCCGTACGCTCGGGTCTGTTTCTGGTCGGACGGGGAGCCACCCATGCTCGCCGTCCGCAGGCCCGCGCTTACGGTGGCCGGAGATCGTCCCGCGATCCCCGACGCCCGGTGTGCCCTTCGTGATGGCTGGGTTGCGAGGAGGCAGCGCTTCGCTGCCTCACGCGTCCCGCCTCCTCCTTAGCTAGCATGACTGCTTCGCAAAAGGAGGAGACGGCTTCCCAGTCCCCCTCGCTCCGCATCATGGCCTGCACTAGGCCCGGACGCGAGAGGTCGCCATCGCCGATCACTTCCCTGAGGACACGGCGGTGCTCAGCCCACGCAGGGCATTCCGCGACAGTGTGTTCCACCGTGTCCTCAGGGCGGTCCTCGCAGTGATGACACCCGGACGTTTCCTCCCGCCCCATCAGACACAGGTACCTCCCGAAACTTCCATGTCCGGTGAGGACCTGCGTCAGGCGGTAGGTGAGGACGCCGTAGCGTCTCTCAAGCCACTCCTCAAAGAGGGGACTTACCGCTGCGATGGCAGCGAGCCCAGCCCTCGGTTGCGACAGTCGCTGCTGCCATTCCGCCATGAGATCGCGCCGGAGCTCATCCGGCCACGCACCTATCTGGCGCGGCAGCGGGGTTTCGTCCCGGCGACGTGCCTCCGCGCGCATGCTGTACACGCGCGCGAGCACCTTCGCCTCCAGATCCCACGGCGGTAATCCGGCAAGGAGGTTCGCCGACTCCCCAGAGATCGTGCGGTATCCGCGGATCATACGGATCGCCATGACCCTCTGTGACATGAGCAGCGTCCGAGCGGGACGCCGCAGCATGTTCGGCGCCCAAACAGGGGCGCCGTAGAGGGCCATGGACCGCACGACCCCGGCGTATAACCTCCGGCAGGAGGCGTTTGGCCCCCGAGGTTGGGGAGGATGCGCTTAAACGCCGCCCCCGCCCTCTCCAACTTTGGAGCCAAACGTCGGAAATGTTCAATGAAGTTCCACCGACTGTCGAGGACGAGTCCTAGGTACCTCATCGTCGTCTCGACGCCGATGGTAACTCCTCCCGCCGTTATTTGGGACCCACCCGGAGGTGGCGCGTTCCCGCGGCCATGAAAACACATGGCCTCGGACTTGTGGAGCGCCACCTCGAGTCCCAACTGCCGGATTCTCTCAACGACTGTCGCAACCGCTGTCGCCATTGAGTCGGCCGCCGCCTGGTGCGACCTCCCGTGCGCTAGCACCAGCGTGTCGTCGGCGTAGCATATTGTGCTAACGCCGTTCGGGAGGTCGGTGCGCAGCACCCAGTCATAACCGATGTTCCACAGGAGCGGCCCCAGAACCGAACCCTGTGGAACACCGCGTGACATATCTCGCCGGTTCCACTCGCCCCTGTGACCGGGGTAGCTGACGGACCTGTCCGTCAGGTAGGCCTCGATTACACGACGGAGGTAGGTAGGCACCCGATGATATCGGAGCGCCTCCAAGATGCAGCTCCAGGGCAGGGAGTTGAAGGCGTTGGCGATGTCCAAAGACACCGCCACTACGACCTTACCCCTGGATACTGCGGTCCCCGTCGTGAGGTCCCTAACGCGCATGATGGCGTCCACCGTGGAGCGCCCTCTGCGGAAGCCGAACTGGCCGTCCGAAAGGTCCGGCCCAATGTCCGTCAGGTGCGCGACGAGGCGGTTCGAAATTATTCTTTCGAACACTTTCCCCACCTCGTCGAGCAGCACTATGGGCCGGTATGCGGACGGAGAGTCCGCAGGGCGCCCCGTCTTCCGCACGAGGACCAGTTTACCCGCTTTCCAGAGAAGCGGGAACTGGCCTCTCTCCAAGCATGCGCTGTAGAGACCAATCAATCGAGGTCCGAGAGCCTCTGAGGCCAGGACCCATGCCTTGCCATGCAAGCCGTCGGGTCCTGGGGCGGTGTTCTTGGCGCCCATCCGGCGCACCGCCGCTCTCAATTCTGCCTCGGTCACTTCTGGGACGATGTCATCGTCGTCGTCGCTGTAGCCCGCGTCGGGCACCGCAGGGGGCGGAGTCATATACGGAGGGGTGAAGCCCCTCCACAGTCGGGGAACCGGGTGCCAATCACCTCCTCTAAGACTTCTGGCCGGAGACTCTGAGTGAGCGGGGGAGCCCAAGCGCGAAGCTTGTCGCGTACCATCCGGTACGGGCGTCCCCACGGATCTCTGTTCAGAGTCCCCAGCATCTCTCGGCGGGCCTCCTCCTTGGCCCGCAATATCTCCGCCTTGAGGGTGGCCTTGGCCGCCCTGTATCCCTCGTACAACTCCGCCTCTCTCGCCTCCGCATTCGGAGGACGGATGCGGCGCCTGCGGTGCCTAGTGTACCGGCGTCGCGCAGCAGTGCACGCCTTGCGTAACCCCGCAAGCTCTTGCGACCACCAGTACACCTGGCGCTTTTGCTGCCTCGACCGGATCCGGGGCATCGCCACGTCACAAATCCTGGACATGGCGTCCTGGAGCCACTTAGCCTCATCGTCGATGTCGGCAGGCCTGACCGGTGGTATCACCCAGGCCTGCACGATGGCGGCTTCCAGGAGCAGCTCCCGGTCCAACTGCTTTAGCGCCCAACGCGGGCCACATGGGGCCTGTCTGACCGGCGGGTCTGCGGACTCGGCGGAGACGCTGAACCGGATATACCGGTGGTCGGAGTACGTCTCCACCTCCTCCATGACACGCCAGTCAACAATACGCGGTGACAGAGCAGGGCTGGCGAACGAGATGTCCACCACCGACTCGCCCTGCATCCGCACGCACGTAGGGACAGAACCCCGGTTCAAGACGACTAGGCCTGCCTCAAGGGCCCAGTCTTCCACCATCCTACCCCGGACGTCGGTGAACCGGGAACCCCAAGCCAAGTTCTTGGCATTGAAGTCCCCGAGGACGAGCACGGGGAGGGAACGGAACCCGACGACGACGGTGAAGCACTAAGTCTAGCGCCGCTCGTGCGTCTTCTACAGGAGAGTGACCGCCGCTTCCGCACTGGATCATGCGGCCCAGCACCTCCTCGGAGAGAACCCGCAATGATCTTCGCATGGGAAAACCCCGAGGATGAGGATACATTGCACACGTATCCACCACTGCGCTATGTAAAAGTTTTAGTGCACGCAGGTCATTTTCGAGGGCATGACCAATGAGGATTGTGTCAGTACCCACGAATTCAAGAATATCATTTTGAACGTCTCCCAACGTCTTAGTCGCGAGCGCCAAGTCGCGCGGCCTGATGCCGGAGAAACGAGTATTGGCATCCACTACCGGTGAACTCGGTTTTACGAAAGTTTGGTATACTAATTCGCCATCAGCGGCGATGACCGCAACACTGGCTAATTCCAAGCCTGCAGTTGTGTAACACATTTCTGTGTCCAAGGCGTAGACGCCCCCGCGACGCGAATGGGCTCGTACGTATCCTTCGAGGGGCCCATTCATTCCAGGACGAGTGCCACTCCACACACGAAATCGGGCTACGGTGCAGCCTTTAGAACCCACTAATGACTTGCAACACGAGTAAGTACTCTCACTTACACGTCCCCAATGGTAAATACAAGTATCAAATTTCGTAAACTGTTCATCGACTGTCATTTGAAACTGTCTATCACATCTCACACAGGTATGTTCAACGGTGTCGACTTCTTCTTCGTCACTGTCGGATCGTGGAGTCGAATCCCATGATCCACGACCGCTGTCACCCTGTGAACCGGGTACAAACTCCGGAGCGTTGACATTCCAATGAGTAGGTCGAGGTCTAGGTCGAGGCGGCGGATTAATATACACCACTGCCTTCGAAGAGTTTGGCTCCAGTTCCACCGGATAGCCAAGAGTCCACATCCTTTCTGGAGACAGTATGTGATGCTGAAGTGCTTCCTTCAATTCTTCATTGGCGATACTCGTCGGCGTCGTCGTCGGCGGCACGTAAAAGCAGCAATGTTGCACGTGTAGGTAGAAATTATGCATGTTTGGTTGTTTATCGCAATTATTTAAAAAATAAAATCAAGATAGAGCGCGTGGCCGGAGCAGACGAAAGTGTTATCGCGAGCGCGGCCGCTGTACTAATGCGACGCGATGGTGGGCCAGCCTACGCCTTATACGATAAGTGCAGGTAACGCTCGTTTGTTAGCGGGACACACAATTACGCCTGCCCATTCTCGTTTTTCTAAACAATGAAACTTTTAATGACTGTTATCTATTGTTAACTGAAATGGTCTTTTGTCAATTGAAGGGTAACAATTAAGTGAAGATATTTTGTTGAGTGCTTCTAAACCTCTAATTATCAATGTAAAAGTCCCACGCCTTTTGTTTACACAGATCAGCTAATAATCCGCGTGGTGTTTATAGATATCTACCCGTTCCCAGCGACTTCGTCCGCGTATAATAATGACTTCTGGCAATTTTTGGCTTCTTTATTTCGTCCTTTCCAAAGCTGTGTAACAAATCTTATCAGAATCGACTCAGTCGTAGATATTATGAAATCATCAATAACGAGACGAGCGGAAAGCAGCGGGTCATGTGAGTAAGTAGATCTTTTCACTATCCTGTCGACTTTCCTTTGAATTTCTCTGTGATAATTGTGTGTGTCTCGTGTATCACAAAGGGATTAGAAAAAGCCCTTCTGGTATGTAACGCATTACAGTGATAACATTATCACGTTTAGTAATTTGTTAAAATTAGTTAGTTTGTTTGGATATGTTTAGTTGTACGACTACATAAAAATGGAAGGAATCATAGTTATACCTCCCGGAGTACCTATTAAAGATCATTCCTGTAATTAGTGGAGAGACAAGGTTATTGTCTTTATTCATTTGTAAAACTGAATAAACCATTTAATTATATCGCGGCAATGAAATACAGAATTAATATCTGTTCTACGCGATAACTAGTAGGTAGACTAAGCGGAGAAGCCGCGAATTTAATTGGTGAACGAGATACAATACACTCCTGAGCAGAACCAAAACAGATTTTACAGGATCATTTTGGGGATCCGAGAACAGAAGATTGTACCTCTATATCATTAGCGTTAGAAAGTCCAAAAATAAATAGAAGCGAATGTTATTTAGGTTTTTGTCACCGTATACATACAACGAATACGGAGCATGTTAATCGCGAAAATTAATGAATCAGCCGAAGCTGCTGCTACAAGGTAATCGAAACAAAATATTTACACAAACCTTTCTTTGAATGTTTTCTTTTTTAATTTGGGCAAATTTTTAGTTAGGTTAGTGCGATAAAAAAATGTTTCGACCCTGAAAGATGCCTTGAAAGCTGTCTTGAAGTAACAATATTTCCAAGAAGTTTACGGTCAGAAACAATCGCGGAATCCCACATTTAATACGAACTTTCAAGGTCGAAATAGTTCGAATCATAATTTTAATTCGCAAGCATCTCCGAGTACAAGTACAAGTGCACCGAATATGCGATCTAACAACTTTTACTCCAAATCGTAACGTTGTACAGACGAATAGTAGAAATAACATTCGGAATAATAACTTTTCAAACAATTCATTTTCGCCTAGAATTAACAGATAATATCATAATGATCGTTTTGATCAAAATAACTCATTCAATAATAATCACAATACGTCGCAACAAGGCCGGCCACAGTTACCAGGCCGACAAATTGCTGACAACGCGCAACCTGGTTCAAACTCAAACTCAAACTCAAAAGCATTTATTTCAATTAAACCATAATTTGGTACTTTTGAAACGTCAACAAATATGAGATATATAATAGTCTGTCAGTCTGTCCGTCAGTGAAGCTAGGCGCTCGTTCCAAAATGTCGATTCGAGTGGAGAAGAACGAGCAAGAAACTCCATTCGTTACTCTTTTAAAAAAAGTCTGTTTTACATTGCTCTGATACATATTCCAATATTGTACACACATGTGAGAATAATGTAAAGACATACCTGACGCAACATACAAATAACAGAACATACTAAAATAGAAAAAAAAAACAAAACCAAGAGAAAACAAATATCTTAAGTCTGACATGGTCCTCACATATGTATACTGACAATCCATATAAAATAGTGCTTCTATACAAGAAAAAAATAAAAAATATACTCATGTTTAAATAAAGAAAGAAATTCTCGATGCCACAAGAAAAATAGATTGCCTTCATCGGAATCAAAGTGTTAAATTACCTATTATTATCGTAATCTGCACTAGGTACTGACTACATTTGAGTATTGTCCAGTGGAGCCGAACCAACACGCTGCCAAGCATTCCTATGCTCAAGATAATCAATCACCCTGTAGTACGCTTGTTTACATAATTCGCGCTTAATATATGTTTTAAAATTACTTTCATTTAGATCTAGTATGCTATTTGGTATTTTATTATAGCATTTAATACCTAACCCCATAAAGGATTTCTGCACCTTGGACAGTCTGAATTGCAGTACAGCTAACTTATTCTTGCCTCTAGTATTAAGATTGTGTCTATCGCTTCTTTTTTCGAACAATTGCCTATTCTTTCTTATATACATTATATTTTCATATATGTATTGACAGGGCACTGTTAAGATGTTTATCGTTTTAAACAATTCTCTTAGCGATTCGCAACGGCGTAAGTTATATATTGCTCGGATAGCCCGCTTTTGAAGAATAAAAATTGATTCTATTTCTGCAGCTCGACCCCACAACAAAATGCCGTACGACATAATGCTGTGAAAGTAACTAAAATAGACAAGCCTTGCCGTATCTACGTCCGTGAGCTGTCTAATCTGTCTAACTGCAAAAGCAGCTGAGCTTAATCTCCCCGAAAGCGCCTTTATATGCGGACCCCATTGTAGTCTATTGTCTAATGTAATGCCTAAAAATACCGTCTCCTCGACAAATTCTAACTTTTGGCCGTATAAAACAACATCACAATCATTACTTCGGACGTTTGGTAAATTAAATTTAATACATTTTGTTTTTTTCTCATTAAGCGCTAGATTCTTAATGGTGAACCAGTTTTGCACTCGAAGAATGGAGCTGTTTACGTCGTCAAGATTATTAGCACGTCGATCTATTTTAAAAATTAATGAGGTATCATCTGCAAAAAGCACCATTCTTGGTTCATTGTTGAATATAAATGGCAAATTATTTATATAGACTAAAAAGAGAAAGGGACCCAATATTGAACCCTGTGGAACGCCCACATTCATCGTAGAGCCCTGCGAGTTAATACCATTAACATGAACCTTTAATTGCCTATCTTCTAAATAAGACTTTATTAGACAGAGTGCGGTGTTTCTGATCCCGTAGTGATCTAATTTCAGCAAAAGTGTCTCGTGGTCAACGCAATCGAACGCTTTTGAGAGGTCACAAAAGACACCAATAGCATCTTGTGCTTCCTCCCAAGCACCAAACATTTCTTTCATTAAAGTGACACCGGCGTCAGTTGTACAACGACCTTTAGTAAAACCGTATTGTTGTTGGTGAAAGATAGAATGTTTATTAAAATGATGAAGCATCCGAGACAGCATTAACTTTTCAAATACTTTGCTGAGAACCGGCAAAACAGATACTGGCCTATAATTGTTTGGTTCTTTAGTGTCACCAGTTTTAAAAAATGGGACAACTTTTCTATATTTCATTAGGTCAGGGAAAACACCGTCATCTATACTTTTATTGAAAATCACAGCCAAGTATGGCGCTATAGTTTGAATAAGTGATTTGCAAACTTTTACCGATAGTCCCCATAGATCTTCAGTTGATTTGATCTTGATCTCTTTAAAAACTTTTATTATTTCAAGAGGATTCGTATATCGAAAACTAAAGTCGTGCTGACACGATTGTATATGATTCTTAAGCAAAGTTACAGAGAGTGTTGCTGATGACTCTAAATCTTTGGTTGTTTTGATAGGAATGTTGGCAAAAAATGTTCAAACTCCTGGGCTACATCTAGGTTGGATGAAATCTGTCCCCTTTCAGTATTTAAACTTAATTCTGAATTTCTTAATCGTTTCCTACCAGTCTCGTTGTGTATAACTTTCCAAGTAGCTTTTATCTTATCATCAGCTCCTTTTATTTTATTACTAATATAAAGACGTTTCGCGGTTCTGCATACTATTCTAAAGGTTTTTGAATATGATGTTACATACTGATGAAATTGGAGGTTGGTGTTGTATGGTTTCATTCCATAAAGCTCAAAAAGTTTGTCCCTACTCTTACGAATACCGACAGTTGCCCAATCGCTAAATACGAACTTGGTATGAAAACTTGGTTCGCAACAAGCGCAGCCCGCGTCCCTGTCGCCGCCTGGATCAGGTTCAGTTTGCAATAATACCGACGTGACCATGAGAACGGCTACTACAAGACGCATCAATTACACCGATCATAATTATAACGGAAATAATGCGATGTTCGGTATTTCTAATGAGAACGAACATGTAGGAATTTTTTGCACAAGGGCGGCTCTTTCCACCAGAGCGAATAAAATTAAATTGTAATAAATTATATCTGCCGTACAAAAAATTACCAGAACTTAACGCCAATTTATTTATTTATTTATTTATTTCTTCTTCACAAAATACAGTGATTGGCGGACTTAATGCCTTAAGGCATTCTCTTACAGTCAACCATAGGGAAGTGCAGAGAAATGAAGTGGTTGCGAAGCCAGAACACAATCAAAAAATAAAAAAAAAGTTATGTAATATGTATACCAAACACATAAATACCTATAGAATAAATATATTAATACAATATTTTATAAATAGACATATACATACCATATAATATATACTACTAAACAAATACTTATACTGCATAAATACTACAATATATTATATAAAAAGAAAACGTTGTTAGAATAGTTTCCTTAATTGTTTTGAGTCTGCCAATGCTTAAGTAGTTGCTCACGGACTTTAAATTTAAAGGTATTGCGACTTGTTGCCATTCTGATCTCCTTGGGCAACGCATTCCACAGAATAACAGCTTGAATGAAAAAGGAAGAATGAAAGAAGTCAGTGCGATGAGAGATACATTGAAGATGTCGGTTTTGAGACGAACGAAGAAATTTTGTGTGGTTTGCGCACGTATATTGGAAGTAAGAAGCAAGGTAAGTAGGTGAAAAAGGAGAGTCAAGATAAGAGAATAAAGTGGTTAATGCCCTCTGCTGCCTGCGCAAGCGTATGGGCAGCCACTTCAGTTGCATCCTATGTGCAGAAATATGATCATATTTACGTAAGTTGAAAACGAATCGAATGCAGTTATTTAGAAGTCGGTCTAACTTATTGAGTAGATCTGCATTCAGGTCGTAATAACAGACATCAGCGTAATCAATAATCGGGAAAATCAAGGTCTGCACAAGCTGCGTCTTCACAGAGGACGGAAGAAAGTTCCTCAGACGATACAGAGCCCGCAACGATCCAGTCACCCTTTGGCAAACACTTGTAACCTGAGCACGCCAGCTCAATGTACTGTCAATAATCAGGCCCAGATCCTTCACGTCCCGACTGAACGGAACAGTCACACCATTATACGAGGTAGGGGGCAGTGCTGCACCATCAATCGATCCAAGATTCCGAGAGCTACCTATGATTATGGCCTGGCACTTGTTTGGGTTTACAGCTATGCCAAACCTCTCTGACCAATTTTGAACAGCTGTTAGATCACTATTAAGTTTACTGATAGCACTGGGCAGATCGTCCACCACAGATTGACGGTACAGCTGCAAGTCGTCCGCATACAAATGGTACGCACACTGAAGTTCAGGAGTGATAAGGTTGATAAAAATAGAGAAAAGAAGTGGAGAAAGGATGCCGCCCTGAGGAACGCCTGCCGTCAAGTCACACCAGTCAGAGAACTTCTCATCATACTGGACAGACTGCCGACGCTCCCGAAGGTATGAAGAGAACCATTCCAGTGATTTGCCAGAGATCGCAAGATGGGATAAGATTGCCAAAAGGATATCATGACTGACCATATTAAACGCGTTAGAAAAATCAACCAATACCAAAAGTGTTACTTTGGTATCCTCCATACCAGCCCTAACATCGCCAGTCACTTTAAGGAGGGAAGTTATAGTGCTGTGGCCAGGTCGAAACCCAGATTGCAACGGGCTTATTAAGCTATGATTGTAAACAAAGTGAGACAATTGTTTATGGACACAGGCCTCCAGCACCTTAGATAGGAAGGGAAGGATTGAGATAGGACGGAAGTGGGTCAGCAGAGTGGGAGTACTAACCTTAGGTAAGGGTCGAACAAAAGCTTTACGCCAAACTGCTGGAAATACACCGGAGAACATGGAGAAATTTATAATATGAGTAATCGGTGACAGCACGTGGTCTAGAATATATGTGATCATATCTCGGGATAAGGAGTCACAACCCACAGCTTTTGATTTAATGGAAAGGATAATCTTACGAATCTCCGTCGCATCAGCTGGAATGAAACAGAAATTGTTTATTTTGGGACGTGTCAGACCACTGATAAAAGACAAGGTGTTTAGTCTGGTAAGATGATCTAGAGTAGGAACAGTGGAGAAATGTTGGTTAAGGTCATCTAAACCAATTGTTATAGACTGGTCTGAATTTTGAGGTTTGCCAATACCAAGAGTCCGGAAAAATTTCCAGATATTGGCAGGAGATGAACAAGAAATATTATTGAGAATATGACGGCGCTTAGCGTTACGTACCACTTGGTTACATCTGTTTCTTGCAATTTTAAAAGCCTCCCAGTTCTCGTCAGTACGATTTCTCCTATGCCTGCGGAACGCGCGGTCCCTACGACGCATTGCCATCTGTACTCCTGCGGTCATCCAAGGCGCCGGTGGTCGCCTAACCTTGATCCTTCTGATGGGTGCATGACGGTCGTATAGACTAACGAGAGACGCATTAAAAATTGCTACCTTCTCGTCAACCGTTTCCGCCTCAAAAAGCGGCCCCCAATTGAGTGTCGATGCATCACCCCGAAGTCTCTCCCCATCCATCCCCGCAAAACAGCGCCTGTACAGAACCTTAGGTTTCACCTTGGGTGGTTTGAGGGCATAGGATAGGTAAATAAGGTCATGATGGGAAAATCCGGGAGCGTCGTGCTGACCATGGAAGGGAACCAAGGAAGGATTCAAAGTGAGTATAAGATCGAGCCAAGAGTCATCAGCAACAGTATTGTGATGAGTAGCATTCAGCGGTAAGATGTGAAGACTCGCTGACTCGATAAGATGAAGGAGCTTATTAGATCTAGAGGAGTTTGGTAGAAGGAGATCGGTATTAAAATCACCCATGATCACGTGATGTTCGTACTCAGAACCCAAAGATTCTAGAACTGACTCGAATTCAGTGAAGTAGTCATTAGTTGGAGGGCAGTAAATAACACCCAGGACCATTTTAACCCCCGGACACAAACCTCTAGAAATAAATATTCCGCAGGAGAATTTGGAGACGATGACAAGAGTATTCTGTGAGGAAAGTTACTACGGAGGTAAATTGCCACTCCACCTCCCCGTCTTACAATCCGATCATTCCGAAGAAGAACGTAACCAGTAAGGGGGTAAGTGGTTGATAAGAGTTGAGGTTTGAGCCAGGTTTCGGAAATCAGAATGGCATGAACATTGCCATTGTTAAACGCATCATAGAGGTCACTGTAGTGACTGGGAACACTCTGTGCGTTTATGTGGCAAACATTGAAAAATCTGTCGCTGTTATCGGAAAAAGAGCGATCGATGAAGTCTGCAAGAGTAGCCCCCAACGAGCAAAAACTATCACTATTAGAGGCATCATCATTAGCGGAAACAAAAGAATCACTATCTGACATAATAAATTAAAATCTGTGTATATAAATAAATATAAATAATAAGAATATGTAAATATTAAATTGATTTTAAAAAGCTAAATACATAAATATCAATGAACTAAAAATTATTCCAATCACCTAACCCAGCACCACCCGCCGGCCGACATCGACATCAACAAAAATTAAGACAATACAAAAGCAGAAAAAAAAAACATCATAACATGAGAAAAAATTAATAAAACAATATTTTACTAATTACTCTGGGACCATTTCCGAACGCATCTAAAATAGCGACCGTCACTGTCACAAGCCAACGACACTGACAAGTGACATATTGATGGATGCTAAAATGAAACTACACACACACAACAATCAACATGCTTTGTGATGAACTGACGACAATGTTATGAAAAATAATATGATTGCGTATTCGGTGATAAAGACAAACCAAATGAAATAAAGGGATGATACAAATGCAAGAGATGGAACAAGGTTAAAATGGCACCAGCTACAAGCTATGATATGAATGATAAATTAAATTCTTATCGTGAGAGTAGTATATAATATGGAAAATGGAATGAAGGAATCTACCCACAAGTAAGTTACAATAAGCATGACATGGAAGTACAAATTATGAAACATTACATTATGAAACATTACCTTGCAGTTTGCCATTAATTACCTGTTCTGTTTCAGATTCCCTGCATCCTCCACCCTACTCCTACTAGTTGATGAAGAATTTAATAGTGACACGCCAGTCAATGTTCGTTTTTAAGCCCAAAGTTAGCGAATCAATATTTTTGCGACTTTAAGCGAAATGAAACATTTAAAGTAGTTAGTACTCACGCTATGAGTACACATAATGAAGTAGCATATGTACCTTTATCTAAAATATTTAGAAGTAATGAATGCCTCAAATTTTATATTTGTTGCGTTGACGATAGATATGATGGCTTTATCGGTAGCGATTTATTGGTGCAACTTTACGCTTATATTGGTATGAAGAATAATAATAATAATAATAATAAATAAGCTTTATTGTACACCAAGCAAGTAATTACACATATTCGGAAATTATAAAGAATAAGGAGGGTACAAGGGCGGCCTTATCGCTAAAAGCGATATCTACCAGGCAACCTTTGGGTGTATGGAACGATGGTTAATTTAAGAGGGTAGTCCAGGCATACATAAATATTAACCACTAACAAAATAAATAAATAAACAAACATATATATATACTAAATTATATACACATACATGCATACCAAATATAAATATATATATAAATACATATACATAACCATATATATATACAATGTAAATAAGTATATAAAGGAGCTAATACGATTCATGACGTAGACAAATAATAATCTTTAACTTTAGATTTAAAGGAAGCAAGTGACTGTGCTTGCCTCACCGACCCTGGGAGTGCATTCCACAGGCGAACAGCTTGGATCGTAAAAGACTTATCATATGCCTTAGTAGAATGCTGAGTCATCCCAAGCCTCAACCTCTCCGACGCTCTCAGGGATCTTGAATGTGTGTCATGGTGGAACTTGAAACGTTCTTTAAGATATTTAGGGGTTACAGGATTATACAGTATACTGTAGAGTAAGGACAAGACATGCATATTCCGGCGAAGGCGGATTGGAAGCCACTTGAGTTTGTTGCGATATTCGGAAATATGGTCATATTTGCGTAAACCAAATATGAACCTAATACCGAAGTTTTGGAGCCGCTCAAGCTTATTTAGCTGTACTTCAGTAATGTCTTGATAGCTGGCATCGGCATAGTCAAGGATGGGCAGAAGAAGTGATTGAGCGAGCGCAATTTTGGTAGCAGTAGGAAGAAAGTTCCGTAGTCTACGTAACGATTTCACCGAAGCAAACATCTTCCGACTGACCTCCCCCAGCTGGGGTCCCCAAGTAAAGTCCCGGTCTATAATAACACCCAAATCTTTCACTGAGTCGCTATACGTTAATGTAGTGCCATCGAATACAACCGGTGGGACCTGCGACCAAATTATTCTTGAGCTCAGTCGAGAGCTACCCACAACAATGAGCTGGGTCTTCGAAGGGTTAACCCGTAGCCCATGAACCTTACTCCATTCCGAAATTCGCGCTAAATCTGTGTTGATCATTTTAACTGCTTCGGAGAATTCGTGAGGAGGTGCCTGTGAATAAATTTGCAAATCGTCAGCATACAAGTGGTAGGATGATAGAAGGTCGTTGGAGATAGAATTTATGAAAATTGCGAAGAGTAAAGGAGAGAGAACGCCCCCCTGCGGTACGCCAGCAGTCGTAGTAGACCAAGAAGAAAAGGAGTCTTCAATATGGATTCGCTGCCGGCGGCCACACAGGTAACTACGAAACCAATCAGTCACAGCCGGAGACATGTTAAGAGAGTTCAGTACTCCCAGCAGTATATCGACGTCAACGGTGTTAAAGGCATTGCTGAAATCCAGCAACGCCAGAAGAGTAAGATTACCGTTCTCAATGCCAGATCTAATGTCATCCGTAATGTTGACTAATGCTGTAGTGGTACTATGTCCCGGACGAAACCCGGACTGGAAAGGATTGAGAAGATTGTATTTGTTGAGGAAAACACTAAGTTGCTTGTGGATGAGGCGTTCAAGGACTTTTGATAGGAATGGTAAGATAGAAATGGGAGAAACTCCCAGGTTTAGGTTTTTTGGGTAGAGGAGTAATTTGTGCTTCCTTCCACAAAGAAGGAAACACAGAACTGGTCAGGGAATGGTTCAGGATGTGGCAGATGATTCGGAGGATCTCGTCCAGGACAGGGAGTATCATCTTACGACTGATACAATCACTACCGACTGCATTGGAGGCAATAGCAACCACACTCTTCCTAACATCACCAGCCGCGATCTGATCGAAGGTGAATGGAGAATAATCAGGAGTACGAAGAGAAGAAAGGTAGCTTAAAGTTTTAGATTTGAAGGATCCATTGATATTGGACGATGAATTCTCTTGATATCGAATCTCTAAATAAACACTTCTGTGTTTATTTAGAGATTCGATATCAAGGTCTTTAGAGATAGCATCATGACGCGGTTTTCCGACGCCCATAGACTTAAAAAATTTCCAGACCTTAGCTGGATCTCCGTTTTCGACAGATTTGTGAATGTGGCGGCGTTGTGCATCTCCACACATCCTGTTGCTGCGATTGCGAATATCAATATATCTCTCACGGTTCACAGGACTAGGCTGGCTTTTAAATTTGGTTTTCGCAGCAGCTTTTTTCCGAATCATGACTCTGATCTCCTCCGTCAACCATGGAGCCGGAACGTGCTTAATTTTAACCGGCCGCACAGGAGCATGGACATCGTACAACTCACTGACTTTGGTGTTGAAAATATTTAATTTGGCATCAATGTCTTCAGTGGCGAGAAGTCCAGACCAATCTATGTTGCGCGCATCCTCACGGAGCCTCTCAAGATCAATACCACCAAAATTACGCTGGAAAAGAGTTTTGGGTTTGGACTTAGGAGGACGGATTTTGTAGGAGAGGTATGTAAGGTCATGGTAGGAAAAATTACCAGCAGGACATTGTCCGTGCTTAGCAATGTGTTGTGTGGATGAGACGAGGATAAGGTCGAGAAGAGAAGGTGTACAGTTAGGAAAATGGTGAGTGGCGGCGCTTAAGGGAAGAAGAGACAGGTTAAAGGATTGAGCAATAGATCTAAGTGATGCAGCGCGGGAATCTTGTTTGAGGAGACAGGTATTAAAGTCACCCATTATTATGGTATGACTATAAGAAGGGATTAATTTTAACAGGAGGTTTTCGAAGGAGGAAAAGTAATCAATACGCAAGGAAGGACAGTAATAGACTCCTAGTAATATTTTAGAGTGGCCGAAAAATATTTCCAGAAAGAGATGCTCACCAGCGTTCTGCGGTGGTGGTTGTGGTGACAGATCAATTATTTTGAAGGATATATTTGAACGAAGATAAATGGCAACACCGCCCCCACCGCAGCCCGTGCGATCATTTCTAATCAGCTGGTATCCAGGAAGAGAGTACGAAGTGGAAGGAAGACAAGGTTTTAACCAGGATTCGGAAACAAGGATTGCATGGATATATTTACAGTCAAGATCTGCCAGCATATCGTGATAATGAGCCGGAATACTTTGTGCATTAATATGGACTACATTAAAATTTCCCGGAACGCCAGAAAAATGAGACTCGAGCGTGTCAGCAAGAGATGGATAACTACTAAAACTGTCATCGTCACTATTCATAGATTTAAAACTATCAGTATCACTATAAATCATAAACTTAAATATAAAATTAAATAATAATATCCTAAAAATAATTTATATACCTAAAATAATAATTAAAATATCCAAACATAACCACCTGCCAGTTGCGTGTTACATCGAAGAAAATTTACCAAGTGCAAGGTTACCCAGAGCAAATGAATTACAATTTCAAAATTAAACTAGCACAAAAGAAAAACATAACAAAAAAAATAATAATAATAAAAGATAATAAAAATTTAAAAGAAGAATTTGATGATCATAATATCACATTGGGATTGTCCATGGCATGAATCATAGACAATCCCAACCTGACCGAACACAATGCAAAAAAACCGAAACTGTCATTCCGGAACGCAACCGAGCGCTCGACGCTTGACATACGTCAAACGTCAAGCAATCAATCTGCCAGCAAAGACAAAACTTGTTTTTCGCAGAGCAAATATTTAACGGGTACAAGTACCCGTTAAATATTTGCTCTGCGACTTACCCGTAAAACTATTTGAGAAAGTATTATAATATGAAACAAAGGAATAATATAGAACAAGGAATAAAATAGAACAAAGAAATTTAGTGAAAAAGTAAATAAAGTATATGGAGTTGTTGTCCAGACATCACAATACTTATCACGGGAATCACTTCCTTATTGCCGCACGCGCACGACGTGGCCCCGTAGAGGAGGCCTTCGAAGCCGCTGCCGCAGGAGACCGTCCGGAGGTTGGCGCTATGCACGGCTCGGACGTTGGCACAGGACAAGGCACGGCGGTTGGCGTAGGCTCACCGATCGCCCGCAGCTCGCTATGGTTCACAATGCGGTGCTTTTTACTATTTGGCCCGAGGACAAATATGTAGCCCCGCTTTGTCCAGCAGTTAGCCACGCCAAAAATTTCGTATAATTTACCAAAGCCAGCAGCCGTAGTTAGCTGTACGCATGGTTATGCGACAACGGTCATACAGAATCTAGAAACAGCACTATTGAAAAGGAGCGTTTAGCAGTAATCTGGGTAGTTAAGCATTTCAGACCATACTTACTTAGATTAGAAAGATATGATTTCGAGATCAATTATAAAAAAGGTACGCAGAATTCAAACGCAGCTATGCGTTATCGCGAATAAAATTTAATGCATTAAGCGTGGAAAGAAAAATAGAGAAATAAAAGTTAACATATTAGATAATGATGATAATGCGTCGACGTTAGTAAACGTAGATAATAATGAATCTGTAAGGAATATAAAAAATAATAATGAAGTAGAAGAGGTATTTAGCTTATCAGAATCAAAATCAGATAAACTTAGCATAGATAAAAAAGAGGTGGATATCATATATGTACCTAATTCAGATGATGGAGCTACTGCTCTTGCCATATCTAACAGAGAACACGAAGGAACACCAATTTTAAATGAAGCTGTAGATTCCAAATCCAAACAAATACTAGTCTTCAATTGGTTTAAAAATGATATGGTACATGTAATAGATGTATCTAATAGCAATCAAAGAAATATTTGAAGTGCACACGCCAGCCGTTAATCATGAACACTTTGTAAAGGCATTTTTAAAAGAGTATATATGGATTTAAGCAGAAATATTTTATTTACTTTGAAACAGAGTCTTTTAGAAAAGTACTTAGTAAAGTAGTTAAAGCATTGTATAAGAAAGGTTAAGAGAAACCTAATCGAATGTACAGAGAGAGTAGTTAATGTAACAAATGAAGAAGAACAAAGAGAAATTATTATGAAATACCGTGAGGGCAAAACAGTTCACAATACAACAAACCTAAAAGGCAATTCATGGTGGTCTCATAATGAAAGACAATAGACAATGGCCGCCGTCATCAATCCATGCGAACAGTGTAGGCAAATGAAATATGATAGGAAACCAATAGAGCCTCAGATACAATTTACTCAGACACAAAATATGCCATTTGAAGACGTGTTCATGGACCTTTTGTGTGTGTGTATGTAGAAAATAATTGTTACCTAATCGTAGTAGATGCTTTTAGTAAGTAAGCGCTAGCATTTAATGTACCGAACAGAAGTACACCCGAAATAGTTAAGGCTTTAATTAAGTATTTTGGTTTCTACGGAATACCTAGAAAAATTAATAGCGATCCTGGAACTGAATGTAATAATAATCTTGTGAAAGAATTATTAAACCAAATACAAGATTGAAATACACGTAGGGACACCGAACAGCCGTAATTCGATGGCTATTGTTGAACGTTTGCATTCAACAATACTCAAAATCTATAGGTTAGCAAAGTATAAGAAAGTGATCAGGATGCATCCTCTGTGATGACGTATGCAATTATGGCATATAATAATACCATACACAGTGCGACAGGTTTTGCACCCCATGAAATAGTTTTCGGTCATACAGAATCGGGAAATACATTTGATATAGACAGAGATAAAAATCTGTTACAGAAATTAGTTCATATCATCATAGAAAAAGGCTTAAAGTCTTATAAGAATACGTTAGCGATAAGATTAAGGAAAATAAGAGTAAAGTAGTAGACAAGAAAGGTGGTGAAACCCCTCCTGAGATAAAAGAAGGTGATAAAGTTTTTAATGAAAATTACCAGAATTCGAAAAGCTAAAAAAGTGCCACGTGCCGATACAAAAAAGAGGAAGTAATAGGAAAAGTAGATAGAAATATAGTGCCGGTGAAACTCAGAAAAAGAAATACAAAAGAGGCAATAAAAAATATAAAACGCCCTCCACAGGTGGTGGCAGGCAGTTCTGATGCTCCTGGTCGTAGCGGGAACGGCAAGCAGCACGAACCTGCAGGAAATGAATCAGGATCCTGGAATAGCGTCGATACGGATAGGTGCAGCAGCGATTCAGAATAGTCATTGGACTATATTTAAGACATTAGATTTAAAAACAATAGATAAGTATTTAGGATATGATTTATTCGCAAACCGAATAATATTATGAACTTGTAGGATTAACTTTACAAGTAGAATCTTTTATGTAATTTACGAAAGATAGACTAACACAAATTAAAAGGGCCAGAAGAGCCCTGATAAACCCGTTAGGTTCAATTATTAAACTGATTACAGGTAATTTAGATGACAATGACGCAAAAAGATAGAATTCAGAGATCAATATGCTTAAAGACAAAGATCATTCAGTAGAAAGGAAACTGTCACTTATGCAAAAAGCCTTCGATAAACTAGAGGTAGTCAATGTTTCAGATGATTTGAAATATACTTTAATTCACTTGAATGTTAAAACTACACAATTGCAAACATTACAAAATAAACAAACTAACATACATAATGTAGTAAGTCAAATAAATACCCTAAACCAAATCTTAAATAACTTTCGTACTATTTACAATATGATTTAGTATTTGTGTAAGAAATTCCTCTTTTAAACCCTTGTTAGATAAGGTCATATACAATTATATCTAGTATATACAATCCTTATACCTTAAAAACCTTTATTATCATTCCAAAGTATCCTTACCTCGGATTGAAATATGGACTCATATCGACTCCATGCGAGGAAATCGAAGCCAACCAGATTCTCTGCAAAGAAGATAACATCGTGCAATACGCAGACGCGACATGCACCGAACAAATAATGCTGTTGAAAAACTACTCAGCATGTCAAAAGATATTCATAGAAATAGAGAATGAAAGAGTCTACAATGTAGCTGATGGAATATGGTTACTCTTCTCAGTAACATAAAAAAAAATATGTTAACCCAAAATAAGGGAAAATAGATAAATGATTAAATACCGCCATCTTTCATCACTTTTGCGAATTAACATAGACGTTAGCGATAAATAACAACCGTAGATCTTGCCTTTCACATCGACCAAGTGTTAGTAGTACTATCTCTGTGACATAGATGGCACTAGTTCCACACTAATATTCTTTTGTAATAACACTTTCTGACAGTAGGGGTCTCACGGATCGTAATCTGGAACAATCTAGAGATTTCTTCGGATCAGGAAGTGGATCGTGCAAAATATTACCAAATATGGTTATGGTTGGTGCTTCGATCAGTAGTGGAATCGAAAGATAGGGGTATAAATGTAGGAGTTTTGTAGAAACCGTCCTTTTTCGAAAACGATTTCTACAACAAAGAAGATCAGACTGAAGGAGTGCTGTGTCTTATAATTTTATTAAATAGTTGTCGTGCAGGTCCAGTGAAAGACCTGAATTAATTAATATTTGTGTGTATTTCGTCCCAGATTCTGGGTAAGTTTCTAAAACAAAATATTAAATAGATATTCGCTTCTTCGCGATGAGTATATAGGTTATATTGTGTTCTTACGGTGTACCCATTGTTATAGGTCCTTTATATCAGGAGAAAATTCTTTATATCAGGAGAAAACTCTTTGTATCAGGAAAAAATTTATCCATGTCTACCCCATTGTAGACAATCAATTGATTTGTCGTTTTGCCCATGAAGACAAACTGGAGCATCATAATACGGTTTCAGATACTCATGCCTTCGTGAGATTTATTCGAGGTCACCGGATGAAGGCAGATCCTTATAGCCGTACACCAGATCCTCTGTTGTAGTGCTGGCACGCCGGAAATCTGTCTCATAAGTTAAGTAACAGAGCTTATTAAGTGTATGTTCTTATACAGATATTGACAATCATCCTACGAAGGTGATATGTTTATTACAGATTAGCTGTTTTTGCTGTCTTTAATCCAAATCTATAGTAGAATATTGCCATTCATGTATATTTGGAATTTTTGTTACATATGTATAATTACCCACTTCCTTCCAGATAAATTTGTATTAAAATTAACAAAAATAAGTGGGTAAGGTGTAATAATTGTTATATATTTAAAGATGCATGATTTGATGATTGGCTGATAATCATCTAAAAGTATGGTATTTGTACCGCTATTTAACTTTATATAAATTGGTAATTTAATAACAAAATTAAGTGTGTGTTAAATTAAGTTAATCTAGTAAATTTCTATTGTATAACATTGTGTCGTGTAAATTTATTTATACCCCCACGGAGAGAATCATGGCGCCCTGGGATTACAAATAATAAGATTTTTATTATAGAGTTTCTTGTTCTGCTCTGACGCTTGGTCCGGTGGTAGCTTAAATTAAGGTTACATCTCAAAGACAAACGTTGTATTTACCGAGAACTGCAACGATGAAATCATGAAGTACAATTTGAAAGAAACATTCCTGGTCAGTCCTAATCCTAATTGCGAGACACAAATTGGAAGCAGGACCATTAGTAAGGCAACCGAGACAAGGACACCCGAGTTAAGCTTACGCCTCAGACCTGTAACGATGCCTGAACTACAGCAGGAAATCACAGCAGATGGGAATCAGATAGATCTTCGTGGCGTGGACCTCAGCGACGTCAAATACATTTCGGACAGTGCAAAATACGGTAGTGACAGTGAAATAGTGATAACCAAGAACATAAGTGTATGGACAATAAGTATAGTAGTAATAATGATTCTGTCAGCCCTAGCATTGTAATTGTCAAGTTTAACGTTTTTAGAAAATATCTTCTGACACATCGAAATCATCTGGAACCAAAAGATTTGCCTCCAGCTGATTTCTCTATTAAGGGGGGAAGAGTTAAGGGTCCCCACCCTACAGATCTGTGTTTCGTCAGCACAAATTCAGCTTAGCAACATAATTAGTAGGTATATATATATCAGCATTATATTAAACACGTGTAGGATCTTTTGGTTTACCTCTTTCGCAATAAGTAATGTGACTCCCTTATTGGATAAATAATAACATTGGACAAATAAAACACCACGCGGATTATTAGCTGATCTGTGTAAACTAAAGGCGTGGGAATTTCACAATGACAATAATTAAAGGTTTCATTGTTTAGAAAAACGAGAATGGGCAGGCGTAATTGTGTGTCCCGCTAACAAACGAGCGTTACCTGCACGTATCGTATAAGGCGTAGGCTGGCCCACCATCGCGTTGTGGGAAGCCAGCTCCGATAAGACCCCTCCTGGCCGGCGACGGTACACCCCGCTACCGAGCCGAAGACCGAGCGGAGCTCTTCGCTGATTCCCTGGAGAGCCAGTTCCAGCCCAACCTGGCCCGCAACGTGCAACACACAGCGGCTATCGAACTTCAGGTAGCACAGTACCTGGAGCAGCCGATCTCCCCGAAGAGGACCCAATCGTGCTCTCCCCTGGCATGGTGCGGCGTATGGCTCTGCGAGCCCCACTACGCAAGGCACCCGGCCCGGACGGAGTACCCAACGAAGCCCTCCGCCGCCTGCCGCCACGAGGAATCGCGACGTTGACGCGGCTATTCAACGGCATCCTCCGCACCGGACACTTCCCTGCCAAGTGGAAGCTCGGCAGAGTAATCATGCTGCCCAAACAGGGGAAGAACACACTGCTGCCGGGGAGCTATCGCCCCATCACGCTCCTGGATACTGTCTCGAAGCTCTTCGAGAAGCTGCTGCTGTTGCACTTGCGCCCACATCTCCAGCCACGCGGCGAACAGTTCGGCTTCAGGGCTGAACACTCCACCACCCTGCAAGTCGCGAGGGTACTGCACGACCTGGCGGCCGCGCGCAACAAGCGCGAGCGCGCCGCGGCAGTATTCCTCGACATGGAGAAGGCGTTCGACCGCGTCTGGCATGCCGGCCTGCTCAGCAAGCTGGCCACATCTACTACTCCTCGAAGACTAGTTAAGATAGTGGCCACCTTCCTGCACGGCAGAACCTTCCAAGTGGCAGTGGAAGGCACTCTGTCGACCGAGCGGAACATCCAAGCCGGCGTGCCCCAGGGAAGCTGCATCTCACCTGTGTGCTACTGCGTGTACACGGACGACATCCCTGTCGCGAGCGGCGTCAAACTAGCGCTGTACGCCGACGACGCCGCCTACTACACGACATCGCTGAACCCGAGGCACGCAGTAGTTAAACTACAGCGCGCCCTAGATGCACTCCCTGAATGGCTGGAGAAGTGGAGACTGGCTGTGAACGTGGCCAAGACTCAAGCGCTCGCCGTGGGGATCATGAAGCCGACACCCATGACACTCATGGGAGAGCAGGTCCGGTGGGCGCCGAGCGTTAAATACCTCGGCGTGACCATCGACCGCTCGCTCTCAATGACGCCCCACGTGCAGCAGGCTGTTGCTCAGGCGCGCGCCGCGCGTTACCTCTTGCGCCCGGTGATCGACTCGGCGCTACCTCTCCGTGCGAAGCTCGGTATCTACAAGGCCTACATTCGGACACGGCTCACCTACGCCGCCCCGGCATGGTACGCGCTCGTGTCCGAAACTAACAAGAAACGCCTCCGTGCGCAGCAGTCACTGTCGCTGCGCACCATCGTACAGGCCCCGCGCTTCGTACGGAACGCGACAATCGCCCGAGACCTCGGCGTAGAGAGCGTCGACGCATTCGTGCAGCGCCTGAGCACCACATTCTTCGAGCGCTCCGATCGGTCGCGGCACGACCACCTCCGGGAGCTGGCACCCTACCACCGGCGCCCCCCCGACGGCTTCGGCCTCCCAAGAGACCTGGTCGCGCCGACCGACCCATCGGACACCGCGTGAGACTCCCGCCCGCCCGCCGGCGGATCGGTAGAGTCTCCGCCTCCACCGGACACGACCGCGCGCCGCTACCAACCCGCCGCTCACCGGGCTCCCCCGGCTCGAGCGCGGCCCCTAGCGGCGCCCCCACTGGACACGACCATGCCCCGCCAACAGCTTGCTGCTCGCCGGGCTTGCCCGGCTAGAGCGCGGCCCATGGCGGGGCAAACCACCGGACTCGACACCGCATCGGGCCCCGCAAGGAGCCCGACTAACCCAACCCCTCGCCTGCTGTAGCAGGCAGCGAGCGCACCCGCCGAAACAGGCATCGGCCTGGAACGCGCGACCTCGCGCCCCCTGCCGGGGACGCAGAGAAGACTCGACGGCGATCGCGTTGCATTAGTACAGCGGCCGCGCTCGCGATAACACTTTCGTCTGCTCCGGCCACGCGCTCTATCTTGATTTTATTTTTTAAATAATTGCGATAAACAACCAAACATGCATAATTTCTACCTACACGTGCAACATTGCTGCTTTTACGTGCCGCCGACGACGACGCCGACGAGTATCGCCAATGAAGAATTGAAGGAAGCACTTCAGCATCACATACTGTCTCCAGAAAGGATGTGGACTCTTGGCTATCCGGTGGAACTGGAGCCAAACTCTTCGAAGGCAGTGGTGTATATTAATCCGCCGCCTCGACCTAGACCTCCGCCTACTCATTGGAATGTCAACGCTCCGGAGTTTGTACCCGGTTCACAGGGTGACAGCGGTCGTGGATCATGGGATTCGACTCCACGATCCGACAGTGACGAAGAAGAAGTCGACACCGTAGAACATACCTGTGTGAGATGTGATAGACAGTTTCAAATGACAGTCGATGAACAGTTTACGAAATTTGATACTTGTATTTACCATTGGGGACGTGTAAATGAGAGTACTTACTCGTGTTGCAAGTCATTAGTGAGTTCTAAAGGCTGCACCGTAGCCCGATTTCATGTGTGGAGTGGCACTCGTCCTGGAATGAATGGGCCCCTCGAAGGATACGTACGAGCCCATTCGCGTCGCGGGGGCGTCTACGCCTTGGACACAGAAATGTGTTACACAACTGCAGGCTTGGAATTAGCCAGCTGCGGTCATCGCCGCTGATGGAGAATTAGTATACCAAACATTCGTAAAACCGAGTTCACCGGTAGTGGATGCCAATACTCGTTTCTCCGGCATCAGGCTGCGCGACTTGGCGCTCGCAACTAAGACGTTGGGAGACGTTCAAGATGATATTCTTGAATTCGTTGGTACTGACACAATCCTCATTGGTCATGCTCTCGAAAATGACCTGCGTGCACTAAAACTTTTACATAGCGCAGTGGTGGATACGTGTGCAATGTATCCTCATCCTCGGGGTTTTCCCATGCGAAGATCATTGCGGGTTCTCTCCGAGGAGGTGCTGGGCCGCACGATCCAGTGCGGAAGCGGCGGTCACTCTCCTGTAGAAGACGCACGAGCGGCGCTAGACTTAGTGCTAATGAAATTATACGAAGAACGAGCAAGCCGCACCAGCACCATACTGCAGCCGTACGGTCCGCTAATTAGTGGTATTTGATATTGTGTTAAATGTAAGACGACTGTTCTATGGAATTGACTAGTTACATTGTGTGAACGGACTTTTGTAAGAGACAAATTCGTCACGTTGACGAATCTGCGCGTATTGTAGTAACAGCAATAAACGTGATATTTTATTACAAAAACTTTGTTTTGTTTTATCCTTCTCCTAAAATGCACAAAATAACTAAGTTATAATATGTTTAACCTAACTATGTAAAAACGATTGTACACATGATTATAATGTAATAAAAGTTTGAATTTGAAAAGAAAAACAAACAGAAAGTCAAAAAATAAAGAGAAATTTTTATACGCCACATGCTTTTTAAGAATTTTTTGTGTGAAATACATTGTATCACATGCAGTAAACAAAAGTATAAAAACAGATTTTTGAATGTTTTTGGAAAACAATAAGGACCTAAAAGAATATAGATACTATTGGTTGACAGTGTGGTGTATTTGTGTATCAAAATAAGTTTACAATAACCATGCATTATCATTACTTTGATACTGCATGTAATACAATGTACTATATTCAATATAAAAAAAATTTAAAAGCATGTGGTGTTTTCTACATCTACTAACACTCTACACTAATAGTATAAAGATTTCTCTTTATTTTTAATTTTTTTGTTTATAAACGATAAACTCCTAAAATTAAAATTAAAACGTACGCCCACATAAGTCTCAGAGGTTCGATTTCGCTAACATTTTGTGTTATATTTCGCCCAAAATAACATTAATTGTAGCCTATATGTTATTCTGATGTATGACCTACGTTACTGTGAAGTTTTATGTAAATCTGATCAATAAGTTTTGCTTCAACCATTAACAAACACACATACACACACACACACACACACACACACACACACACACATCCTCACAAACTTTCGCATTTATAATATTATTAGTAGGATATATTTTAAGAATAGGTATCTTAGAGAAAATATCTGTGGGTTAGTTTTATTTCCAAAATATAACGGAGAAAGAAAATCTACGTCTAAATCCCAGGTCTCTTCGTCTTAGAACCCACTGTACTAATTTGACTGAAATTCCTTGCAGCGAGCCCCAAGAAAGGGTAAAGTCAAGTTTTATCCCAGAAACGTCACGGGGACGGGAACTACGAGTTGAAACTTCGGAACTTTGTAATATCTTTTAAACTATTGACTGAAATTTTGTACAAAGGTAGTTTGAGACCTGAAAAAGAACCTAAACAGATTTTATTTTTTAAACCCTATGGAAATGAGATTTATGAGTTGAAATCCCAAGACGCTATTTCTTTCAAACTACTCAACTCATTCGACTGAAGTTCCGTCCAATGATAGATTGAGACCCGATAGAAAATAGAAAGGAGACTCCCACAGGAATCGGAACTACGCGTAATAATCCCGGAACGTTATTTCTTTTAAACTACTGATCTTATATGACTGCCATTCCATACACTGATAGTTTGAGACTACAGAAAGGACACTACAGATGTTCTAAGAACAAATACATAGGTGTACTAAATAATACACTACACCAAATGACATGTCACAATGACAGACTTATTTTTTGACACTAATAAATTTATTAGTACTTTTGTTTTTACAAAGAAAGGTGTACACCTTTCAAATAAATGTCGACACAAAATTGCTATGCTGATAGCATATAATATTAACACTGTTATAACTTGTATAACAGAAAATAGTTTTAAGGACGAATCTGTGTTGTCTAGAGTGTCTAACAGCACAGAGGCACATTTTAATTTAAGTTTAAACTAGATTTTAAGACAACAGAACAATACCTTCATAAATCATATAAATAATAAGGTATATTCTGGCAAGGAAAAAGCACAGAACAATTATACTCAGGGGCAGCACAATCTACAATTATTTTATATTAACATTCAGGGCTCCTCAAAAGTCTTTGAATTAGAGATGTTTCTGGAAAAGACTAAATTTGATGTAATTTGTCTATCAGAACATTGGTTTAAGGAGGACCAACTAATCTCTTTAAATTTAGATAATTATAATGTAGTTAGTAATTTCAGTAGAAAGCATATGTTACATGGTGGGTCCTTAATATTAGTAAAAAATAGTATTAAATCAAAAGGAAGGAAAGACATTGTAGCACTGTCAGTTGAACACACCATTGAGTTGTCCTGTGTTGAGCTGGATAGACATGTTATTATCTGTGTGTATAGGCCACCTAACTATCAGAATCTTACAGTATTTGATTCTGTCATGGAGGATGTTTTAAGAAAGGTTTGTTCTAGTCACAAATCAGTAATTATATGTGGTGATTTTAATATTAATTTATTAGAAAATAGTACTAGTAGTATGGAATTGTTGAATTTATTTGGATCATTTAATTTAAAAAATGTTTTTTTAGAACCAACAAGGATTTTTTTTTTTTTTTAAGGGGGGAAAATCATCGAATGACTGCCCCCGCCTGGGTGAGGCGGGAGGGAGTGTCAGACTCTTACTGACTAAAAACCACCCCGTTCCTTCTCCTGCACGTCGAGCCGGAGCCCCGGTTACCCGTTAGGTTCTCCGCGACTCCGAATCGGCATCGGCCGTATTGGGCCCCATCTGTGGTGGTCTGATGGCTCTTTGAGGCGCGCGCGGAACGCGACGCGCCGTACGCTCGGGTCTGTTTCTGGTCGGACGGGGAGCCACCCATGCTCGCCGTCCGCAGGCCCGCGCTTACGGTGGCCGGAGATCGTCTCGCGATCCCCGACGCCCGGTGTGTCCTTCGCGATGGCTGGGTTGCGAGGAGGCAGCGCTTCGCTGCCTCACGCGTCCCGCCTCCTCCTTAGCTAGCATCACTGCTTCGCAAAAGGAGGAGACGGCATCCCAGTCCCCCTCGCTCCGCATCATGGCCTGCACTAGGCCCGGACGCGAGAGGTCGCCATCGCCGATCACTTCCCTGAGGACACGGCGGTGCTCAGCCCACGAAGGGCATTCTCCCACCGTGTGTTCCACCGTGTCCTCAGGGCGGTCCTCGCAGTGATGACACCCGGGCGTTTCCTCCCGCCCCATCAGACACAGGTACCTCCCGAAACTTCCATGTCCGGTGAGACGCCGTAGCGTCTCTCAAGCCACTCCTCAAAGAGGGGACTTACCGCTGCGATGGCAGCGAGCCCAAAAGGATAACTCTCCTCTACCGCCACCTGTATTGATAATGTTTTCTGTAATTGTGACTACAAAGAAAAACATATTATAAATAGCTTGCCATCCGACCACTGTGGACTAATGGTTGCGTATAGCTCTTATTTACCTATCCTAAAAATTCAAATAAGATATAGACAAATCACGTTTAAAAATCTGGAGAAATTGAGCAAATCTTTAGCTACTAAATTATGTATGAAAGTATTTGATACTAGTAATCTGAATAAATTCTACAATGATTTCTTTGAGATGTTAAACAAGGAATTTAACAATATTTTGCCAATAAAAAATAAAGATATTCATACCAAATTTGTATTTAGCGACTGGGCAACTGTAGGTATTCGTAAGAGTAGGGACAGACTTTTTGAACTTTGTGGAATGAAACCGTACAAAAATGACCCCCAATTTCACCAGTATATAACATCTTATTCAAAAACCTTTAGAATAGTATGCAGAGTCGCGAAACGTCTTTATATTAGTAATAAAATAAAATCGTCTGATGATAAGATAAAAACTACTTGGAAAGTTATACACAACGAGACCGGTAGGAAAAGATTAAGAAACTCAGAATTTAATTTAAATACCGAAAGGGGACAGATTTCATCAAACGTAGATGTAGCCCAGGAGTTTGAACATTTTTTTACTAGTATTCCTATTAAAACAACTGAACATTTAAAGTCATCAGCAAACCTCTCTGTAACTTTGCTTAAGAACAACATAGAATCATGTCAATACGACTTTAGTTTTCAATATACGAATCCTCTAGAAATTATAAAAGTTTTTAAAGAAATCAAGACCAAATCAACGGAGGGTCTTTGGGGCTTATCGGTAATGGTTTGCAAGTCACTTATCCAAACTGTAGCGCCATATCTGGCTGTGTTTTTCAATAAATGTATAGATGACGGTGTTTTCCCTGACCTAATGAAATATAGTAAGGTTATCCCAATATTTAAAAGTGGTGACACTAAAGAACCTAACAACTATAGGCCAGTGTCTGTTTTGCCGGTTCTCAGCCAAGTCTTTGAAAAGTTGATGCTGTCTCGGATGCTTCATCATTTTAATAAACATTCCATCTTTCACCAACAACAATACGGTTTCACTAAAGGTCGTTGCACAACTGACGCCGGTGTCACTTTGATTAAAGAAAGATTTGGTGCTTGGGAGGAAGCACAGGATGCTATTGGTGTATTTTGTGACCTCTCAAAAGCTGATTTGATTGCGTTGACCACGAAACACTTTTGCTGAAATTAGATCATTACGGGATAAGAAACTCTGCGCTCCGTCTAATGAAATCTTATTTAGAAGAAAGACAGTTAAAGGTTCATGTTAACGGTATTAACTCACAGGGCTCTGGGATGAATATGGGCGTTCCTCAAGGTTCAATATTGGGTCCCTTTCTCTTTTTAGTCTATATAAATGATTTGCCATTTATATTTAAAAATGAACCAGGAATGGTGCTTTTTGCAGATGATACATCATTAATTTTTAAAGTAGATCGACGTACAAATAATCTTGACGACGTAAACAGCTCCATTCTTCAAGTGTATAATTGGTTTACCATTAATAATCTAGCACTTAATGAAAAAAAAACAAAATGTATTAAATTCAGTTTACCAAACGTGCGTAGTAACGATTGTGATATTGTTTTGAACGTTCAAAAGTTAGAATTTGTCGACGAGACAGTATTTTTAGGCATTACGTTAGACAATAGGCTACAATGGGGTCCGCATATAAAGGCGCTTTCGGGGAGATTGAGCTCAGCTGCTTTTGCACTTAGACAGATTAGACAGCTCACGGACGTAGATACAGCTAGGCTTGTCTATTTTAGTTATTTCCACAGCATTATGTCGTACGGCATTTTGTTGTAGGGTCGAGCTGCAGAAATAGAATCGATATTTATTCTGCAAAAGCGGGCTATCCGAGCAATATATAACTTACGCCGTTGCGAATCGTTGAGAGAATTGTTTAAAACGATAAATATTTTAACGGTGCCCTGTCAATATATATATGAAAATATAATGTATGTAAGGAAAAATAGGCAATTGTTTGAAAAAAGAAGCGATAGACACAATTTTAATACTAGAGGCAAAAATAAGTTAGCCATACCGCAATTCAGACTGTCCAAAGTACAGAAATCCTTTATGGGGTTAGGTATTAAATGCTATAATAAAATACCCAATAGCATACTAGATCTCAATGAAAGTAAATTTAAAACATATATTAAGCGCGAATTATGTAATCAAGCTTACTATACACTGACAGATTATCTTGAAGATAAGAATGCTTGGCAGCATGTTGGTTCGGCTCCACTGGTCAATACTCAAATGTAGTCAGTAGTTAAATTCCAATAGTAGGTAATATAATACATAATTTAATACTTTAATTCTAACGTAGACAATCTAGTTTCCTTATGGCATCGAGCATTTCTTTCTTTATTGAAACAAAGAGTTTCCTTTTTCTTGTATAGAAGCACTATTTCTATGGATTGTCAGTATGCATATGTGAGCACCATGTTAGACTTAAGATCTTTATTATTTTTATTTTTATTTTAGTAAGTTATTAGTATAATGCGTCAAGCGTGTCTTGGCATTGTTCTTACATATGCGTACAGTATTGAAATATGTATCAGAGACATTGTAGAACTTACTTTTTTAAAAGAGTAACGAATGGAGTTTCTTGCTCGTTCTTCTCCATTCGAATCTACTTTTTGGAATGAGCACCTAGCTTCACCTAGCTTCACTGACGGACTGACAGACAGACTATTATTTATTTTGTATTTGTTGACGTTTCAAAAGTACCAAACTATGGTTTAATTGAAATAAATGCTTTGACTTTGACTTTGACATAGAATAGTTTTTATTCCGAAAATTTCACAGGAACAGTAACTGTACGAGTAAAACTTCTAGACTGCGTGTCAGATAAATCTCGACGCAGGTTAGGATGAAACATATAACAACTTAGTTAATTTGTGCATTTAGGAGAAGGATAAAACAAAACAAAGTTTTTTGTAATAAAATAACACGTTTATTGCTGTTACTGCAATTCGAAGGCACATACTGTAACAGTCCGCGCAGCTCCGTCAACGTGACGAATTTGTCTCTTACAAAAGTCCGTTCACACAATATAATTAGTCAATTCCATAGAACAGTCGTCTTACATTTAACACAATATCAAATACCACTAATTAGCGGACCGTAAGGCTGCAGTATGGTGCTGGTGCGCCTTGCTCGGTCTTCGTGTATTTTCATTAGCACTAAGTCTAGCGCCGCTCGTGAGTCTTCTACAGGCGAGTGACCGGCGCTTCCGCACTGAATCACGCGGCCCAGCACCTCCTCGGAGAGAGCACGCAACGATCTTCGCATGGGAAAACTCCGAGGATGAGGATGCATTGCACACGTATCCACCACTGCGCTATGTAAAAGTTTATGTTGCACGTAGGTCATTTTCGAGGGCATACCCAATGAGGATTGTGTCAGTACCGACGAATTCAAGAATATCATCTTGAACGTCTCTCAACGTCTTAGTCGCGAGCGCCAAGTCGCGCGGCCTGATGCCGGAAAAAAGAGTATTGGTATCCACAACCGGTGTACTGGGTTTTATGAATGATTCATACACTAGTCGTCCATCAGCGGCGATCACCGCAACGCTGGCTAATTCCAAGCTTGCATTTGTGTAGCACATTTCTGTGTCCAAGGCGTAGATATCACCGACATTCATTCCAGGACGAGTGCCACTCCACACATGAAATCGGGCTACGCCGCAGCCTTTAGAACCCACTAATGACACACAATTCGACCTGCCTAATCAAATTTTTCTAAACAAATGTTTAATGGTATTATTAACTAAAGTGGTATTTTGTTACTTGAAGGGTAACAATTAAGTGAAGACATTTAGTTAATAAGTACTTGTAATCCTCAAAGTTATTATTGTGAAAGTCAGATCATCTAATGTTCCGCGTGGTATTTATAAATAACTAGCTAGCTGTTCCCCGCGACTTCGTCCGCGTATAATACCTCTAATGACTCCTGGCAATTTTTGGATTTATTATTTCGTCCTTTCCAATGCTGTGTAACAAATCTTGTCAGAATCGACTCAGTCGTAGTTTTATTTATTTTATTTTGTCTATTTGAAAACTCAACAGCTTATTAATATAGTTACATGAGTTGGGAATACACATCACACATGTTGAGGTGACCAGATTGGGCTACAGTACTCCAAAATGCTTTAGACATAAGCGTAGTATAAAATCTTTAGAGTATGACAATTTTCAAATGGCTTACTAATACGAACTACAAAACCAAGGTTTCGAGACGCTCTGTTGGTGATGGTGTCAATATGTTGGTCAAAAAGCAACTTAGAATTAAGCATTTTACCAAGATCTCTGACTACATTGACCCTTTCGATCGCATTATGATTGAATCTATACGAATACCTAATTGGGAATTTGGAACGGCCGAAGCTAATGCATCGGCATTTAGATATATTGACGGTGATATTATTTTGTTTATAATACCTGAATAGCGCATCAAGGTCGCGTTGTATTAGTTCACCATTATTCATTTCATTGAAATATTATATCAAATAACATAGAAATGTATGCTATTTGATTATTATAAATTAGTTGGTGTCTGTTTGTTATGTTAGAAATTGATGTGATTTGTTCATTGACTGAAGACAGTTGAAGGGGTTGAAAGTAACATAGGCTACATTTGTTTTCTAATCTACCACTTCTCTAAAACAGGTTGTAGAAGTTTGTACGGAGCATTACTTATTTCCGATGTTTAAAGACTACTTTTGTATGAGCAAATGTTGTGAATTTTTCATAATTAGGGATTAAGAATTTAAAACATTATCTAATTGGAAGCTACATGTATAGACCTAATTTTTGCGATTCTGATCTATCCACCACCAGCATTATTTGATTCATACCTACGTATACGAGATACGAGTACGAAGGACATAGATCTTTACCTATAATGGGAATTTAGTAGTTTAATAGAAAAAAGTCTATATATATTCTTTTTAATCATTTATTAACCGCTTCAGATTTTATATAAACAAACCTTGGGGTCAGGGTAGGACAACGACCGGGCGGTGGTTCCTTCAGCTACCGCTTGCTCTTAGTAACAATTAACTTTTTTTTATGTTAAATAAATACACTACATTTTCAACAACGAATATCTATCAATGTATCTTACTGTTTTCCAAAAGCATTGAAAAATATGTTTTTATACTTTCGTTTACAATATCACATTGTATACAATGTAATTCATACAAAAAATTCTTAAAAAACATGTGGCGTTTTATTTATAAACACCACGCGGAACATTAGCTGATCTGACTTTCACAATAATAACTTTGAGGATTACAAGTACTTATTACCTAAATGTCTTCACTTAATTGTTTCCCTTCAAGTTACAAAATATCATTTCAGTTAATAATACCATCGAACGTTCCGTCCACTGATAGATTGAGACCCGATAGAAAATAGAAAGGAGTTAACCTTGTAACCCCCATAGAAATTGGAACTACGCGTCATAATCCCGGAACGCTATTTCTTTTAAACTACTGATCTTATATGACTGCCATTCCATACACTGACAGTTTTAGACTACAGAAAGGACATAGAATAGTTTTTTTTTCGTAAATCTCACAGGAACAGGAACTGTACGAGTAAAACCTCTAGACTGCGTGTCAGATAAATCTCGACGCAGGTTAGGATGAAACATATAACAAGTTAGTTATTTTGTGCATTTAGGAGAAGGATAAAACAAAATAAAGTTTTTTGTAATAAAATAACACGTTTATTGCTGGTACTGCAATTCGAAGGCACATACTGTAACAGTCCGCGCAGCTCCGTCAACGTGACGAATTTGTCTCTTACAAAAGTCCGTTCACACAATATAATTAGTCAATTCCATAGAACAGTCGTCTTACATTTAACATAATATCAAATACCACTAATTAGCGGATCGTACGGCTGCTGCAGTATGGTGCTGGTGTGGCTTGCTCGTTCTTCGTATACTTTCATTAGCACTAAGTCTAGCGCCGCTCGTGCGTCTTCTACAGGAGAGTGACCGCCGCTTCCGCACTGGATCGTGCGGCCCAGCACCTCCTCGGAGAGAACCCGCAATGATCTTCGCATGGGAAAACCCCGAGGATGAGGATACATTGCACACGTATCCACCACTGCGCTATGTAAAAGTTTTAGTGCACGCAGGTCATTTTCGAGGGCATGACCAATGAGGATTGTGTCAGTACCCACGAATTCAAGAATATCATTTTGAACGTCTCCCAACGTCTTAGTCGCGAGCGCCAAGTCGCGCGGCCTGATGCCGGAGAAACGAATATTGGCATCCACTACCGGTGAACTCGGTTTTACGAAAGTTTGGTATACTAATTCGCCATCAGCGGCGATGACCGCAACACTGGCTAATTCCAAGCCTGCAGTTGTGTAACACATTTCTGTGTCCAAGGCGTAGACGCCCCCGCGACGCGAATGGGCTCGTACGTATCCTTCGAGGGGCCCATTCATTCCAGGACGAGTGCCACTCCACACATGAAATCGGGCTACGGTGCAGCCTTTAGAACCCACTAATGACTTGCAACACGAGTAAGTACTCTCACTTACACGTCCCCAATGGTAAATACAAGTATCAAATTTCGTAAACTGTTCATCGACTGTCATTTGAAACTGTCTATCACATCTCACACAGGTATGTTCTACGGTGTCGACTTCTTCTTCGTCACTGTCGGATCGTGGAGTCGAATCCCATGATCCACGACCGCTGTCATCCTGTGAACCGGGTACAAACTCCGGAGCGTTGACATTCCAATGAGTAGGTCGAGGTCTAGGTCGAGGCGGCGGATTAATATACACCACTGCCTTCGAAGAGTTTGGCTCCAGTTCCACCGGATAGCCAAGAGTCCACATCCTTTCTGGAGACAGTATGTGATGCTGAAGTGCTTCCTTCAATTCTTCATTGGCGATACTCGTCGGCGTCGGCGTCGGCGGCACGTAAAAGCAGCAATGTTGCACGTGTAGGTAGAAATTATGCATGTTTGGTTGTTTATCGCAATTATTTAAAAAATAAAATCAAGATAGAGCGCGTGGCCGGAGCAGACGAAAGTGCTATCGCGAGCGCGGCCGCTGTACTAATGCGACGCGATGGTGGGCCAGCCTACGCCTTATACGATACGTGCAGGTAACGCTCGTTTGTTAGCGGGACACACAATTACGCCTGCCCATTCTCGTTTTTCTAAACAATGAAACTTTTAATGACTGTTATCTATTGTTAACTGAAATGGTCTTTTGTCAATTGAAGGGTAACAATTAAGTGAAGATATTTTGTTGAGTGCTTCTAAACCTGTAAAAGTCCCACGCCTTTTGTTTACACAGATCAGCTAATAATCCGCGTGGTGTTTATAGATATCTACCCGTTCCCAGCGACTTCGTCCGCGTATAATAATGACTTCTGGCAATTTTTGGCTTCTTTATTTCGTCCTTTCCAAAGCTGTGTAACAAATCTTATCAGAATCGACTCAGTCGTAGATATTATGAAATCATCAATAACGAGACGAGCGGAAAGCAGCGGGTCATGTGAGTAAGTAGATCTTTTCACTATCCTGTCGACTTTCCTTTGAATTTCCCTGTGATAATTGTGTGTGTCTCGTGTATCACAAAGGGATTAGAAAAAGCCCTTCTGGTATGTAACGCATTACAGTGATAACATTATCACGTTTAGTAATTTGTTAAAATTAGTTAGTTTGTTTGGATATTTTTAGTTGTACGACTACATAAAAATGGAAGGAATCATAGTTATACCTCCCGGAGTACCTATTAAAGATCATTCCTGTAATTAGTGGAGAGACAAGGTTATTGTCTTTATTCATTTGTAAAACTGAATATACCATTTAATTATATCACGGCAATGAAATACAGAATTAATATCTGTTCTACGCGATAACTAGTAGGTAGACTAAGCGGAGAAGCCGCGAATTTAATTGGTGAACGAGATACAATACACTCCTGGGCAGAACCAAAACAGATTTTACAGGATCATTTTGGGGATCCGAGAACAGAAGATTGTACCTCTATATCATTAGCGTTAGAAAGTCCAAAAATAAATAGAAGCGAATGTTATTTAGGTTTTTGTCACCGTATACATACAACGAATACGGAGCATGTTAATCGCGAAAATTAATGAATCAGCCGAAGCTGCTGCTACAAGGTAATCGAAACAAAATATTTACACAAACCTTTCTTTGAATGTTTTCTTTTTTAATTTGGGCAAATTTTTAGTTAGGTTAGTGCGATAAAAAAATGTTTCGACCCTGGAAGATGCCTTGAAAGCTGTCTTGAAGTAACAATATTTCCAAGAAGTTTACGGTCAGAAACAATCGCGGAATCCCACATTTAATACGAACTTTCATTTCATTTAATTTTAATTCGCAAGCATCTCCGAGTACAAGTACAAGTGCACCGAATATGCGATCTAACAATTTTTACTCCAAATCGTAACGTTGTACAGACGAATAGTAGAAATAACATTCGGAATAATAACTTTTCAAACAATTCATTTTCGCCTAGAATTAACAGATATCATAATGATCGTTTTGATCAAAATAACCCATTCAATAATAATCACAATACGTCGCAACAAGGCCGGCCACAGTTCCCAGGCCGACAAATTGCTGACAACGCGCAACCTGGTTCGCAACAAGCGCAGCCCGCGTCCCTGTCGCCGGCCGCCTGGATCAGGTTCAGTTTGCAATACCGACGTGACCATGAGAACGGCTACTACAAGACGCATCAATTACACCGATCATAATTATAACGGAAATAATGCGATGTTCGGTATTTCTAATGAGAACGAACATGTAGGAATTTTTTGCACAAGGGCGGCTCTTTCCACGTAAAAATTACCAGAACTTAACGCCAATTTTATTAGTGACACGCCAGTCAATGTTCGTTTTTAAGCCCAAAGTTAGCGAATCAATATTTTTGCGACTTTAAGCGAAATGAAACATTTAAAGTAGTTAGTACTCACGCTATGAGTACACATAATGAAGTAGCATATGTACCTTTATCTAAAATATTTAGAAGTAATGAATGCCTCAAATTTTATATTTGTTGCGTTGACGATAGATATGATGGCTTTAGCGGTAGCGATTTATTGGTGCAACTTTACGCTTATATTGGTATGAAGAATAAATAATAATTGATTACCAGGGATACTTGCAAACCGATAAACTACAGTCCACCTACACATAGGATGATTTTTATATTGAAGTTACCGCCGCGTAGCGAATTACGGGTCAAAATTCCGGTAAATTTGGCAAACGGGGAGGCCATAATAAATTTCGTATAATTTACCAAAGCCAGCAGCCGTAGTTAGCTGTACGCATGGTTATGCGACAACGGTCATACAGAATCTAGATACAGCACTATTGAAAAGGAGCGTTTAGCAGTAATCTGGGCAGTTAAGCATTTCAGACCATACTTACTTAGATTAGAAGGATATGATTTCGAGATCAATTATAAAAAAGGTTCGCAGAATTCAAACGCAGCTGGGCCATTATTTTTTTCCAGGGCCCATAATCGGTCTCTCAAGAACAGATCCTGTTACATTTACAAAAACTATCATTACAAAAATAAAATCGCTATTGGTAAAAACGTAATAATAATATCCCTCTAAGAAATATAAAACATTAGTGAAATATGTTATATTTTGACGTAAATGACGGTAACTCAGTCGCTTTTCTCGGTAACGCAGTCGTATCTCATACAAAATCCGGCTGTCCCAACCAGGAACTCGCTTCAAATACATTGACATTACATTAAAACTCTTCACGGCACTATTAAATTAAAATATCTACAGAAATTAAGGTAAGTATGAACTTTATTAACAGGCTAATAAGTTTATCTTTTATTTAACCATGAATTAATTACGAAATATTTTTTGTCTTGTCCCTGTTGAAGTAAGAAATCGTAAGTACTCTGTGTTACCAAGCCAAAGTGTACCTTAAATTCGGCTTTTTTCGTGCAGTTTCGACTAAGTTCGTTTGATTTAATGTGGATTACTGTCGGGGTGAGCCGAGTGTTCGTGGGCTTGACGCTGGCCGGATTAGTCGAGCTCGAGTCGTCCAGAGGGGCGCGTGTGTTTATTGTGCGGCCACTGAGTTACCGACGACAAACGGTGAGTTCTTAAGATATTTGATTGTTTTTTTATTGCGTTTTGTAATAGAATAATAAAATATTTGATGGACTCAAAAATTATTAGGTATTTATTATCATAACGACCAAAATGTTTGAAGATACGTTATTTTTACAACTGCGTTACCACTACACTGCGTTACCATTAAAGGTAACGCAGTTGTACGTACAGTAACGCAGTTGCAAAGTAAACAGTTTTTCGAAGTTAATTTAGCTGTTTTATAGTTCACTTAATTAATTATCGGGTTATTTTGTTGCAGTATATTATTTTCAATATAATAGCGTTCACACCGGCAGAAAAACAACGGCGTTATAGGCAAAAATTGAAACAGGACCCTGTGAAACATGCTGAGGCTAAAAGATAACATCTTCAGAGATATCATGCTACTAAAAACTTGTGAAGGATATGACAGAGAGATAATATACATAGATCTGCAAAGCGTAAATGGAAGACGGCAAACAGGAAACGTCGAGAACGCCAGAAAAGTGTGCAAGTTATTCTAGATATAACACCGGCTTCAACACCACGATCAGGAACTCCGGTTTCTCTAAGGTCCAGAGGAAGAAGGCAAGTAAGACGAGACAGATCTGCATTACACAGACAAAATAAGAAATTGGAGCAAGAAAATGAGAAATTGAAAAGAAAATGTAACAAGTACAAAAAAGATATCAAAGATAAAAAGGGAAAAAGTCAGAAAATGGACACAAAAAATACATAGCTTTGTCTAACGCTATTAAAAACCATTACTCCAGAATAAAGGTTCAGTTGTATTACATCACTAACGACGACATTCAAAAGGTAGAGCAGGCTATTCCCTAAGGCCTCCTCGGTACAATGCAGGTCCATCAAGTTTTCTCAGACACTCCTGGTTTATTGCAGTATCGTGATCTTAGTTGCTTCTGCCAAAGGGGCTTTTGCGCTTGCTTTTCACCTCAAACATATCAACCAATTCCTGTTTCTACCAGCCCCATTAGCCCAACAAAAATAAGCAAAATTTAGAAATTTCCTTTGATGCAATTCCAGAAAGAGACAGCTTAGAATGTATGAACGAAATAGAAGTATTAACTGACATATCTAATATTGTAGACAATACTAAGAAATCTTATTACAAATCGGTTTATACTCCAATTTCGAGGTCAGATGATGAACTTCTTTCACAGCTTAAAATACAACAAGAGGCTTCAGTATCTAATACATATGATAGAAACTTGATTGAAAAAGAAATGTGCATCCGACTAAAATATTTTCCGGTGTTTATGTTCTTGTTAAAGTTTCTTCAGACAAAGACAAAATGTACTATTATATGGCTGTTTCCCAAAGCAATGTCGATGACGAAGGAGAGATTAAAGTTATGTTTTTAAAAGCAGTTGACGATTCCGGTAAAAGGTTCAAGCTTGTTGAAAGGGATGTTTCGTACGAACCATATAATAATATTGTTGAGGTTGTTCCTAATCCTAAAATGATTAAGAAAGGTAAACGTGTATATTACGAATTTGATGTTCCATTAAATATATTTGAGAAATAAGACTGACGAGACAAATATGTTTAAAAATGTTAATTTGAGAGTAATTTGTTTTGTTTTTGTTTTTATGAGGAGAAGTTTGATTTTATTTTACATACTTTATAATTGTTTTAGAGCATTTCTAATAGTTAAAGCGAAAAAAACACTCAGTGTTGTGATAAGATTACCACTGTGTTACCTATCCAACTACTGCGTTACTTTTTTGTCCCTCTTTTCCTGAATACGTTAAGAGCTCTAAAGCTTTTAATATAATTTTGAAACAATATAAATTTGATATTTTTTTGTTTATCTACCATATTTCAACCTATACTATAAATATTGAGCTGAAATTGCTATTATTAAGGCATATTTTGAGAAATTACAGTAGTTTAAATGAAAATAACGTAACGCAATGTTAAATTTAATTAGAAAATAAGATATTAGACTGAGATGATTGAGATTTTATATTAAAAGATTATTGTAATACTTGTTTAACTTTATGTCTGGTAGGTTTTTAAAATTGACATGACAGTTCCTAGAATAAAACTGATTATTCTAAGTAAGTAACACAGTTGTTGTTTTTCTACTCCTTCCCTTGTATTATTATCAAATAAAACAATAAATCGTAAAAAAACATCGCTGCTAATGCCTGTACTGTTTACTTTAATTATTGATAGAACTAAATTATACCAAAAAAATAAAAAAACTAATAATTTGTTATAATATTATTTTAACGACACAGTTTATCAATTTGGGCCCTGAAAAAAAATAATGGCCCAGCTATGCGTTATCGCGAATAAAATTTAATGCATTAAGCGTGGAAAGAAAAATAGAGAAATAAAAGTTAACATATTAGATAATGATGATAATGCGTCGACGTTAGTAAACGTAGATAATAATGAATCTGTAAGGAATATAAAAAATATTTTTTATTTTTTTTACAAATACATTTGCAATCAGCCCCAAGGCTATGAGCAAATCTTCTGTGCGATCTGTCATGCGGAGTGACTTCCCATTGGAAGCTCTACTCATCTGCTGCCTAGACATACTGTCTGTCTTCGAGTTCTAGGATGTGGTGTCGTTTTAAACGTTTCACATACTGGTTCATGGAGAGTTGGCGAGCGAGTTCGTTAGCATGTCGGGTTAACCGTTCTTTGTATTTAGCTGCAAGGCTCCTAATTTCTTCCTTGATTGTTCTCATTTCAAGGTGATTGTGTAATTCATTGTTGGTTATGTACCATGGTACTTCCGCGATGGTTCTCAAGATTTTGTTCTGTTGGCGTTGGAGAATTTCTATATTAGAATCGCTTGCGCTGCCCTATAGTTGCAGGCCATACGTCCAAATGGGTTTCAAGATTACTTTGTAGATTAGTAGTTTGTTGTCTAGGGAGAGCCTTGAATTCCTTCCCAGCATCCAGTAAAGACTGTTGTATTTTAACTGGAGCTCCTGCTTTTTACATTTGATGTGTTGCTTCCAGGTTAATTTACGATCAATGTGTAGGCCAAGATATTTTACATGATCACTGTGAGAGTGCAGTGGCCCAATTTTACAGATGGGCAGTTTCCTTTTCTAAGAGAAAATGTTACTTGCACTGACTTTGTAGCACTAGCCTTTATTTTCCACTTTTGCAGCCACTCATCTACTTTATTAAGACCAATCTGCAGTTTTTCAGATGCCACTTTTGGATTTTTAGCGCTCGCTAACATAGCGGTGTCATCTGCAAATGTGGCTGTAGTTACCCCTGGCGTTAATGGTAAGTCAGCTGTGTAAAGTGTGTAGAGTAGAGGTCCGAGAACTGATCCCTGTGGCACCCCGGCTTCAATTTTATGGAAATTCGAATAGGCATCTCCCACTTTTACATGGAATATGCGGTCCTCGAGATATGATTTAAATATTGGAAAGTATAAGTGAGAAATATTATCTTTTATCTGACATAGCAATCCTTTGTGCCACACCTTATCAAATGCCTGCTGGATATCTAAGAACACTGATGAGCAGTATTCTTTCTGTTCTAAGGATCTTCTTATGGCATCATATACTCTGTGGATTTGTTCTACTGTACCATGACGTTCTCTGAAGCCGAATTGATGGTCAGGTATCACCTTGCGTTTTAGGAGACTTGGCATTATTCTTCGAAGTATTGTCTTCTCCGCTACCTTAGATAGAGTAGGTAGCAGACTGATTGGGCGATAAGATGTTTTTTCGGTAATTAATTTGCCAGCCTTGTAGACCATGATTATTTGCGAGACTTTCCACGCATTCGGAAAGTACCCTATACGTAACATAGCGTTGAAGATGGTGGTGATGAATACAAAAGCTTTTCTCGGTAGTTGCAGTAATACTTCCTTTGTTATTAGATCGTAACCAGGTGACTTTTTGCTATCTAGTCGATTGATAGTTTTTATGACTTCTGCGGGCGACACGGGTCTCGGTGGGAGATCCATTTGAAGGTCTTGTTTAAGAATGAGATCAACATATTCTTCTGTTGAGTGGTCTTGGGTATCATTTGGTTTGAAGACGCTTATTAGGTGATTCGCGAACAAGTCCGCTTTTTCTTGATTTGTTATGGCCCAGTTGTTGTCCTGTCTTAGCGGGGATTATGGTAAGTTTTTTTTTTTTTTATAATATTATAGATTATTTCTCCACGGACTCTAGGTCCGTGCCCTTGTCATACAGTTTTTTTAATTATAATACATCTAGTCAATTTTTATAAAGTAAAGAGGGAACCTAGTTACACACTACAATTAACTACATCTATAATTATTACCAAAAGTATAGGTTACATAATAATTAGGCACTATTTATTTATTTCTATTTCAAAGGCTTTATGAAACCAGCCCACCAACAAGATGGGAGAGCCGACCTGACCCAGCAGAAGGCACCCGTTCACGAGTATGACGTGTGTGTCAGCAATTGGTCCGGTCAATCTTTTTATTGGGAACGGAACAACCCAACACACAGCGCCACCGACTGTAGGACATTTATGTGTGCATGACGCCTCAACCCTTGCCACATGGGCCGATTCCAATAAACCGTACAATAGTCCAAAGTCAATTGGTTATATTCTATTTCTACATGTTTCTGCACACACATTTCCTCATGTTGCATTCGTTTCATCACAAGCAACACTCCCCGCCCAAGAGAGCACCCATGACTGCCGCGTCCCCGTGTTTGATAGCCATTTTCAGGTTGTAGTCCTTAATACCTTGCTCACCCTCATCAGCCGCCTTCCTGATTAGTTTGCTTATCGCGTCTTCACTGTTGTCTGTGTAATAGATGCAACCATGCGTGTGACGCGATATTGCTACTACCGCGTGTGGTACGCTGTCATGTATTTGATGTTTCTTTGTTGCTGTGTTGACAACAATCACATTCGCACACGAAAGTCCCTGTGCCTCGTGTATCGTGAGCACGCGTGATCCCACGGTCGACCCGTATCCCTGGTTCTTAAGGGATTCCTTCTCTACCTGAGTGTGTACCAGGTATAAACTGTCGGGGAGTGACTTTGGAATCATCGCCCCCGAGAACCTTTTTATCTCGAGGGATCTCACGAACGACCTGGACGAGTATATGCCACTGTAAACTGTGCTGAGGGCATACGCCACATCCATTGGATTTCTGTGGGTACACATCAATTCCTGGCTTATGGGCGTGATATATGTAGGGCGGCTGTAGAGTAGAGGGAAGAGGTTATCACGATCTATAAACGGAAGCTGATTTATGTCACCAATTAGAAGGACTTCCTTGGCTCGAGTTATTCGGGCGGCCATCACAACGGCTCCAAAGTGGTTCATGAGAGCCTCATCTACCATTAGTCGATGGCAGCTCTCTCGCTCCCCCAAGCCGTTTACTAGGATGGACGCCATTGTTCGAACCCTAGATTTGATGAGTCCTCCGATTCGGCAGGATAGTTTGCCTCTGAGGTCATTTGCTGCTTCGGTTGTCGTGGTGACAATTAGATCTTTGCCCGCTTCAAATTGATCTACTATCCATGTCGTTTTTCCGCAACCAGGGACGCCATTTGTCCAGCGAAACGTCGGAGTATGCCAGTCTCCAAAAACTTCGCCGTCTGATCCAGAATCAGAAATAGATCTTGCCATCTCTAATATTCTATCGTCCAGCATAATTCTGGTGCATTTGGCAACCACTACTAGGGAATCCCCTGGAGGAGTTTTAAACTTTAACACTCCGCATCGATCGGATTCCCTCTCGTCCAGAGACACAAATCCTGCAGTTGCGTTATAAGCAGCCATACTTCGAGTTATAGAGGTTCCTCTCAGTACCCTCGAGGTGTTGTTGTCGTATATGACTGCTTCTGCTGCTTCGAGTCTATCGTTCAGTATTAGCTCGTTTCCTTGCAGGTAAGTCTGCAGAATGGATTCGCATTTCCGCATGTTGACCTGCCTGGTTGCCTCCACCACTGCGGTAAACTCGAGAAAAGCATTTACGACATGGTCTCTGGTAGTGGACGCTTGTCGAAGCCTCGGCGGACAAACGTGACCCATAGCTGCTCTTGTTGGTGATGACCTGGGGGAGGAGACTGTATTTGTGCGCCTCCTGATCCTTGAGCAGATTTAACCACATTTTTTCTGAAGGGTGACGAAATCAGTCCGGTTACTGAGCATATGGCCGCTGTTATTGCCCACACTCTACCTCGTGATTCTAATTTTTTATTTTCCCTCTCGGTGTTTTGTTGGTGTTGTTGCAGAGCGCTTTGTTGCCTATATCTTTGTTGTAGACGCTCTGAGCCGCTTGGAGAATCCACCCTTAGCGCGTATCGAACTGGCTTTTTGAGGAAACTCAAGTCCTCACCCCTGTTCTCGTACACGATGACTTCATGATGTTCTGAAGCCCTGACGCATCCTATAAGGTCTGCCGTTCTCCCCTTCTCATGAGCTACCACGGCAGCGTCCACACTAATTATTCTGGGACTCATACCCTCGACCTCTCCCCGCCCACCCATGTCCGACAGCACACCGCAAGCTTGTTCAAAACAAGTCATTGAGTCGACGCTGGAGAACATTGCAATTGTTTTATTGCGTGTTCGCAGTAGTCGACAGCTCCGACCCAACAGTTGCATTTCTGGCAGCGCATCGTATGTTTTGCGCCGCATACTTGTCTTGGATGTGCTGCCATTCATTAGGGAGGCTAAGCCGGGTGAAATAGTAAGCCATTTGCTGTTCTTGCTTTCGCAGAAGGCTATCCCTAGCCTTTCGCTGCTGGTGTTCATGAACAGATTTTTTGGTAAGTTAGGTCTGTCACAGGAACGGGTAATTTTCCATAGAGAGTAGTTAGTAGCTTTAGTAGCAGTTAGAGACTCTAGCTTTGCTTGCATAGTTAGGTCATTGATGTTTTTTAAAGCTTCTCTCAATTGTACACTAGCTTTATTAAGGCCTGTCTTATCTTGAGGGTGCCGAATTAGCTGCCAAACTCATCGTAATCTGCGTTTATCCTGGATCATGGCCTTTATTTCTATTGGTACGTTAGTGGACTGATTTTATGTCCAGTACTAGGCGTGGTTTTCCAGGCCGCGACTTGTATGAGGTTAGTGAATTGCATCACTGCTGTTTCAATATCCTCTGCCTCTTTTAGTCGGATGTTCAGATTAAGATTATTTTCAATGTATTCCCTAAAGGAGGACCAATCTGTATGCTGGTTATATAATGTTACGGGTCTCTCGACTTCAATTACAGTTGAACTGATAGTTAACAGAACTGGGGTGTGATCGGATGACCCATCATTACACGAGTCTATCTTTAAGTACTGTTTGGACAGTCCCTTTGTTACGAAAAAGTCGAGCACGTCCGGGATTCGATTGTGATCGGCTGGCCAGTTTGTAGGTTCTGATGGAGCAATCGTGCTTAGAAGATTTATGTCAGCGCTCAACTTTAGTTGTCTTCCCCTAGTTGTTGTCAGTCTTGAACCCCAATGTATATGTTTGGAGTTCCAATCGCCTCCTGCAATGAAGCGATTGCCTAGACTTGAGAAGTAGTGGGAGAACAGGTTAGAGTTTATTCGATGTTTTGGAGGGCAATAAACAGCTGAGACATTGAAATATCCACATCTGTCTTGTATTCCAACTGTAGTAGCCTGTATTTGCTCCGTTCTATATTCAGGTAATAGATGGTGTTTAATACTATTGCGAATAATTATAGCTGATCCCGCATGACCTGTACCATCGGGATGGTTTGTAGTGTAAGTCAAGAACCCTTTGATTTTGACATTAGATTTGTCTGTGCAGTGAGCCTCAGATATCAAGACTATGTCCAGTTTGTGCTCAGCCATCAGTATCTCGAGTTCATCTTTGTTGGGTGAGAGTCCATTTATGTTCCATGCCAGTCTTAACCCAAGGCCTGTTAACCTTGTAGTTTGGTTATGAGCGTAGTTATGAGGCTCATTAGAGTACTCATTTGTTGTAGGATAAGGTCAAATTTTTCTTGTTTGTTGAGGATACTTTCTAATACCGCTATATTTTGCCTTACATTTGGTGTGGTATGTTCTGTGGTAGCTTTGTTTGGTTCGTTTCTAGTAGCTTTGGCATATGAATATGGTTCTTTTCCTTGCTCATAGGTGGCCAATTGTTGAACAGTATTTTTCGAAAGGTTTGTTTCGGCAGTGGTGTCTTTTACAATAGCATGTCTATCGGTTCTACGGTGACCATATTTATTAATTTTCCTGGCAAGTATTTCTCTATACACCTCGCAGTCTTTATAGTTTGCCGGGTGGGAACCTTGGCACAATGCACATTGAGCTGGTGTATTTCTATCCCGTTTAGGGCAGTCAGAGGTTTTGTGTGCCTGGGCGCATTTCACACAGCGGAATGGTCTCATACAGTAATTTTTGGTGTGCCCATATTGTTGACACCGCTGGCACTGTACAATTATATTTTTCTTCTTGGGATCCTCTATGGTTACTGATTGGTGGTAAATGTATTTGATTTCTTTGGCTGCTTTGTTTTTCTCGCTAGGTAATAGATTTACAAAAAAGGTTGAGGTCAGTTTTTTCTCAGGACCATATCTGGAGTTTATGATTTCGCCGACGACTGTATTTCCGGTCTTTTCGATTTCTTCTTTTATCTCAATTTTGGGTGTTGTGTGATGGAGATTCCGAATGACTATACGGCAGTATCTTTCTTCTTTTTTTCTGAATGTATGTTATATTAGTCCATTTTCGCGGAATTTGGTGATGATTTTTTTGTAGACTTCCATATCTTGTATGTTGATTCTTAGTTGGTTTCTATTTGTGATCCTATATATGTATGAGCTTTTCTCTGCAATACTTTCCATGAGTTCAGTCAATTTGTTGACGTTTTCTATACCATACAATACAATGGGAGGGGGTTTGCTGGTCTTTTTTTCTACTGTTTTTTCAGACTCAGTAGTCTCTTCAGTCAGGTCAATTGGTAGTTGACTGCACATGTTGTTGGTGGTTATGTTCTCAGGGGAATCGCTGACTTTTTTCCGTTTCGGATTTCTAGAGCCTGGTACTTTCTGCCAAGGAGGGGGATACGTAGTGCCTTGCTCGCTTGGAAGATCTGTAGTGGCCGTGCATTTTGGTGGTTCTGACACATTTTGTACATTTTCTGTGCTCAAGCTTCCCAAGGAGCTGCTTCTAGGTCTTGTAACAAACAGGCCGTGATGAAACGCTTGCTGTATAAGTTTTTTGCTGCTGTATAAAAAATAATAATGAAGTAGAAGAGGTATTTAGCTTATCAGAATCAAAATCAGATAAACTTAGCATAGATAAAAAAGAGGTGGATATCATATATGTACCTAATTCAGATGATAGAGCTACTGCTCATGCCATATATAACAGAGAACACGAAGGAACACCAATTTTAAATGAAGCTGTAGATTCCAAATCCAAACAAATACTAGTCTTCAATTGGTTTAAAAATGATATGGTACATGTAATAGATATATCTAATAGCAATCAAAGAAATATTTGAATTTAAATTAATGAACACTTTGTAAAGGCATTTTTAAAAGAGTAGATATGGATTTAAGCAGATATATTTTATTTACTTTGAAACAGAGTCTTTTAGAAAAGTACTTAGTAAAGTAGTTAAAGCATTGTATAAGAAAGGTTAAGAGAAACCTAATCGAATGTACAGAGAGAGTAGTTAATGTAACAAATGAAGAAGAACAAAGAGAAATTATTATGAAATACCGTGAGGGCAAAACAGTTCACAATACAACAAACCTAAAAGGCAATTCATGGTGGTCTCATAATGAAAGACAATAGACAATGGCCGCCGTCATCAATGCATGCGAACAGTGTAGGCAAATGAAATATGATAGGAAACCAATAGAGCCTCAGATACAATTTACTCAGACACAAAATATGCCATTTGAAGACGTGTTCATGGACCTTTTGTGTGTGTGTATGTAGAAAATAATTGTTACCTAATCGTAGTAGATGTTTTTAGTAAGTAAGCGCTAGCTTTTAATGTACCGAACAGAAGTACACCCGAAATAGTTAAGGCTTTAATTAAGTATTTTGGTTTCTACGGAATACCTAGAAAAGTTAATAGCGATCCTGGAACTGAATGTAATAATAATCTTGTGAAAGAATTATTAAACCAAATACAAGATTGAAATACACGTAGGGCCACCGAACAGCCGTAATTCGATGGCTATTGTTGAACGTTTGCATTCAACAATACTCGAAATCTATAGGTTAGCAAAGTATAAGAAAGTGATCAGGATGCATCCTCTGTGATGACGTATGCAATTATGGCATATAATAATACCATACACAGTGCGACAGGTTTTGCACCCCATGAAATAGTTTTCGGTCACACAGAATCGGGAAATGCATTTGATATAGACAGAGATAAAAATCTGTTACAGAAATTAGTTCATATCATCATAGAAAAAGGCTTAAAGTCTTATAAGAATACATTAGCGATAAGATTAAGGAAAATAAGAGTAAAGTAGTAGACAAGAAAGGTGGTGAAACCCCTCCTGAGATAAAAGAAGGTGATAAAGTTTTTAATGAAAACTACCAGAATTCGAAAAGCTAAAAAAGTGCCATGTGCCGATACGAAAAAGAGGAAGTAATAGGAAAAGTAGATAGAAATATAGTGCCGGTGAAACTCAGAAAAAGAAATACAAAAGAGGCAATAAAAATATAAAACGCCCTCCACAGGTGGTGGCAGGCAGTTCTGATGCTCCTGGTCGTAGCGGGAACGGCAAGCAGCACGAACCTGCAGGAAATGAATCAGGATCCTGGAATAGCGTCGATACGGATAGGTGCAGCAGCGATTCAGAATAGTCATTGGACTATATTTAAGACATTAGATTTAAAAACAATAGATAAGTATTTAGGATATGATTTATTCACAAACCGAATAATATTATGAACTTGTAGGATTAACTTTACAAGTAGAATCTTTTATGTAACTTACGAAAGATAGACTAACACAAATTAAAAGGGCCAGAAGAGCCCTGATAAACCCGTTAGGTTCAATTATTAAACTGATTACAGGTAATGTAGATGACAATGACGCAAAAAGATAGAATTCAGAGATCAATATGCTTAAAGACAAAGATCATTCAGTAGAAAGGAAACTGTCACTTATGCAAAAAGCCTTCGATAAACTAGAGGTAGTCAATGTTTCTGATGATTTGAAATATACTTTAATTCACTTGAATATTAAAACTACACAATTGCAAACATTACAAAATAATCAAACTAACATACATAATGTAGTAAGTCAAATAAATACCCTAAACCAAATCTTAAATAACTTTCGTACTATTTACAATGTGATTTAGTATTTGTGTAAGAAATTCCTCTTTTAATCCCTTGTTAGATAAGGTCATATACAATTATATCTAGTATATACAATCCTTATGCCTTAAAAACCTTTATTATCATTCCAAAGTATCCTTACCTCGGATTGAAATATGGACTCATATCGACTCCATGCGAGGAAATCGAAGCCAACCAGATTCTCTGCAAAGAAGATAACATCGTGCAATACGCAGACGCGACATGCACCGAACAAATAATGCTTTTGAAAAACTACTCAGCATGTCAAAAGATATTTATAGAAATAGAGAATGAAAGAGTCTACAATGGAGCTGATGGAATATGGTTACTCTTCTCAAAGACAAACGTTATATTTACCGAGAACTGCAACGATGAAATCATGAAGTACAATTTGAAAGGAACATTCCTGGTCAGTCCTAATCCTAATTGCGAGACACAAATTGGAAGCAGGACCATTAGTAAGGCAACCGAGACAAGGACACCCGAGTTAAGCTTACGCCTCAGACCTGTAACGATGCCTGAACTACAGCAGGAAATCACAGCAGATGGGAATCAGATAGATCTTCGTGGCGTGGACCTCAGCGACGTCAAATACATTTCGGACAGTGCAAAATACGGTAGTGACAGTGAAATAGTGATAACCAAGGACATAAGTGTAGCATTGTAATTGTCAAGTTTAACGTTTTTAGAAAATATCTTCTGACACATCGAAATCACCTGGAACCAAAAGATTTGCCTCCAGCTGATTTCTCTATTAAGGGGGGAGGAGTTAAGGGTCCCCACCCTACAGATCTGTGTTTCGTCAGCACAAATTCAGCTTAGCAACATAATTAGTAGGTATATATATATCAGCATTATATAAAACACGTGTAGAATCTTTTGGTTTACCTCTTTCGCAATAAGTAATGTGACTCCCTTATTGGATAAATAATAACATTGGACAAATAAAACACCACGCGGATTATTAGCTGATCTATGTAAACTAAAGGCGTGGGAATTTCACAATGACAATAATTAAAGGTTTCAAAGTTTAGAAAAACGAGAATGGGCAGGCGTAATTGTGTGTCCCGCTAACAAACGAGCGTTACCTGCACGTATCGTATAAGGCGTAGGCTGGCCCACCATCGCGTCGCATTAGTACAGCGGCCGCGCTCGCGATAGCACTTTCGTCTGCTCCGGCCACGCGCTCTATCTTGATTTTATTTTTTAAATAATTGCGATATACAACCAAACATGCATAATTTCTACCTACACGTGCAACATTGCTGCTTTTACGTGCCGCCGACGCCGACGAGTATCGCCAATGAAGAATTGAAGGAAGCACTTCAGCATCACATACTGTCTCCAGAAAGGATGTGGACTCTTGGCTATCCGGTGGAACTGGAGCCAAACTCTTCGAAGGCAGTGGTGTATATTAATCCGCCGCCTCGACCTAGACCTCCGCCTACTCATTGGAATGTCAACGCTCCGGAGTTTGTACCCGGTTCACAGGGTGACAGCGGTCGTGGATCATGGGATTCGACTCCACGATCCGACAGTGACGAAGAATAAGTCGACACCGTTGAACATACCTGTGTGAGATGTGATAGACAGTTTCAAATGACAGTCGATGAACAGTTTACGAAATTTGATACTTGTATTTACCATTGGGGACGTGTAAGTGAGAGTACTTACTCGTGTTGCAAGTCATTAGTGGGTTCTAAAGGCTGCACCGTAGCCCGATTTCATGTGTGGAGTGGCACTCGTCCTGGAATGAATGGGCCCCTCGAAGGATACGTACGAGCCCATTCGCGTCGCGGGGGCGTCTACGCCTTGGACACAGAAATGTGTTACACAACTGCAGGCTTGGAATTAGCCAGTGTTGCGGTCATCGCCTCTGATGGCGAATTAGTATACCAAACATTCGTAAAACCGAGTTCACCGGTAGTGGATGCCAATACTCGTTTCTCCGGCATCAGGCCGCGCGACTTGGCGCTCGCGACTAAGACGTTGGGAGACGTTCAAAATGATATTCTTGAATTCGTGGGTACTGACACAATCCTCATTGGTCATGCCCTCGAAAATGACCTGCGTGCACTAAAACTTTTACATAGCGCAGTGGTGGATACGTGTGCAATGTATCCTCATCCTCGGGGTTTTCCCATGCGAAGATCATTGCAGGTTCTCTCCGAGGAGGTGCTGGGCCGCACGATCCAGTGCGGAAGCGGCGGTCACTCTCCTGTAGAAGACGCACGAGCGGCGCTAGACTTAGTGCTAATGAAATTATACGAAGAACGAGCAAGCCGCACCAGCACCATACTGCAGCCGTACGGTCCGCTAATTAGTGGTATTTGATATTGTGTTAAATGTAAGACGACTGTTCTATGGAATTGACTAATTACATTGTGTGAACGGACTTTTGTAAGAGACAAATTCGTCACGTTGACGAATCTGCGCGTATTGTAGTAACAGCAATAAACGTGATATTTTATTACAAAAACTTTGTTTTGTTTTATCCTTCTCCTAAAATGCACAGAAATAACTAAGTTATAATATGTTTAACCTAACTATGTAAAAACGATTGTACACATGATATAATGTAATAAAAGTTTGAATTTGAAAAGAAAAACAAACAGAAAGTCAAAAAATAAAGAGAAATTTTTATACGCCACATGCTTTTTAAGAATTATTTGTGTGATTGTATCACATGCAGTAAACAAAAGTATAAAAACAGATTTTTGAATGTTTTTGGAAAACAATAAGGACCTAAAAGAATATAGATACTATTGGTTGACAGTGTGGTGTATTTGTGTATCAAAATAAGTTTACAATAACCATGTATTATCATTACTTTGAAACTGCATGTAATACAATGTACTATATTTCATATAAAAAAAAATTAAAAGCATGTGGTGTTTTCTACATCTACTAACACTGTACACTAATAGTATAAAGATTTCTCTTTATTTTTAATTTTTTTGTTTATAAACGATAAACTCCTAAAATTAAAATTAAAACGTACGCCCACATAAGTCCCAGAGGTTCGATTTCGCTAACATTTTGTGTTATATTTCGCCCAAAATAACATTAATTGTAGCCTATATGTTATTCTGATGTATTATGTTACGCACTGTTCATACATTCTCAATCAGTCAATCAGTCAATTCTCAAGTCAGCGGGTCAATCAGTCCGTGACTTTTTTGTTTTTCCGCCTCTTCATTGAAATGGCAACACTGCTCCCGTCAACAGTCATCTGTCAGATGACTCCTGTCAAAAATTGAACAAGCTGTGACATTTAGTTTGTTTTTGACAGCCGTTTAAATCAAACTACCGCGTTAACTGAGAAGAAAATGGAAAAAAGTGAATTTCGTGTGCTCATTAAGCATTATTTTTTGCGGAAAAAATCCATTACGTAAACCAAGGCTAAGCTTGATAAATATTATGGGGATTCTGCACCATCCATTTCAATGGTAAAAAAGTGGTTTACTGAATTCCGATGTGGCCGTACCAGCACGGAAGATGCCAAACGTTCTGGACGCCCAGTTGAGGTCTCCACATCCGAAACAGCTGAAAAAATACACGATATGGTTTTAGCCGATCGGCGATTAAAAGTGAGAGAGATTGTGGAAGCCATAGGCATCTCGCATGGCTCAGTGGTTTCAATTTTAAATGATCATTTGGGTATGAGAAAGCTTTCCGCAAGATGGGTGCCGCGTTTGCTCACAATCGACGACAAACGCAAGCGTGTGACAATTTCGCAGGAATGTTTGGCGTTGTTCAATCGCAATATAAACAAGTTTTTGCGCCGTTTCGCAACCGTGGACGAAACGTGGATCCACCACAACACACCGGAGACCAAACAGCAGTCAAAACAGTGGGTTTCTCGGGGTGAATCGGCGCCAAAGAAGGCAAAGGTGGGTTTGTCAGCCAATAAAGTCATGGCGACTGTTTTTTGGGATGCACGCGGTATTATCCACATTGACTACCTTCAAAAAGGAAAAACAATCAATGGCGAATATTACAGCAACTTATTGGGTCGATTCGATGAGGCATTGAAAGAAAAGCGACCGCACTTGGCCAAGAAAAAAGTCCTCTTCCATCAGGACAATGCACGACTGCACACATGTGCAGTTTCTATGGGAAAAATCGATGAATTAGGCTACGAATTGCTCCCTCATCCGACCTATTCTCCCGATCTAGCCCCTTGTGACTACTTCTTGTTCCCAAACTTAAAGAAATGGCTCGGTGGAAAGAGATTTGCCTCCAACGACGAAGTCATCTCACAAACAAATGCCTATTTTAAAGACCTCGACAAAACATATTTTTCGGAAGGGATTAAAAAATTGGAGAAACGTTGGGCTAAGTGTATAGAGCTCAAAGGAGACTACGTTGAAAAATAAATTAACTTTTTATCTAAAAATTTGTGTTTCATTTAAAAAGTCATGGACTTATTGACCCGCCTTAGTATCCACACACACATCCTCACAAACTTTCGCATACGTACCTCTATAATATTATTAGTAGGATAGTAGGATATATTTTAAGAATAGGTATCTTAGAGAAAATATCTGTGGTGTAGTTTTATTTCCAAAATATAACGGAGAAAGAAAATCTACGTCTAAATCCCAGGTCTCTTCGTCTTAGAACCCACTGTACTAATTTGAGTGAAATTCCTTGCAGCGAGCCCCAAGAAAGGGTAAAGACAAGTTTTATCCCAGAAACGTCAAGGGAACGGGAACTACGAGTTGAAACTTCGGAACTTTATAATATCTTTTAAACTATTGACTGAAATTTTGTACAAAGGTAGTTTGAGACCTAAAAAAGAACCTAAACAGATTATATTTTTTAAACCCTATGGAAATGAGAATTATGAGTTGAAATCCCAAGACGCTATTTCTTTCAAACTACTCAACTCATTCGACTGAAGTTCCGTCCAATGATAGATTGAGACCCGATAGAAAATAGAAAGGAGTTAACCTGGAAACTCCCACAGGAATCGGAACTACGCGTCATAATCCCGGAACGTTATTTCTTTTAATCTACTGATCTTATATGACTGCCATTCCATACACTGATAGTTTGAGACTACAGAAAGGACATAGAATAGTTTTTATTCCGAAAATTTCACAGGAACAGTAACTGTACGAGTAAAACTTAGTACAATATAATTAGTCAATTCCATAGAACAGTCGTCTTATATTTAACACAATATGAAATACCACTAATTAGCGGACCGTAAGGCTGCAGTATGGTGCAGGTGCGCCTTGCTCGGTCTTCGTGTATTTTCATTAGCACTAAGTCTAGCGCCGCTCGTGAGTCTTCTACAGGCGAGTGACCGGCGCTTCCGCACTGAATCACGCGGCCCAGCACCTCCTCGGAGAGAGCACGCAACGATCTTCGCATGGGAAAACTCCGAGGATGAGGATGCATTGCACACGTATCCACCACTGCGCTATGTAAAAGTTTATGTTGCACGTAGGTCATTTTCGAGGGCATACCCAATGAGGATTGTGTCAGTACCCACGAATTCAAGAATATCATCTTGAACGTCTCTCAACGTCTTAGTCGCGAGCGCCAAGTCGCGCGGCCTGATGCCGGAAAAAAGAGTATTGGTATCCACAACCGGTGTACTGGGTTTTATGAATGATTCATACACTAGTCGTCCATCAGCGGCGATCACCGCAACGCTGGCTAATTCCAAGCTTGCATTTGTGTAGCACATTTCTGTGTCCAAGGCGTAGATATCACCGACATTCATTCCAGGACGAGTGCCACTCCACACATGAAATCGGGCTACGCCGCAGCCTTTAGAACCCACTAATGACACACAATTCGACCTGCCTAATCTAATTTTTCTAAACAAATGTTTAATGGTATTATTAACTAAAGTGGTATTTTGTTACTTGAAGGGTAACAATTAAGTGAAGACATTTAGTTAATAAGTACTTGTAATCCTCAAAGTTATTATTGTGAAAGTCAGATCATCTAATGTTCCGCGTGGTATTTATAAATAACTAGCTAGCTGTTCCCCGCGACTTCGTCCGCATATAATACCTCTAATGACTCCTGGCAATTTTTGTATTTATTATTTCGTCCTTTCCAATGCTGAGTAACAAATCTTGTCAGAATCGACTCAGTCGTAGTTTTATTTATTTTATTTTGTCTATTTGAAAACTCAACAGCTTATTAATATAGTTACATGAGTTGGGAATACACATCACACATGTTGAGGTGACCAGATTGGGCTACAGTACTCCAAAATGCTTTAGACATAAGCGTAGTATAAAATCTTTAGAGTATGACAATTTTCAAATGGCTTACTAATACGAACTACAAAACCAAGGTTTCGAGACGCTCTGTTGGTGATGGTGTCAATATGTTGGTCAAAAAGCAACTTAGAATTAAGCATTTTACCAAGATCTCTGACTACATTGACCCTTTCGATCGCATTATGATTGAATCTATACGAATACCTAATTGGGAATTTGGAACGGCCGAAGCTAATGCATCGGCATTTAGATATATTGACGGTGATATTATTTTGTTTATAATACCTGAATAGCGCATCAAGGTCGCGTTGTATTAGTTCACCATTATTCATTTCATTGAAATATTATATCAAATAACATAGAAATGTATGCTATTTGATTATTATAAATTAGTTGGTGTCTGTTTGTTATGTTAGAAATTGATGTGATTTCTTCATTGACTGAAGACAGTTGAAGGGGTTGAAAGTAACATAGGCTACATTTGTTTTCTAATCTACCACTTCTCTAAAACAGGTTGTAGAAGTTTGTACGGAGCATTACTTATTTCCGATGTTTAAAGACTACTTTTGTATGAGCAAATGTTGTGAATTTTTCATAATTAGGGATTAAGAATTTAAAACATTATCTACTTGGAAGCTACATGTATAGACCTAATTTTTGCGATTCTGATCTATTCACCACCAGCATTATTTGATTCATACCTACGTATACGAGATACGAGTACGAAGGACATAGATCTTTACCTATAATGGGAATTTAGTAGTTTAATAGAAAAAAGTCTATATATATTCTTTTTAATCATTTATTAACCGCTTCAGATTTTATATAAACAAACCTTGGGGTCAGGGTAGGACAACGACCGCCCTTCCTTCAGCTACCGCTTGCTCTTAGTAACAATTAACTTTTTTTTATGTTAAATAAATACACTACACTTTCAACAACGAATATCTATCAATGTATCTTACTGTTTTCCAAAAGCATTGAAAAATTTGTTTTTATACTTTCGTTTACAATATCACATTGTATACAATGTAATTCATACAAAAAATTCTTAAAAAACATGTGGCGTTTTATTTATAAACACCACGCGGAACATTAGCTGATCTGACTTTCACAATAATAACTTTGAGGATTACAAGTACTTATTACCTAAATGTCTTCACTTAATTGTGTCCCTTCAAGTTACAAAATACCATTTCAGTTAATAATACCATCGAACGTTCCGTCCACTGATAGATTGAGACCCGATAGAAAATAGAAAGGAGTTAACCTGGAAACCCCCATAGGAATTGGAACTACGCGTCATAATCCCGGAACGCTATTTCTTTTAAACTACTGATCTTATATGACTGCCATTCCATACACTGACAGTTTTAGACTACAGAAAGGACATAGAATAGTTTTTTTTTCGTAAATCTCACAGGAACAGGAACTGTACGATTAAAACCTCTAGACTGCTTGTCAGATAAATCTCGACGCAGGTTAGGATGAAACATATAACAAGTTAGTTATTTTGTGCATTTAGGAGAAGGATAAAACAAAACAAAGTTTTTTGTAATAAAATAACACGTTTATTGCTGTTACTGCAATTCGAAGGCACATACTGTAACAGTCCGCGCAGCTCCGTCAACGTGACGAATTTGTCTCTTACAAAAGTCCGTTGACACAATATAATTAGTCAATTCCATAGAACAGTCGTCTTACATTTAACACAATATCAAATACCACTAATTAGCGGATCGTACGGCTGCTGCAGTATGGTGCTGGTGTGGCTTGCTCGTTCTTCGTATACTTTCATTAGCACTAAGTCTAGCGCCGCTCGTGCGTCTTCTACAGGAGAGTGACCGCCGCTTCCGCACTGGATCATGCGGCCCAGCACCTCCTCGGAGAGAACCCGCAATGATCTTCGCATGGGAAAACCCCGAGGATGAGGATACATTGCACACGTATCCACCACTGCGCTATGTAAAAGTTTTAGTGCACGCAGGTCATTTTCGAGGGCATGACCAATGAGGATTGTGTCAGTACCCACGAATTCAAGAATATCATTTTGAACGTCTCCCAACGTCTTAGTCGCGAGCGCCAAGTCGCGCGGCCTGATGCCGGAGAAACGAGTATTGGCATCCACTACCGGTGAACTCGGTTTTACGAAAGTTTGGTATACTAATTCGCCATCAGCGGCGATGACCGCAACACTGGCTAATTCCAAGCCTGCAGTTGTGTAACACATTTCTGTGTCCAAGGCGTAGACGCCCCCGCGACGCGAATGGGCTCGTACGTATCCTTCGAGGGGCCCATTCATTCCAGGACGAGTGTCACTCCACACATGAAATCGGGCTACGGTGCAGCCTTTAGAACCCACTAATGACTTGCAACACGAGTAATTACTACTCTCACCCACACGTCCCCAATGGTAAATACAAGTATCAAATTTCGTAAACTGTTCATCGACTGTCATTTGAAACTGTCTATCACATCTCACACAGGTATGTTCAACGGTGTCGACTTCTTCTTCGTCACTGTCGGATCGTGGAGTCGAATCCCATGATCCACGACCGCTGTCACCCTGTGAACCGGGTACAAACTCAGGAGCGTTGACATTCCAATGAGTAGGTCGAGGTCTAGGTCGAGGCGGCGGATTAATATACACCACTGCCTTCGAAGAGTTTGGCTCCAGTTCCACCGGATAGCCAAGAGTCCACATCCTTTCTGGAGACAGTATGTGATGCTGAAGTGCTTCCTTCAATTCTTCATTGGCGATACTCGTCGGCGTCGGCGTCGGCGGCACGTAAAAGCAGCAATGTTGCACGTGTAGGTAGAAATTATGCATGTTTGGTTGTTTATCGCAATTATTTAAAAAATAAAATCAAGATAGAGCGCGTGGCCGGAGCAGACGAAAGTGTTATCGCGAGCGCGGCCGCTGTACTAATGCGACGCGATGGTGGGCCAGCCTACGCCTTATACGATAAGTGCAGGTAACGCTCGTTTGTTAGCGGGACACACAATTACGCCTGCCCATTCTCGTTTTTCTAAACAATGAAACTTTTAATGACTGTTATCTATTGTTAACTGAAATGGTCTTTTGTCAATTGAAGGGTAACAATTAAGTGAAGATATTTTGTTGAGTGCTTCTAAACCTCTAATTATCAATGTAAAAGTCCCACGCCTTTTGTTTACACAGATCAGCTAATAATCCGCGTGGTGTTTATAGATATCTACCCGTTCCCAGCGACTTCGTCCGCGTATAATAATGACTTCTGGCAATTTTTGGCTTCTTTATTTCGTCCTTTCCAAAGCTGTGTAACAAATCTTATCAGAATCGACTCAGTCGTAGATATTATGAAATCATCAATAACGAGACGAGCGGAAAGCAGCGGGTCATGTGAGTAAGTAGATCTTTTCACTATCCTGTCGACTTTCCTTTGAATTTCTCTGTGATAATTGTGTGTGTCTCGTGTATCACAAAGGGATTAGAAAAAGCCCTTCTGGTATGTAACGCATTACAGTGATAACATTATCACGTTTAGTAATTTGTTAAAATTAGTTAGTTTGTTTGGATATTTTTAGTTGTACGACTACATAAAAATGGAAGGAATCATAGTTATACCTCCCGGAGTACCTATTAAAGATCATTCCTGTAATTAGTGGAGAGACAAGGTTATTGTCTTTATTCATTTGTAAAACTGAATATACCATTTAATTATATCGCGGCAATGAAATACAGAATTAATATCTGTTCTACGCGATAACTAGTAGGTAGACTAAGCGGAGAAGCCGCGAATTTAATTGGTGAACGAGATACAATACACTCCTGGGCAGAACCAAAACAGATTTTACAGGATCATTTTGGGGATCCGAGAACAGAAGATTGTATCTCTATATCATTAGCGTTAGAAAGTCCAAAAATTAATAGAAGCGAATGTTATTTAGGTTTTTGTCACCGTATACATACAACGAATACGGAGCATGTTAATCGCGAAAATTAATGAATCAGCCGAAGCTGCTGCTACAAGGTAATCGAAACAAAATATTTACACAAACCTTTCTTTGAATGTTTTCTTTTTTAATTTGGGCAAATTTTTAGTTAGGTTAGTGCGATAAAAAAATGTTTCGACCCTGGAAGATGCCTTGAAAGCTGTCTTGAAGTAACAATATTTCCAAGAAGTTTACGGTCAGAAACAATCGCGGAATCCCACATTTAATACGAACTTTCATTTCATTTAATTTTAATTCGCAAGCATCTCCGAGTACAAGTACAAGTGCACCGAATATGCGATCTAACAACTTTTACTCCAAATCGTAACGTTGTACAGACGAATAGTAGAAATAACATTCGGAATAATAACTTTTCAAACAATTCATTTTCGCCTAGAATTAACAGATAATATCATAATGATCGTTTTGATCAAAATAACTCATTCAATAATAATCACAATACGTCGCAACAAGGCCGGCCACAGTTCCCAGGCCGACAAATTGCTGACAACGCTGGAATCGATCCGGCGGCACTTTACTGGAGGTGATAACCATTACGCCAAACGCGCTATGAATGAGATCATCGATATACCATTCAGTAACATAAAAATACGATGAGAAAACACTATATTTATATGGGTATTGTATGGCTCGATTGCTCATTATTTGATTTCGATTTATTCCAAGTTTGTTATAAGTTATTTTTATCTTTACCCTCGTTTTTATTTAAACTTATTTACTAAATAATTACGTATACCGACACAAAAATGATATTTAAATACCAAGATGTGTGTGATAGAATAGACGAATGTTTCTATACATATCTATTAATATGAAATTACCCACACATGTATATTGTGTAGTCATACTAGTGTCGATCTGTAGCGCTACGAACTAATTAACGGTGTTTTGTGTACCTTTATCTAAAATATTTAGAAGTAATGAATGCCTCAAATTTTATATTTGTTGCGTTGACGATAAATATGATGGCTTTATCGGTAGCGATTTATTGGTGCAACTTTACGCTTAATTGGTATGAAGAATAAATAATAATTGATTACCAGGGATACTTGCAAACCGATTAACTACAGTCCACCTACACATAGGATGATTTTTATGTTGAAGTTACCGCCGCGTAGCGAATTACGGGTCAAAATTCCGGTAAATTTGGCAAACGGCGAGGCCATAATAAATTTCGTATAATTTACCAAAGCCAGCAGCCGTAGTTAGCTGTACGCATGGTTATGCGACAACGGTCATACAGAATCTAGATACAGCACTATTGAAAAGGAGCGTTTAGCAGTAATCTGGGCAGTTAAGCATTTCAGACCATACTTACTTAGATTAGAAGGATATGATTTCGAGATCAATTATAAAAAAGGTTCGCAGAATTCAAACGCAGCTATGCGTTATCGCGAATTAAATTTAATGCATTAAGCGTGGAAAGAAAAATAGAGAAATAAAAGTTAACATATTAGATAATGATGATAATGCGTCGACGTTAGTAAACATAGATAATAATGTATCTATAAGGAATATAAAAAATAATAATGAAGTAGAAGAGGTAATTAGCTTATCAGAATCAAAATCAGATAAACTTAGCATAGATAAAAAAGAGGTGGATATCATATATGTACCTAATCCAGATGATGGAGCTACTGCTCATGCCATATCTAACAGAGAACACGAAGGAACACCAATTTTAAATGAAGCAGTAGATTCCAAATCCAAACAAATACTAGTCTTCAATTGGTTTAAAAATGATATGGTACATGTAATAGATATATCTAATAGCAATCAAAGAAATATTTGAAGTGCACACGCCAGCCGTTAATAATGAACACTTTGTAAAGGCATTTTTAAAAGAGTATATATGGATTTAAGCAGAAATATTTTATTTACTTTGAAACAGAGTCTTTTAGAAAAGTACTTAGTAAAGTAGTTAAAGCATTGTATAAGAAAGGTTAAGAGAAACCTAATCGAATGTACAGAGAGAGTAGTTAATGTAACAAATGAAGAAGAACAAAGAGAAATTATTATGAAATACCGTGAGGGCAAAACAGTTCACAATACAACAAACCTAAAAGGCAATTCATGGTGGTCTCATAATGAAAGACAATAGACAATGGCCGCCGTCATCAATGCATGCGAACAGTGTAGGCAAATGAAATATGATAGGAAACCAATAGAGCCTCAGATACAATTTACTCAGACACAAAATATGCCATTTGAAGACGTGTTCATGGACCTTTTGTGTGTGTGTATGTAGAAAATAATTGTTACCTAATCGTAGTAGATGCTTTTAGTAAGTAAGCGCTAGCTTTTAATGTACCGAACAGAAGTACACCCGAAATAGTTAAGGCTTTAATTAAGTATTTTGGTTTCTACGGAATACCTAGAAAAATTAATAGCGATCCTGGAACTGAATGTAATAATAATCTTGTGAAAGAATTATTAAACCAAATACAAGATTGAAATACACGTAGGGACACCGAACAGCCGTAATTCGATGGCTATTGTTGAACGTTTGCATTCAACAATACAAGAAAGTGATCAGGATGCATCCTCTATGATGACGTATGCAATTATGGCATATAATAATACCATACACAGTGCGACAGGTTTTGCACCCCATGAAATAGTTTTCGGTCACACAGAATCGGGAAATGCATTTGATATAGACAGAGATAAAAATCTGTTACAGAAATTAGTTCATATCATCATAGAAAAAGGCTTGAAGTCTTATAAGAATACGTTAGCGATAAGATTAAGGAAAATAAGAGTAAAGTAGTAGACAAGAAAGGTGGTGAAACCCCTCCTGAGATAAAAGAAGGTGATAAAGTTTTTAATGAAAACTACCAGAATTCGAAAAGCTATAAAGTGCCACGTGCCGATACGAAAAAGAGGAAGTAATAGGAAAAGTAGATAGAAATATAGTGCCGGTGAAACTCAGAAAAAGAAATACAAAAGAGGCAATAAAAATATAAAACGCCCTCCACAGGTGGTGGCAGGCAGTTCTGATGCTCCTGGTCGTAGCGGGAACGGCAAGCAGCACGAACCTGCAGGAAATGAATCAGGATCCTGGAATAGCGTCGATACGGATAGGTGCAGCAGCGATTCAGAATAGTCATATTTAAGACATTAGATTTAAAAACAATAGATAAGTATTTAGGATATGATTTATTCGCAAACCGAATAATATTATGAACTTGTAGGATTAACTTTACAAGTAGAATCTTTTATGTAACTTACGAAAGATAGACTAACACAAATTGAAAGGGCCAGAAGAGCCCTGATAAACCCGTTAGGTTCAATTATTAAACTGATTACAGGTAATGTAGATGACAATGACGCAAAAAGATAGAATTCAGAGATCAATATGCTTAAAGACAAAGATCATTCAGTAGAAAGGAAACTGTCACTTATGCAAAAAGCCTTCGATAAACTAGAGGTAGTCAATGTTTCAGATGATTTGAAATATACTTTAATTCACTTGAATATTAAAACTACACAATTGCAAACATTACAAAATAATCAAACTAACATTTATGTATGTTGCCGCCGACGCCGACGAGTATCGCCAATGAAAAATTGAAGGAAGCACTTCAGCATCACATACTGTCTCCAGAAAGGATGTGGACTCTTGGCTATCCGGTGGAACTGGAGCCAAACTCTTCGAAGGCAGTGGTGTATATTAATCCGCCGCCTCGACCTAGACCTCCGCCTACTCATTGGAATGTCAACGCTCCGGAGTTTGTACCCGGTTCACAGGGTGACAGCGGTCGTGGATCATGGGATTCGACTCCACGATCCGACAGTGACGAAGAAGAAGTCGACACCGTTGAACATACCTGTGTGAGATGTGATAGACAGTTTCAAATGACAGTCGATGAACAGTTTACGAAATTTGATACTTGTATTTACCATTGGGGACGTGTAAGTGAGAGTACTTACTCGTGTTGCAAGTCATTAGTGGGTTCTAAAGGCTGCACCGTAGCCCGATTTCATGTGTGGAGTGGCACTCGTCCTGGAATGAATGGGCCCCTCGAAGGATACGTACGAGCCCATTCGCGTCGCGGGGGCGTCTACGCCTTGGACACAGAAATGTGTTACACAACTGCAGGCTTGGAATTAGCCAGTGCTGCGGTCATCGCCGCTGATGGAGAATTAGTATACCAAACATTCGTAAAACCGAGTTCACCGGTAGTGGATGCCAATACTCGTTTCTCCGGCATCAGGCCGCGCGACTTGGCGCTCGCGACTAAGACGTTGGGAGACGTTCAAAATGATATTCTTGAATTCGTGGGTACTGACACAATCCTCATTGGTCATGCCCTCGAAAATGACCTGCGTGCACTAAAACTTTTACATAGCGCAGTGGTGGATACGTGTGCAATGTATCCTCATCCTCGGGGTTTTCCCATGCGAAGATCATTGCGGGTTCTCTCCGAGGAGGTGCTGGGCCGCACGATTCAGTGCGGAAGCGGCGGTCACTCTCCTGTAGAAGACGCACGAGCGGCGCTGGACTTAGTGCTAATGAAATTATACGAAGAACGAGCAAGCCGCACCAGCACCATACTGCAGCCGTACGGTCCGCTAATTAGTGGTATTTGATATTGTGTTAAATGTAAGACGACTGTTCTATGGAATTGACTAATTACATTGTGTGAACGGACTTTTGTAAGAGACAAATTCGTCACGTTGACGAATCTGCGCGTATTGTAGTAACAGCAATAAACGTGATATTTTATTACAAAAACTTTGTTTTGTTTTATCCTTCTCCTAAAATGCACAGAAATAACTAAGTTATAATATGTTTAACCTAACTATGTAAAAACGATTGTACACATGATATAATGTAATAAAAGTTTGAATTTGAAAAGAAAAACAAACAGAAAGTCAAAAAATAAAGAGAAATTTTTATACGCCACATGCTTTTTAAGAATTATTTGTGTGATTGTATCACATGCAGTAAACAAAAGTATAAAAACAGATTTTTGAATGTTTTTGGAAAACAATAAGGACCTAAAAGAATATAGATACTATTGGTTGACAGTGTGGTGTATTTGTGTATCAAAATAAGTTTACAATAACCATGTATTATCATTACTTTGAAACTGCATGTAATACAATGTACTATATTTCATATAAAAAAAAAATTAAAAGCATGTGGTGTTTTCTACATCTACTAACACTGTACACTAATAGTATAAAGATTTCTCTTTATTTTTAATTTTTTTGTTTATAAACGATAAACTCCTAAAATTAAAATTAAAACGTACGCCCACATAAGTCCCAGAGGTTCGATTTCGCTAACATTTTGTGTTATATTTCGCCCAAAATAACATTAATTGTAGCCTATATGTTATTCTGATGTATTATGTTACGCACTGTTCATACATTCTCAATCAGTCAATCAGTCAATTCTCAAGTCAGCGGGTCAATCAGTCCGTGACTTTTTTGTTTTTCCGCCTCTTCATTGAAATGGCAACACTGCTCCCGTCAACAGTCATCTGTCAGATGACTCCTGTCAAAAATTGAACAAGCTGTGACATTTAGTTTGTTTTTGACAGCCGTTTAAATCAAACTACCGCGTTAACTGAGAAGAAAATGGAAAAAAGTGAATTTCGTGTGCTCATTAAGCATTATTTTTTGCGGAAAAAATCCATTACGTAAACCAAGGCTAAGCTTGATAAATATTATGGGGATTCTGCACCATCCATTTCAATGGTAAAAAAGTGGTTTACTGAATTCCGATGTGGCCGTACCAGCACGGAAGATGCCAAACGTTCTGGACGCCCAGTTGAGGTCTCCACATCCGAAACAGCTGAAAAAATACACGATATGGTTTTAGCCGATCGGCGATTAAAAGTGAGAGAGATTGTGGAAGCCATAGGCATCTCGCATGGCTCAGTGGTTTCAATTTTAAATGATCATTTGGGTATGAGAAAGCTTTCCGCAAGATGGGTGCCGCGTTTGCTCACAATCGACGACAAACGCAAGCGTGTGACAATTTCGCAGGAATGTTTGGCGTTGTTCAATCGCAATATAAACAAGTTTTTGCGCCGTTTCGCAACCGTGGACGAAACGTGGATCCACCACAACACACCGGAGACCAAACAGCAGTCAAAACAGTGGGTTTCTCGGGGTGAATCGGCGCCAAAGAAGGCAAAGGTGGGTTTGTCAGCCAATAAAGTCATGGCGACTGTTTTTTGGGATGCACGCGGTATTATCCACATTGACTACCTTCAAAAAGGAAAAACAATCAATGGCGAATATTACAGCAACTTATTGGGTCGATTCGATGAGGCATTGAAAGAAAAGCGACCGCACTTGGCCAAGAAAAAAGTCCTCTTCCATCAGGACAATGCACGACTGCACACATGTGCAGTTTCTATGGGAAAAATCGATGAATTAGGCTACGAATTGCTCCCTCATCCGACCTATTCTCCCGATCTAGCCCCTTGTGACTACTTCTTGTTCCCAAACTTAAAGAAATGGCTCGGTGGAAAGAGATTTGCCTCCAACGACGAAGTCATCTCACAAACAAATGCCTATTTTAAAGACCTCGACAAAACATATTTTTCGGAAGGGATTAAAAAATTGGAGAAACGTTGGGCTAAGTGTATAGAGCTCAAAGGAGACTACGTTGAAAAATAAATTAACTTTTTATCTAAAAATTTGTATTTCATTTAAAAAGTCATGGACTTATTGACCCGCCTTAGTATCCACACACACATCCTCACAAACTTTCGCATACGTACCTCTATAATATTATTAGTAGGATAGTAGGATATATTTTAAGAATAGGTATCTTAGAGAAAATATCTGTGGTGTAGTTTTATTTCCAAAATATAACGGAGAAAGAAAATCTACGTCTAAATCCCAGGTCTCTTCGTCTTAGAACCCACTGTACTAATTTGAGTGAAATTCCTTGCAGCGAGCCCCAAGAAAGGGTAAAGACAAGTTTTATCCCAGAAACGTCACGGGAACGGGAACTACGAGTTGAAACTTCGGAACTTTATAATATCTTTTAAACTATTGACTGAAATTTTGTACAAAGGTAGTTTGAGACCTAAAAAAGAACCTAAACAGATTATATTTTTTAAACCCTATGGAAATGAGAATTATGAGTTGAAATCCCAAGACGCTATTTCTTTCAAACTACTCAACTCATTCGACTGAAGTTCCGTCCAATGATAGATTGAGACCCGATAGAAAATAGAAAGGAGTTAACCTGGAAACTCCCACAGGAATCGGAACTACGCGTCATAATCCCGGAACGTTATTTCTTTTAATCTACTGATCTTATATGACTGCCATTCCATACACTGATAGTTTGAGACTACAGAAAGGACATAGAATAGTTTTTATTCCGAAAATTTCACAGGAACAGTAACTGTACGAGTAAAACTTAGTACAATATAATTAGTCAATTCCATAGAACAGTCGTCTTATATTTAACACAATATGAAATACCACTAATTAGCGGACCGTAAGGCTGCAGTATGGTGCAGGTGCGCCTTGCTCGGTCTTCGTGTATTTTCATTAGCACTAAGTCTAGCGCCGCTCGTGAGTCTTCTACAGGCGAGTGACCGGCGCTTCCGCACTGAATCACGCGGCCCAGCACCTCCTCGGAGAGAGCACGCAACGATCTTCGCATGGGAAAACTCCGAGGATGAGGATGCATTGCACACGTATCCACCACTGCGCTATGTAAAAGTTTATGTTGCACGTAGGTCATTTTCGAGGGCATACCCAATGAGGATTGTGTCAGTACCCACGAATTCAAGAATATCATCTTGAACGTCTCTCAACGTCTTAGTCGCGAGCGCCAAGTCGCGCGGCCTGATGCCGGAAAAAGAGTATTGGTATCCACAACCGGTGTACTGGGTTTTATGAATGATTCATACACTAGTCGTCCATCAGCGGCGATCACCGCAACGCTGGCTAATTCCAAGCTTGCATTTGTGTAGCACATTTCTGTGTCCAAGGCGTAGATATCACCGACATTCATTCCAGGACGAGTGCCACTCCACACATGAAATCGGGCTACGCCGCAGCCTTTAGAACCCACTAATGACACACAATTCGACCTGCCTAATCTAATTTTTCTAAACAAATGTTTAATGGTATTATTAACTAAAGTGGTATTTTGTTACTTGAAGGGTAACAATTAAGTGAAGACATTTAGTTAATAAGTACTTGTAATCCTCAAAGTTATTATTGTGAAAGTCAGATCATCTAATGTTCCGCGTGGTATTTATAAATAACTAGCTAGCTGTTCCCCGCGACTTCGTCCGCGTATAATACCTCTAATGACTCCTGGCAATTTTTGTATTTATTATTTCGTCCTTTCCAATGCTGAGTAACAAATCTTGTCAGAATCGACTCAGTCGTAGTTTTATTTATTTTATTTTGTCTATTTGAAAACTCAACAGCTTATTAATATAGTTACATGAGTTGGGAATACACATCACACATGTTGAGGTGACCAGATTGGGCTACAGTACTCCAAAATGCTTTAGACATAAGCGTAGTATAAAATCTTTAGAGTATGACAATTTTCAAATGGCTTACTAATACGAACTACAAAACCAAGGTTTCGAGACGCTCTGTTGGTGATGGTGTCAATATGTTGGTCAAAAAGCAACTTAGAATTAAGCATTTTACCAAGATCTCTGACTACATTGACCCTTTCGATCGCATTATGATTGAATCTATACGAATACCTAATTGGGAATTTGGAACGGCCGAAGCTAATGCATCGGCATTTAGATATATTGACGGTGATATTATTTTGTTTATAATACCTGAATAGCGCATCAAGGTCGCGTTGTATTAGTTCACCATTATTCATTTCATTGAAATATTATATCAAATAACATAGAAATGTATGCTATTTGATTATTATAAATTAGTTGGTGTCTGTTTGTTATGTTAGAAATTGATGTGATTTCTTCATTGACTGAAGACAGTTGAAAGGATTGAAAGTAACATAGGCTACATTTGTTTTCTAATCTACCACTTCTCTAAAACAGGTTGTAGAAGTTTGTACGGAGCATTACTTATTTCCGATGTTTAAAGACTACTTTTGTATGAGCAAATGTTGTGAATTTTTCATAATTAGGGATTAAGAATTTAAAACATTATCTAATTGGAAACTACATGTATAGACCTAATTTTTGCGATTCTGATCTATCCACCACCAGCATTATTTGATTCATACCTACGTATACGAGATACGAGTACGAAGGATATAGATCTTTACCTATAATGGGAATTTAGTAGTTTAATAGAAAAAAGTCTATATATATTCTTTTTAATCATTTATTAACCGCTTCAGATTTTATATAAACAAACCTTGGGGTCAGGGTAGGACAACGACCGCCCTTCCTTGAGCTACCGCTTGCTCTTAGTAACAATTAACTTTTTTTTTATGTTAAATAAATACACTACATTTTCAACAACGAATATCTATCAATGTATCTTACTGTTTTCCAAAAGCATTGAAAAATTTGTTTTTATACTTTCGTTTACAATATCACATTGTATACAATGTAATTCATACAAAAAATTCTTAAAAAACATGTGGCGTTTTATTTATAAACACCACGCGGAACATTAGCTGATCTGACTTTCACAATAATAACTTTGAGGATTACAAGTACTTATTACCTAAATGTCTTCACTTAATTGTGTCCCTTCAAGTTACAAAATACCATTTCAGTTAATAATACCATCGAACGTTCCGTCCACTGATAGATTGAGACCCGATAGAAAATAGAAAGGAGTTAACCTGGAAACCCCCATAGGAATTGGAACTACGCGTCATAATCCCGGAACGCTATTTCTTTTAAACTACTGATCTTATATGACTACCATTCCATACACTGACAGTTTTAGACTACAGAAAGGACATAGAATAGTTTTTTTTTCGTAAATCTCACAGGAACAGGAACTGTACGATTAAAACCTCTAGACTGCGTGTCAGATAAATCTCGACGCAGGTTAGGATGAAACATATAACAAGTTAGTTATTTTGTGCATTTAGGAGAAGGATAAAACAAAACAAAGTTTTTTGTAATAAAATAACACGTTTATTGCTGTTACTGCAATTCGAAGGCACATACTGTAACAGTCCGCGCAGCTCCGTCAACGTGACGAATTTGTCTCTTACAAAAGTCCGTTGACACAATATAATTAGTCAATTCCATAGAACAGTCGTCTTACATTTAACATAATATCAAATACCACTAATTAGCGGATCGTACGGCTGCTGTAGTATGGTGCTGGTGTGGCTTGCTCGTTCTTCGTATACTTTCATTAGCACTAAGTCTAGCGCCGCTCGTGCGTCTTCTACAGGAGAGTGACCGCCGCTTCCGCACTGGATCATGCGGCCCAGCACCTCCTCGGAGAGAACCCGCAATGATCTTCGCATGGGAAAACCCCGAGGATGAGGATACATTGCACACGTATCCACCACTGCGCTATGTAAAAGTTTTAGTGCACGCAGGTCATTTTCGAGGGCATGACCAATGAGGATTGTGTCAGTACCCACGAATTCAAGAATATCATTTTGAACGTCTCCCAACGTCTTAGTCGCGAGCGCCAAGTCGCGCGGCCTGATGCCGGAGAAACGAGTATTGGCATCCACTACCGGTGAACTCGGTTTTACGAAAGTTTGGTATACTAATTCGCCATCAGCGGCGATGACCGCAACACTGGCTAATTCCAAGCCTGCAGTTGTGTAACTCATTTCTGTGTCCAAGGCGTAGACGCCCCCGCGACGCGAATGGGCTCGTACGTATCCTTCGAGGGGCCCATTCATTCCAGGACGAGTGCCACTCCACACATGAAATCGGGCTACGGTGCAGCCTTTAGAACCCACTAATGACTTGCAACACGAGTAAGTACTCTCACTTACACGTCCCCAATGGTAAATACAAGTATCAAATTTCGTAAACTGTTCATCGACTGTCATTTGAAACTGTCTATCACATCTCACACAGGTATGTTCAACGGTGTCGACTTCTTCTTCGTCACTGTCGGATCGTGGAGTCGAATCCCATGATCCACGACCGCTGTCACCCTGTGAACCGGGTACAAACTCCGGAGCGTTGACATTCCAATGAGTAGGTCGAGGTCTAGGTCGAGGCGGCGGATTAATATACACCACTGCCTTCGAAGAGTTTGGCTCCAGTTCCACCGGATAGCCAAGAGTCCACATCCTTTCTGGAGACAGTATGTGATGCTGAAGTGCTTCCTTCAATTCTTCATTGGCGATACTCGTCGGCGTCGGCGTCGGCGGCACGTAAAAGCAGCAATGTTGCACGTGTAGGTAGAAATTATGCATGTTTGGTTGTTTATCGCAATTATTTAAAAAATAAAATCAAGATAGAGCGCGTGGCCGGAGCAGACGAAAGTGTTATCGCGAGCGCGGCCGCTGTACTAATGCGACGCGATGGTGGGCCAGCCTACGCCTTATACGATAAGTGCAGGTAACGCTCGTTTGTTAGCGGGACACACAATAACGCCTGCCCATTCTCGTTTTTCTAAACAATGAAACTTTTAATGACTGTTATCTATTGTTAACTGAAATGGTCTTTTGTCAATTGAAGGGTAACAATTAAGTGAAGATATTTTGTTGAGTGCTTCTAAACCTCTAATTATTAATGTAAAAGTCCCACGCCTTTTGTTTACACAGATCAGCTAATAATCCGCGTGGTGTTTATAGATATCTACCCGTTCCCAGCGACTTCGTCCGCGTATAATAATGACTTCTGGCAATTTTTGGCTTCTTTATTTCGTCCTTTCCAAAGCTGTGTAACAAATCTTATCAGAATCGACTCAGTCGTAGATATTATGAAATCATCAATAACGAGACGAGCGGAAAGCAGCGGGTCATGTGAGTAAGTAGATCTTTTCACTATCCTGTCGACTTTCCTTTGAATTTCTCTGTGATAATTGTGTGTGTCTCGTGTATCACAAAGGGATTAGAAAAAGCCCTTCTGGTATGTAACGCATTACAGTGATAACATTATCACGTTTAGTAATTTGTTAAAATTAGTTAGTTTGTTTGGATATTTTTAGTTGTACGACTACATAAAAATGGAAGGAATCATAGTTATACCTCCCGGAGTACCTATTAAAGATCATTCCTGTAATTAGTGGAGAGACAAGGTTATTGTCTTTATTCATTTGTAAAACTGAATATACCATTTAATTATATCGCGGCAATGAAATACAGAATTAATATCTGTTCTACGCGATAACTAGTAGGTAGACTAAGCGGAGAAGCCGCGAATTTAATTGGTGAACGAGATACAATACACTCCTGGGCAGAACCAAAACAGATTTTACAGGATCATTTTGGGGATCCGAGAACAGAAGATTGTATCTCTATATCATTAGCGTTAGAAAGTCCAAAAATTAATAGAAGCGAATGTTATTTAGGTTTTTGTCACCGTATACATACAACGAATACGGAGCATGTTAATCGCGAAAATTAATGAATCAGCCGAAGCTGCTGCTACAAGGTAATCGAAACAAAATATTTACACAAACCTTTCTTTGAATGTTTTCTTTTTTAATTTGGGCAAATTTTTAGTTAGGTTAGTGCGATAAAAAAATGTTTCGACCCTGGAAGATGCCTTGAAAGCTGTCTTGAAGTAACAATATTTCCAAGAAGTTTACGGTCAGAAACAATCGCGGAATCCCACATTTAATACGAACTTTCATTTCATTTAATTTTAATTCGCAAGCATCTCCGAGTACAAGTACAAGTGCACCGAATATGCGATCTAACAACTTTTACTCCAAATCGTAACGTTGTACAGACGAATAGTAGAAATAACATTCGGAATAATAACTTTTCAAACAATTCATTTTCGCCTAGAATTAACAGATAATATCATAATGATCGTTTTGATCAAAATAACTCATTCAATAATAATCACAATACGTCGCAACAAGGCCGGCCACAGTTCCCAGGCCGACAAATTGCTGACAACGCTGGAATCGATCCGGCGGCACTTTACTGGAGGTGATAACCATTACGCCAAACGCGCTATGAATGAGATCATCGATATACCATTCAGTAACATAAAAATACGATGAGAAAACACTATATTTATATGGGTATTGTATGGCTCGATTGCTCATTATTTGATTTCGATTTATTCCAAGTTTGTTATAAGTTATTTTTATCTTTACCCTCGTTTTTATTTAAACTTATTTACTAAATAATTACGTATACCGACACAAAAATGATATTTAAATACCAAGATGTGTGTGATAGAATAGACGAATGTTTCTATACATATCTATTAATATGAAATTACCCACACATGTATATTGTGTAGTCATACTAGTGTCGATGTGTAGCGCTACGAACTAATTAACGGTGTTTTGTGTACCTTTATCTAAAATATTTAGAAGTAATGAATGCCTCAAATTTTATATTTGTTGCGTTGACGATAAATATGATGGCTTTATCGGTAGCGATTTATTGGTGCAACTTTACGCTTAATTGGTATGAAGAATAAATAATAATTGATTACCAGGGATACTTGCAAACCGATTAACTACAGTCCACCTACACATAGGATGATTTTTATGTTGAAGTTACCGCCGCGTAGCGAATTACGGGTCAAAATTCCGGTAAATTTGGCAAACGGCGAGGCCATAATAAATTTCGTATAATTTACCAAAGCCAGCAGCCGTAGTTAGCTGTACGCATGGTTATGCGACAACGGTCATACAGAATCTAGATACAGCACTATTGAAAAGGAGCGTTTAGCAGTAATCTGGGCAGTTAAGCATTTCAGACCATACTTACTTAGATTAGAAGGATATGATTTCGAGATCAATTATAAAAAAGGTTCGCAGAATTCAAACGCAGCTATGCGTTATCGCGAATTAAATTTAATGCATTAAGCGTGGAAAGAAAAATAGAGAAATAAAAGTTAACATATTAGATAATGATGATAATGCGTCGACGTTAGTAAACATAGATAATAATGTATCTATAAGGAATATAAAAAATAATAATGAAGTAGAAGAGGTAATTAGCTTATCAGAATCAAAATCAGATAAACTTAGCATAGATAAAAAAGAGGTGGATATCATATATGTACCTAATCCAGATGATGGAGCTACTGCTCATGCCATATCTAACAGAGAACACGAAGGAACACCAATTTTAAATGAAGCAGTAGATTCCAAATCCAAACAAATACTAGTCTTCAATTGGTTTAAAAATGATATGGTACATGTAATAGATATATCTAATAGCAATCAAAGAAATATTTGAAGTGCACACGCCAGCCGTTAATAATGAACACTTTGTAAAGGCATTTTTAAAAGAGTATATATGGATTTAAGCAGAAATATTTTATTTACTTTGAAACAGAGTCTTTTAGAAAAGTACTTAGTAAAGTAGTTAAAGCATTGTATAAGAAAGGTTAAGAGAAACCTAATCGAATGTACAGAGAGAGTAGTTAATGTAACAAATGAAGAAGAACAAAGAGAAATTATTATGAAATACCGTGAGGGCAAAACAGTTCACAATACAACAAACCTAAAAGGCAATTCATGGTGGTCTCATAATGAAAGACAATAGACAATGGCCGCCGTCATCAATGCATGCGAACAGTGTAGGCAAATGAAATATGATAGGAAACCAATAGAGCCTCAGATACAATTTACTCAGACACAAAATATGCCATTTGAAGACGTGTTCATGGACCTTTTGTGTGTGTGTATGTAGAAAATAATTGTTACCTAATCGTAGTAGATGCTTTTAGTAAGTAAGCGCTAGCTTTTAATGTACCGAACAGAAGTACACCCGAAATAGTTAAGGCTTTAATTAAGTATTTTGGTTTCTATGGAATACCTAGAAAAATTAATAGCGATCCTGGAACTGAATGTAATAATAATCTTGTGAAAGAATTATTAAACCAAATACAAGATTGAAATACACGTAGGGACACCGAACAGCCGTAATTCGATGGCTATTGTTGAACGTTTGCATTCAACAATACAAGAAAGTGATCAGGATGCATCCTCTGTGATGACGTATGCAATTATGGCATATAATAATACCATACACAGTGCGACAGGTTTTGCACCCCATGAAATAGTTTTCGGTCACACAGAATCGGGAAATGCATTTGATATAGACAGAGATAAAAATCTGTTACAGAAATTAGTTCATATCATCATAGAAAAAGGCTTGAAGTCTTATAAGAATACGTTAGCGATAAGATTAAGGAAAATAAGAGTAAAGTAGTAGACAAGAAAGGTGGTGAAACCCCTCCTGAGATAAAAGAAGGTGATAAAGTTTTTAATGAAAACTACCAGAATTCGAAAAGCTATAAAGTGCCACGTGCCGATACGAAAAAGAGGAAGTAATAGGAAAAGTAGATAGAAATATAGTGCCGGTGAAACTCAGAAAAAGAAATACAAAAGAGGCAATAAAAATATAAAACGCCCTCCACAGGTGGTGGCAGGCAGTTCTGATGCTCCTGGTCGTAGCGGGAACGGCAAGCAGCACGAACCTGCAGGAAATGAATCAGGATCCTGGAATAGCGTCGATACGGATAGGTGCAGCAGCGATTCAGAATAGTCATATTTAAGACATTAGATTTAAAAACAATAGATAAGTATTTAGGATATGATTTATTCGCAAACCGAATAATATTATGAACTTGTAGGATTAACTTTACAAGTAGAATCTTTTATGTAACTTACGAAAGATAGACTAACACAAATTGAAAGGGCCAGAAGAGCCCTGATAAACCCGTTAGGTTCAATTATTAAACTGATTACAGGTAATGTAGATGACAATGACGCAAAAAGATAGAATTCAGAGATCAATATGCTTAAAGACAAAGATCATTCAGTAGAAAGGAAACTGTCACTTATGCAAAAAGCCTTCGATAAACTAGAGGTAGTCAATGTTTCAGATGATTTGAAATATACTTTAATTCACTTGAATATTAAAACTACACAATTGCAAACATTACAAAATAATCAAACTAACATTTATGTATGTTGCCGCCGACGCCGACGAGTATCGCCAATGAAGAATTGAAGGAAGCACTTCAGCATCACATACTGTCTCCAGAAAGGATGTGGACTCTTGGCTATCCGGTGGAACTGGAGCCAAACTCTTCGAAGGCAGTGGTGTATATTAATCCGCCGCCTCGACCTAGACCTCCGCCTACTCATTGGAATGTCAACGCTCCGGAGTTTGTACCCGGTTCACAGGGTGACAGCGGTCGTGGATCATGGGATTCGACTCCACGATCCGACAGTGACGAAGAAGAAGTCGACACCGTTGAACATACCTGTGTGAGATGTGATAGACAGTTTCAAATGACAGTCGATGAACAGTTTACGAAATTTGATACTTGTATTTACCATTGGGGACGTGTAAGTGAGAGTACTTACTCGTGTTGCAAGTCATTAGTGGGTTCTAAAGGCTGCACCGTAGCCCGATTTCATGTGTGGAGTGGCACTCGTCCTGGAATGAATGGGCCCCTCGAAGGATACGTACGAGCCCATTCGCGTCGCGGGGGCGTCTACGCCTTGGACACAGAAATGTGTTACACAACTGCAGGCTTGGAATCATCGCCGCTGATGGAGAATTAGTATACCAAACATTCGTAAAACCGAGTTCACCGGTAGTGGATGCCAATACTCGTTTCTCCGGCATCAGGCCGCGCGACTTGGCGCTCGCGACTAAGACGTTGGGAGACGTTCAAAATGATATTCTTGAATTCGTGGGTACTGACACAATCCTCATTGGTCATGCCCTCGAAAATGACCTGCGTGCACTAAAACTTTTACATAGCGCAGTGGTGGATACGTGTGCAATGTATCCTCATCCTCGGGGTTTTCTCATGCGAAGATCATTGCGGGTTCTCTCCGAGGAGGTGCTGGGCCGCACGATCCAGTGCGGAAGCGGCGGTCACTCTCCTGTAGAAGACGCACGAGCGGCGCTAGACTTAGTGCTAATGAAATTATATGAAGAACGAGCAAGCCGCACCAGCACCATACTGCAGCCGTACGGTCCGCTAATTAGTGGTATTTGATATTGTGTTAAATGTAAGACGACTGTTCTATGGAATTGACTAATTACATTGTGTGAACGGACTTTTGTAAGAGACAAATTCGTCACGTTGACGAATCTGCGCGTATTGTAGTAACAGCAATAAACGTGATATTTTATTACAAAAACTTTGTTTTGTTTTATCCTTCTCCTAAAATGCACAGAAATAACTAAGTTATAATATGTTTAACCTAACTATGTAAAAACGATTGTACACATTATGTAATGTAATAAAAGTTTGAATTTGAAAAGAAATGTAAAAGTTTATGTTGCACGCAGGTCATTTTCGAGGGCATACCCAATGAGGATTGTGTCAGTACCCACGAATTCAAGAATATCATCTTGAACGTCTCTCAACGTCTTAGTCGCGAGCGCCAAGTCGCGCGGCCTGATGCCGGAAAAAAGAGTATTGGTATCCACAACCGGTGTACTGGGTTTTATGAATGATTCATACACTAGTCGTCCATCAGCGGCGATCACCGCAACGCTGGCTAATTCCAAGCTTGCATTTGTGTAGCACATTTCTGTGTCCAAGGCGTAGATATCACCGACATTCATTCCAGGACGAGTGCCACTCCACACATGAAATCGGGCTACGCCGCAGCCTTTAGAACCCACTAATGACACACAATTCGACCTGCCTAATCTAATTTTTCTAAACAAATGTTTAATGGTATTATTAACTAAAGTGGTATTTTGTTACTTGAAGGGTAACAATTAAGTGAAGACATTTAGTTAATAAGTACTTGTAATCCTCAAAGTTATTATTGTGAAAGTCAGATCATCTAATGTTCCGCGTGGTATTTATAAATAACTAGCTAGCTGTTCCCCGCGACTTCGTCCGCGTATAATACCTCTAATGACTCCTGGCAATTTTTGTATTTATTATTTCGTCCTTTCCAATGCTGTGTAACAAATCTTGTCAGAATCGACTCAGTCGTAGTTTTATTTATTTTATTTTGTCTATTTGAAAACTCAACAGCTTATTAATATAGTTACATGAGTTGGGAATACACATCACACATGTTGAGGTGACCAGATTGGGCTACAGTACTCCAAAATGCTTTAGACATAAGCGTAGTATAAAATCTTTAGAGTATGACAATTTTCAAATGGCTTACTAATACGAACTACAAAACCAAGGTTTCGAGACGCTCTGTTGGTGATGGTGTCAATATGTTGGTCAAAAAGCAACTTAGAATTAAGCATTTTACCAAGATCTCTGACTACATTGACCCTTTCGATCGCATTATGATTGAATCTATACGAATACCTAATTGGGAATTTGGAACGGCCGAAGCTAATGCATCGGCATTTAGATATATTGACGGTGATATTATTTTGTTTATAATACCTGAATAACGCATCAAGGTCGCGTTGTATTAGTTCACCATTGTGAACAGTTATTCATTTCATTGAAATATTATATCAAATAACATAGAAATGTATGCTTAATATTATAAATTAGTTAGTGTCTGTTTGTTATTTTAGAAATTGATGTGATTTGTTCATTGACTGAAGACAGTTGAAAGGATTGAAAGTAACATAGGCTACATTTGTTTTCTAATCTACCACTTCTCTAAAACAGGTTGTAGAAGTTTGTACGGAGCATTACTTATTTCCGATGTTTAAAGACTACTTTTGTATGAGCAAATGTTGTGAATTTTTCATAATTAGGGATTAAGAATTTAAAACATTATCTAATTGGAAACTACATGTATAGACCTAATTTTTGCGATTCTGATCTATCCACCACCAGCATTATTTGATTCATACCTACGTATACGAGATACGAGTACGAAGGACATAGATCTTTACCTATAATGGGAATTTAGTAGTTTAATAGAAAAAAGTCTATATATATTCTTTTTAATCATTTATTAACCGCTTCAGATTTTATATAAACAAACCTTGGGGTCAGGGTAGGACAACGACCGCCCTTCCTTCAGCTACCGCTTGCTCTTAGTAACAATTAACTTTTTTTTTATGTTAAATAAATACACTACATTTTCAACAACGAATATCTATCAATGTATCTTACTGTTTTCCAAAAGCATTGAAAAATTTGTTTTTATACTTTCGTTTACAATATCACATTGTATACAATGTAATTCATACAAAAAATTCTTAAAAAACATGTGGCGTTTTATTTATAAACACCACGCGGAACATTAGCTGATCTGACTTTCACAATAATAACTTTGAGGATTACAAGTACTTATTACCTAAATGTCTTCACTTAATTGTTACCCTTCAAGTTACAAAATACCATTTCAGTTAATAATACCATCGAACGTTCCGTCCACTGATAGATTGAGACCCGATAGAAAATAGAAAGGAGTTAACCTGGAAACCCCCATAGGAATTGGAACTACGCGTCATAATCCCGGAACGCTATTTCTTTTAAACTACTGATCTTATATGACTGCCATTCCATACACTGACAGTTTTAGACTACAGAAAGGACATAGAATAGTTTTTTTTTCGTAAATCTCACAGGAACAGGAACTGTACGATTAAAACCTCTAGACTGCGTGTCAGATAAATCTCGACGCAGGTTAGGATGAAACATATAACAAGTTAGTTATTTTGTGCATTTAGGAGAAGGATAAAACAAAACAAAGTTTTTTGTAATAAAATAACACGTTTATTGCTGTTACTGCAATTCGAAGGCACATACTGTAACAGTCCGCGCAGCTCCGTCAACGTGACGAATTTGTCTCTTACAAAAGTCCGTTGACACAATATAATTAGTCAATTCCATAGAACAGTCGTCTTACATTTAACATAATATCAAATACCACTAATTAGCGGATCGTACGGCTGCTGTAGTATGGTGCTGGTGTGGCTTGCTCGTTCTTCGTATACTTTCATTAGCACTAAGTCTAGCGCCGCTCGTGCGTCTTCTACAGGAGAGTGACCGCCGCTTCCGCACTGGATCATGCGGCCCAGCACCTCCTCGGAGAGAACCCGCAATGATCTTCGCATGGGAAAACCCCGAGGATGAGGATACATTGCACACGTATCCACCACTGCGCTATGTAAAAGTTTTAGTGCACGCAGGTCATTTTCGAGGGCATGACCAATGAGGATTGTGTCAGTACCCACGAATTCAAGAATATCATTTTGAACGTCTCCCAACGTCTTAGTCGCGAGCGCCAAGTCGCGCGGCCTGATGCCGGAGAAACGAGTATTGGCATCCACTACCGGTGAACTCGGTTTTACGAAAGTTTGGTATACTAATTCGCCATCAGCGGCGATGACCGCAACACTGGCTAATTCCAAGCCTGCAGTTGTGTAACACATTTCTGTGTCCAAGGCGTAGACGCCCCCGCGACGCGAATGGGCTCGTACGTATCCTTCGAGGGGCCCATTCATTCCAGGACGAGTGCCACTCCACACATGAAATCGGGCTACGGTGCAGCCTTTAGAACCCACTAATGACTTGCAACACGAGTAAGTACTCTCACTTACACGTCCCCAATGGTAAATACAAGTATCAAATTTCGTAAACTGTTCATCGACTGTCATTTGAAACTGTCTATCACATCTCACACAGGTATGTTCAACGGTGTCGACTTCTTCTTCGTCACTGTCGGATCGTGGAGTCGAATCCCATGATCCACGACCGCTGTCACCCTGTGAACCGGGTACAAACTCCGGAGCGTTGCCATTCCAATGAGTAGGTCGAGGTCTAGGTCGAGGCGGCGGATTAATATACACCACTGCCTTCGAAGAGTTTGGCTCCAGTTCCACCGGATAGCCAAGAGTCCACATCCTTTCTGGAGACAGTATGTGATGCTGAAGTGCTTCCTTCAATTCTTCATTGGCGATACTCGTCGGCGTCGGCGTCGGCGGCACGTAAAAGCAGCAATGTTGCACGTGTAGGTAGAAATTATGCATGTTTGGTTGTTTATCGCAATTATTTAAAAAATAAAATCAAGATAGAGCGCGTGGCCGGAGCAGACGAAAGTGTTATCGCGAGCGCGGCCGCTGTACTAATGCGACGCGATGGTGGGCCAGCCTACGCCTTATACGATAAGTGCAGGTAACGCTCGTTTGTTAGCGGGACACACAATTACGCCTGCCCATTCTCGTTTTTCTAAACAATGAAACTTTTAATGACTGTTATCTATTGTTAACTGAAATGGTCTTTTGTCAATTGAAGGGTAACAATTAAGTGAAGATATTTTGTTGAGTGCTTCTAAACCTCTAATTATCAATGTAAAAGTCCCACGCCTTTTGTTTACACAGATCAGCTAATAATCCGCGTGGTGTTTATAGATATCTACCCGTTCCCAGCGACTTCGTCCGCGTATAATAATGACTTCTGGCAATTTTTGGCTTCTTTATTTCGTCCTTTCCAAAGCTGTGTAACAAATCTTATCAGAATCGACTCAGTCGTAGATATTATGAAATCATCAATAACGAGACGAGCGGAAAGCAGCGGGTCATGTGAGTAAGTAGATCTTTTCACTATCCTGTCGACTTTCCTTTGAATTTCTCTGTGATAATTGTGTGTGTCTCGTGTATCACAAAGGGATTAGAAAAAGCCCTTCTGGTATGTAACGCATTACAGTGATAACATTATCACGTTTAGTAATTTGTTAAAATTAGTTAGTTTGTTTGGATATTTTTAGTTGTACGACTACATAAAAATGGAAGGAATCATAGTTATACCTCCCGGAGTACCTATTAAAGATCATTCCTGTAATTAGTGGAGAGACAAGGTTATTGTCTTTATTCATTTGTAAAACTGAATATACCATTTAATTATATCGCGGCAATGAAATACAGAATTAATATCTGTTCTACGCGATAACTAGTAGGTAGACTAAGCGGAGAAGCCGCGAATTTAATTGGTGAACGAGATACAATACACTCCTGGGCAGAACCAAAACAGATTTTACAGGATCATTTTGGGGATCCGAGAACAGAAGATTGTACCTCTATATCATTAGCGTTAGAAAGTCCAAAAATAAATAGAAGCGAAAGTTATTTAGGTTTTTGTCACCGTATACATACAACGAATACGGAGCATGTTAATCGCGAAAATTAATGAATCAGCCGAAGCTGCTGCTACAAGGTAATCGAAACAAAATATTTACACAAACCTTTCTTTGAATGTTTTCTTTTTTAATTTGGGCAAATTTTTAGTTAGGTTAGTGCGATAAAAAAATGTTTCGACCCTGGAAGATGCCTTGAAAGCTGTCTTGAAGTAACAATATTTCCAAGAAGTTTACGGTCAGAAACAATCGCGGAATCCCACATTTAATACGAACTTTCATTTCATTTAATTTTAATTCGCAAGCATCTCCGAGTACAAGTACAAGTGCACCGAATATGCGATCTAACAACTTTTACTCCAAATCGTAACGTTGTACAGACGAATAGTAGAAATAACATTCGGAATAATAACTTTTCAAACAATTCATTTTCGCCTAGAATTAACAGATAATATCATAATGATCGTTTTGATCAAAATAACTCATTCAATAATAATCACAATACGTCGCAACAAGGCCGGCCACAGTTCCCAGGCCGACAAATTGCTGACAACGCTGGAATCGATCCGGCGGCACTTTACTGGAGGTGATAACCATTACGCCAAACGCGCTATGAATGAGATCATCGATATACCATTCAGTAACATAAAAATACGATGAGAAAACACTATATTTATATGGGTATTGTATGGCTCGATTGCTCATTATTTGATTTCGATTTATTCCAAGTTTGTTATAAGTTATTTTTATCTTTACCCTCGTTTTTATTTAAACTTATTTACTAAATAATTACGTATACCGACACAAAAATGATATTTAAATACCAAGATGTGTGTGATAGAATAGACGAATGTTTCTATACATATCTATTAATATGAAATTACCCACACATGTATATTGTGTAGTCATACTAGTGTCGATGTGTAGCGCTACGAACTAATTAACGGTGTTTTGTGTACCTTTATCTAAAATATTTAGAAGTAATGAATGCCTCAAATTTTATATTTGTTGCGTTGACGATAAATATGATGGCTTTATCGGTAGCGATTTATTGGTGCAACTTTACGCTTAATTGGTATGAAGAATAAATAATAATTGATTACCAGGGATACTTGCAAACCGATTAACTACAGTCCACCTACACATAGGATGATTTTTATGTTGAAGTTACCGCCGCGTAGCGAATTACGGGTCAAAATTCCGGTAAATTTGGCAAACGGCGAGGCCATAATAAATTTCGTATAATTTACCAAAGCCAGCAGCCGTAGTTAGCTGTACGCATGGTTATGCGACAACGGTCATACAGAATCTAGATACAGCACTATTGAAAAGGAGCGTTTAGCAGTAATCTGGGCAGTTAAGCATTTCAGACCATACTTACTTAGATTAGAAGGATATGATTTCGAGATCAATTATAAAAAAGGTTCGCAGAATTCAAACGCAGCTATGCGTTATCGCGAATTAAATTTAATGCATTAAGCGTGGAAAGAAAAATAGAGAAATAAAAGTTAACATATTAGATAATGATGATAATGCGTCGACGTTAGTAAACATAGATAATAATGAATCTATAAGGAATATAAAAAATAATAATGAAGTAGAAGAGGTAATTAGCTTATCAGAATCAAAATCAGATAAACTTAGCATAGATAAAAAAGAGGTGGATATCATATATGTACCTAATCCAGATGATGGAGCTACTGCTCATGCCATATCTAACAGAGAACACGAAGGAACACCAATTTTAAATGAAGCAGTAGATTCCAAATCCAAACAAATACTAGTCTTCAATTGGTTTAAAAATGATATGGTACATGTAATAGATATATCTAATAGCAATCAAAGAAATATTTGAAGTGCACACGCCAGCCGTTAATAATGAACACTTTGTAAAGGCATTTTTAAAAGAGTATATATGGATTTAAGCAGAAATATTTTATTTACTTTGAAACAGAGTCTTTTAGAAAAGTACTTAGTAAAGTAGTTAAAGCATTGTATAAGAAAGGTTAAGAGAAACCTAATCGAATGTACAGAGAGAGTAGTTAATGTAACAAATGAAGAAGAACAAAGAGAAATTATTATGAAATACCGTGAGGGCAAAACAGTTCACAATACAACAAACCTAAAAGGCAATTCATGGTGGTCTCATAATGAAAGACAATAGACAATGGCCGCCGTCATCAATGCATGCGAACAGTGTAGGCAAATGAAATATGATAGGAAACCAATAGAGCCTCAGATACAATTTACTCAGACACAAAATATGCCATTTGAAGACGTGTTCATGGACCTTTTGTGTGTGTGTGTATGTAGAAAATAATTGTTACCTAATCGTAGTAGATGCTTTTAGTAAGTAAGCGCTAGCTTTTAATGTACCGAACAGAAGTACACCCGAAATAGTTAAGGCTTTAATTAAGTATTTTGGTTTCTACGGAATACCTAGAAAAATTAATAGCGATCCTGGAACTGAATGTAATAATAATCTTGTGAAAGAATTATTAAAGTATCTTTACCCTCGTTTTTATTTAAACTTATTTACTAAATAATTACGTATACCGACACAAAAATGATATTTAAATACCAA
>JAZHFQ010000594.1:0-23530 GCA_038387885.1 Spodoptera picta | reverse complement strand
CAGGCTTACTCTTGATTTTAATTCCGATCGATCGACATTGGAATTTGAATGTTTCGTACTCTTGAGTTTGACACTAGCGCCACATTGGTTTTAAATTGTGTGTCTATTGTATGAAACTAAATGAGATTAGGATTGGATTCGAATTGCAATAAACGGTACTCTTGAGCACGTTTTGACAGCTGTCAATTGCGCCAATATTGAGTTGCGATTGTTTGTTTATTGTGATTTTTCCAATAACAAAAGTGTAACTTTTTAGAGATTGTTTTGCATTTTAAGTGAATTTTCGTCAGAGATTACTGTATAATATGGCACGATTAGTCGTTATGTACAGTGTTTTACGTAATTCTCATAAAAAACAATTAAAACAGAGGCGAAATGAGCGTAGGTTGATGCGGTATATGGACAAAGCGTTTTCAATGAACGAAGTGGAGTTCCAGGCGAATTATAGAGTGACCAAGGATTTATTTGGCGAGCTTTATGATAATATTAAGCCCTTTCTGCCAGCTCATAAGAGAAAAAATGACATATCACCGAAATATAAGGTAAGCATACTACGATCTTTCATTACGAACTTAGCTCAACAATGATTTAAATTAAAATACATAAGTGCTACTATCATAATAATATATTATCATAGCCAGTGAAATAGCCATAGGTTAATACCCATATGATTCTTGCAGGTTTTAGTGGCATTATCCTTTTATGCTACTGGGAGCTACCAGAAACTGGTTGGAGGCACATATGGGACCCCAATGTCGCAGCAATCCGTATCTCGTGCTATACGAGATGTAACAGCAGCTCTAAACTATCCTGCAGTAGCAACCAAATGGATTAGGTTTCCTCAAAATCGCCAAGAAAGGGATGCTATAAAAAGAAGGTAATGTTGATTACAATCAGCTGTTTATTTTCAAACTAACATAATTTGTTCACATTTTATTGCATATGTACCTACAATAAATTAGCAGACTAATATCACCTTGTGCATTCTCTATCAGTCAATTTAAGAACATATAATTATTATAAAAGTACTAAACAAACATAAAACTATGTACATACATTTTCTACTTAATTATTAAACTGTCAAACACCAAGCGGTCACCGGTGACCGCAACCTATTGTTCTATAATTGTGTCTACAAAACCGGTACTCGACGAAACGTTAACACTGTTTTTATGTCTTTTTATGAATTTGCTGTCCAACTTAACTTAATTGTGGGTTTACAATGGTGAACAGCAGTTCAAAAATGTTAACAACAATAATATGTCTGTTTTGTACTTATTGTTTGTAATGATTTTTGTAAATAACGGTTTAACCAGGTATATTCTTTATGTTCCAGGTTTTATGAAAGGTTTAATATACCATCTGTGATAGGGTGTATTGATGGTACACATGTAGCCATCATTAGGCCATCAGAAAATGAGGAGAGATTTTTTAACCGCAAACATTTCCATTCAAGGAATGTTATGATTGTAAGGCAATACTTCTCATTAATTAATTACATAACCCATTTGACTTGTTGTAACAACTTAGTTTAATAACCCTTTTATATTATTTTCAGATAAGTGATGCAGATTTAATGATTCTGTCAGTAGATGCTTCATATGGAGGGGCATCACATGACAGTTTTGTATGGAATCAGCATCCTGTGAAACAACACTTAATTGATTTAAATAATAATGGAGAAAATGTATTTTTACTAGGCAAGTATCTAAATGTTGTAAACAAGTCATCAGTCATATCTGCATTTTTCTGACTGGGAATATTTTTTATTTAGTTTTTGTTTCAGGTGATTCTGGATATGCACAGAGGGAGTACATGATGACACCAATTATTGATGCTCCTCAGGGTTCACCCGAAGAATATTACACCAAACTGCATTGTACGGCACGGAATACAGTGGAGCGTACCATTGGTGTATTGAAAAATAGATGGAGGTGCTTACTCAGGCATAGGGTGTTACATTACCACCCTGATGTAGCAGCTAAAATAATAAATGCATGTTGTGTGTTACACAACATGCATACATAGGGTAGATGAAGATCTTGAGGACAATACAGCTGAAAATGAAAATGATTACCAAGATGTCACTGCCCAAGAATCTTCTGGTAGTAACACAGCTGCTGAACTAAGACGAGGTATCGAAAAGAGAAATGCTTTAGTTCAGCAGTTGTGGGCGAGCAGACGGTAAATGTTTTTATTTTAAATTTGTATTTGGCTTTTTTTAATCTATTGTATTTTTTTATCATTTCTGTCTTTATTATAAATTAGTGGTCCTTTTTTATTATATGTCATATCATTTTTATATAGTCTTAATTATGTTATTAAGAAAGAATAAAAATACATTATAAAAAGAAAACTTTTATTTATTTTACCCATTTTAAACTATAACATAAATCAACAATATAAAATTAAATCACAAATCAACAATGTAACAAGGAAATCATAATTATTAGACCTAGGTACATTAAATCAATATATCAAATAGAATTGCTAAGGATTTGGCATTTTACTAGCTACATCTGAAATTGCATTAGCAATAGATGTCAGAGCATTAGCTATATTGCCAATATTTTCTGACAACTTAGCCAATGCTTGTGCTGTAATTAGCTCTGCTTCAACCCTGCGTGCTTCGATACTTGAGAACTGCTCCATTTGCGAATCCTCGAAATCAACGATCGGCGCCGCCGGCGAGTTCGTGGTGCTGGTGGTATAGTAGGTATAGAATTCTCAAGTGGGGTAGGCGATGCAGGTACTGAAATGTAAAAAAATACGTAAAACACTATTATAAAAAGTTAAATAAGTACTTAAGTTTAACACTCTAACATTCATTAGAAGGTTACACATTAGTGCTTCCCACTTGAGCTATGTAAGCACACACAAACGGCACATTCTAGTGTGACTAATTAGACTCCATGTTAATAAATTTATAAATTCAAATATACTTACTTGTGGATGAAGCTGGTATTGCATCAATGTGTGACATGCCAAGAATAGGAGAATTAGCTTGCATTACTTGTTCTCCTGTTTCTACAATCTCTATCATTATAGGTAGCTCTGTATGACTACTGTGACTAGTCTGAAACATCAAAATTATATCAAATTATTTTTGATTTAATCAAATCTTATGTAGCTACATTATTAATTATCTTTGACAAAAATTACCGATTGAGGAAATGGGTTGACTGCCAAACTTGTATCGCCTGTTGCAAATTCTCGCCCACCCATTACTGCCACCAATCTAGTATCTAAAGCGGAGAGCGCTGGTAAGTTATCTGATGCTCCGCCACCAGTGCGTCTCATTGAGGCTGAGAGTCCTGCACAATGTTTCCGTAGAGCGCACTTCTTCTCAGCCCAATACTAAAAAGAAAATGCATTCATTTTGATGAAATTGCTCAAGTAATATAATAATAATTCAGATTAAAAGTAATGTTATGTAGCAAGTAAGTAGTCATTTTAATTACCTTCGCCCAAGCCCTGCCGTTTTTATTGGCACCTCCTAACGAATTTAAAGAAGTCGCTAAATTTTCCCACTTTCTCTTCGTTTCTATTTGGCCTTGGGTTGTCCGAACTAAGCCCTTAGCTACGCCTGGATTTTGTTCTAAAAACTCCACTAAACCTTCTAATTGGGCGTAGCTTCCTAGCTAGTCGTCCTCGACTTGGCATTGCAACTGAAATTGATAAACATTGATTAATTAGGCCTAGACATACAAAATACAAGTACCTAATGGTATAGTTCTATAGGTAGTACATGGACCAACCAAAGTAGTATGAAAGTTCACAAATACAGCTTAAACAAATACTATAGCAAAACAATGCCGAAATATTTATTTATGAGCATTTAGGTACTTACCAATTGTTTAAACGTTGATACAAGGTAACTAAGTTGGCCGTTTTCACTTTAAAAAGTAAATAAGTATATCTCAAGGTATATAATAAGTAATAATGCAAACAAACTCGTTCGTAATTTCTTCTAAAAACTTTAGAACGTTTTAAATTATGTGGAGAACTTTTACGGAGGGGTTTTTTTAGTAGTGTTGCTAACGTATAGGTACATCCAAAGCAAACCAAAGTCATGATAAATTTATTTTTTTAATTATTTACTTCCTTAAAAATAAATAATCTAGTTAGAGATAGAAAACAAATAATTATATGAATGATTATTATTTTTAAACCTTATTTTTTTAAAGATATTTGATTTTAGAGCCCTGTCTCAAGTTTATCGTAAAACGTCGAACAACACTATTGTGTTTCGATGCATAGCTAACTTCACGTTACACTAAACAATCGTGGGACAATTCCGATTTCAATCCAATGTTATCATTATTGTTTTCAAGAGTACCGAATGTCGTGAGTTCAAATTTAGCATTGGAATTGGATTGGCTTTGGATTGGAATTGAAATTAGTTTCAAGAGTAAGCCTGCAGGCCTGCTCAATGCGGGTTGGCGATTTCAAACTTTTGAATAGAAATTTATATGTCCAGGTTTCCTCACTATGTTTTCTTTCGCTGTTTGTCAGAGGTGTCTAAATAAGCTTAGAAAGTACATGTAACTCGGAAAAAGTCATATTGGTACTTGCCGTTGGTAGGTTTCAAACCCTCATGCATGAGAAGCGATCTTAACCTACGAGCTTCAACGACACTGCACTGCGCAAAATAAGTTTTAGATTAAAGTTATTATATTTTAGCAAAACATTAAAAAAACGTGTTCTTATGCTAATGATAGTAACTCTCAACCGATTAATAGTAAATCCAAATACCAAAACACAGCTTAGTGTAAATATAATGTAGGTATTGGCAAATAAAAACATAAAAACCATATTATCAAATAACCCAAGCCATAAAACACCTCCCCCTGACAGCCACCATAAAGGAACGATCGAAAAATGTCGCTAATGATAGCATCTATCGCCGCACATCATCAAACATAAACAATAACGGACAAACACTGGACAATGCAAACGACACAGTAATTGCCCGTACATAATACAAACTACAGCGATTACAAAAGTTAGCCCCGAGCGCACACCGCCACTCCGTTCGTTATTTTCGCTAAATGGGCCCATTTGAAAATTAACTGCACGATTGCTTCCGAATAATGCGCCAGTGTGGAGCGATATAGCTCACGACAAGTGCTGCTAAACAAATGAAGGGATGTACACAGATATTTAAGTGCAACGCCATCTTGCGGGCAGTAGCTGAACTACGACGGAGACTGGTAGGCTTGAATGAGACTAAAACTTTTTGATCATGTTTTAGATACAAATGTGTGCAAATGATACATACAAATGATAAAAATAAGGAATAAAAAATATTTCATACATTTTTGTACATAAAAAGCGAATTCCAAAATGAACAAAAAGATGTTAAAACATTGGCGTTCCTTAGTCTCTGCCTACCCCCATGGGAGACAGGCGTGAAGTTATGTATGTATGTATGTATGTATGTATGTATGTTAAAGCACGATGCAAAGTTTCGGGGTAGTTGTGCCACTCGGTAACAGATGGCGTTGTAAGTCATAGTTTAAAAGAACAAAAATATTTATATGTATAGTTTCATACATATTACCGCCACGTGAACAATGTTTTTAGAAAATCATTAATTAGGTACGCGTACATACAAAATATTAATCTCAAACATAAAACCTTAGCCATTGCAATTCGCGGGACCGTAAACATGAAAACAACAGAGGTAAACGACGGGCGGGCAACTCGAAAAAAAATCGTACCTACAACAGACTGTTAGCATGTTGTTGAAAACTGTTGCCATGAAAAATGACCTTTTTCGAACGGAGTAAAATAAACTCTTTCTGTGATCTTTGCCATAAGAGAAATTCATGCATATTATTTAAGTTTGGTACATTGTTTGAATTAAATTTAGCATTCTTTCAGGGGTTTAGATTTAGGGTATTTAACAACAACAAAAAATAAGTAAGTATAAGCTTACATTTTATTTTACAGAGAGTCGGATAATTCAATCTATCTACATGATCCCTAATGTGAGAAAAAAATTAAAACTCACCTGAATCTGCTCAGAGGCTTTTTTCGCCAGCTCTGGATCCAAGATAGTGATGTCAAAGTCATTAGCACATTTTTTCGCCGTCTCACTGAACGCTGCAGCGTTCACATAGTACGCCGATCCCTTTTCACTCGTTTCTACCGGAGAATTTGGAGACAATATACCACTGTCTGTGTCACTAACATTCGCCGACTTACGGACTACACCGGAATTTTCACCGCCTGGAGACTTCAGAGGGATGCGGGATTTGTCACCAGTTGGCGACTTCAAAGGAATTCGTGATTGCCTCGAACCGTCCGGCGCGAATCCGGTGTTTGGATCGAAAATAACATAGTTGTCTTTGTCGCACCTCACTTTATTATTTACAGTCACTGTGTATTTTTTATTAGGACTAAGGTTTAAAAAGGGATCTTCGGTATCAATAGGACTCTCGGGTATAATGGATTGTATCTTAGGTGATATTTTTGGTACGGATTTACCGTCTATAGTTCGTCTTATCACAGTGTCGTTAGTGAACTTTAAGCGCACATACTCGTTGGATATTGTTCGTCTCACTGGCGAAGAGAGTAATGGCGATGGTTTACCTTCTTGCAAGTTAGTTTTGTTTTGAAAGAAATTTATCTTTGGTTTATCCATTGTTCTAACTGGAGTAAATGGTAACTTTAGTTTAGTTGTAACTTTTTTCTTTTGGCTACAATTTAAATCTATACTTCCTTTTACAGTACTTTTATACACTGGTAATACACTCGCTTTTTCTTGCGGTTTTGATGGTTCTTTAACTAATTTTGAGCTATTTTTACCTAAGTCGAAAGTTTTATTTAGTTTCTTTATTGGTGCGGGAGTTTTAAGACGTCTGTCTTTGACCTTTTTGTCGGCGGGAACCTCGGTAGGAGCAATATCATGTTTCTCGTTAGTAGATAAAGTCTCTGGTTTGATAAAAGTTTTGCCACGATCACGTAGGAGTGAATCATTTTGTGCCACATCAAATAAGTTTTCGCTGGGATTCCCAAAGATGCTATCTATTATAATGTCTACGTCGCTAGACTCTGAATTGCTTTTAGAAGATCTGTTCTCATTTATTATGCAGGATATTCTTTCTTCCACATCAGTAAGTGAATCTGATTTGTCGTCTATACTCCCTGAGGTTCCACTGCCGGAGTCTGAAGGTGTTTGTACTTCAAATATAGCTTCTTGTTGTGATGTGGTTTGTTTTCTTGAATTTTCAGGACAAGAAGCTCTTCTTCTTTTTACGGTACCTGTGTCCGAAGACGATAAATCCCAATCGGACACTTGCACGGCGCACTGTGCTCCACTATTTTTAGAACGTCTTGGGCTTGTCATTATAATAATATTGCATTTTTAAAAACACTGTCTACATTGTATATCACTCGTCATGAACTGTATCGGCCTGTAATTGTAATGTTGGAACATCGTTGTGTGTAATTGTCAATAGAATTCATATTTGATAGTACGGCATACGAGCATTGCGATCGTTAGTGGAATCAAACACGAACGGGTATCGGGCTCGATTGTTATCTAATTACAAACTTGACGCTGGCGCACATGGGACCGCCGGTATCTATGTTATTTTCTCTAATGGAACCATTTATTTTCTGTTCTGTCACACGGAAGGGGGTTAGTTTTAATAATAATGGCATTTATTTTGTAAAACTAAGTTTGTTTTATAATTAACTCTATGTATTATTACTACACAACTAACTGAAGCAATGTTATGAAACATAGTTGAGATAACACAATTACCATCATTGTGGATGGCGAGGAAAGAAAGAAACCTCGATTGAGAAAAAATCGTATAGTTTAGTTCAGTCTTAACTGTGGGGAAGTCGGTAAAATGCCTCAATTTAATCAGTAAGTTGTGCAGGTAGTGGTCGACATAAAGTCGTAACAGCACGTTTTATCTCTTAGACATGAACGTTCATGTGTAGGTGTGTGGCGCTGGCGGGCGAAGCCGGTGGCGGAAGGTAGTTTTTATGTTCCGTCCGGACCCGACTCGCCCCGGCTGCCGGCTGTACGTGCGCCATGGGAGAAAGTTACGTGGTCTTCTATTATGCAGGCTTGTTGAAATTCAACATTTTTGTTATATTCTGTCCCTAGGGGCTTTGTTGTTTGTTTTGCCATTTAGACGGTGGCGCTTTTCAATATTTAGATATTTTTTTAAGAAGGCTTATAAAAAAGAACATCACGTATTTTATTCTCTGAAAGTATAGATGAAAGTACAAGTATTATGAATTGTATCAATAAAAAGTGTAGTGTAAAATAAATAAAAAGTCGTCGTCCTGGACATTTAAAGATAAGACAAATATATTGAACCTCGTTCCTAAGCCAACTAAAATACAAAAAAAAAAGGAAAACTTGTAACAAACTATATTCAGTGATGCGTCTGTGCAGAGTGGCAGAACTACTTACTTACAATGAAATGAAACGCAATGAACTTACGGAGTTGGTGGGATTCTGACAAATTGCCCCCAAGTGTCCTCACACTAACCTAATTATCCGATAAGTTAAAGCAATAAATAACGAAGGGCGAGCTCTACTTGCACGGGAACTACAATAGTTGTATGTAAGTTAGGACGGTACTCGATACGCAAGCCGTAACCGTCTCCGAACATAGTTGGGGCTTTACACTTAGTCTAGCAGTTTATTATGGTACCAACACTAGTGTGTAGAGTAGACTATGTTAGTATAATACTCACACACACAGTCTACTTGAAACTCCGTATACACAAAAGTAGAGTACTTAAAATAAAAGCAGTATAAATTATACTAAAATATATAAAAGCAGTATATATATAATACCCTTCCTTTTGCCTTGGGGGTTGCTAAACTATAATAAAACATAGCACATTTAGATTCATTATATTTTTTATCTGCCTCGTTGGCCGAGCGGTCGCAAGTACGACTACCGGGCAAGGGGTCTCGGGTTCGATTCCCGGGTCGGGCAAAGTATTACTGGGTTTTTAAAAATCTCAGTAGTAGCACGGAGTCTGGAAATGTGCCCGGTATATGGCAATAGGCTCTCCCCCTATTACATGGGACTCATAACACAAATAGTGAAAAGTGGGTGTTACTTCTGTGTGCACCTCTGCCTACCCCTTCGGGGATAAAAGGCGTGATGTTATGTTATGTTTTATCTAATACTATTTACTATGCGAGAATTAAAAATGTCTTGTAATACAAAATCTTTTGAAATAATTATTTTAAAACTGAAAACTCCCTATTCTGTTATAAATCCCCGTCTCTAAATCTCACCGCAACAAACGTACCTCCCATCTTTGCTTCACCAAACAAATAAATTCACAACAACTAAATACGATCTTCACTTCATTGACAAGCAAAGTGTTACGACCTCGAGCAAATACCTCACACAGTTTCGTGGTCACTACATTGTGGTCTTACACGACCACAATCTGCTTGATAACATTTACAGTTCCTTTGAGTACCTACCTACCTACATACATATATATACACACTAGGTACTGTTGGTCTGTTACAAACAGAATCTGTGGTCGCATGGTCACCGCAACGTTTTGCCCGCATAGTGTCTAGTGTCTATTTGCTCAGAGGTCTCTCTACCTATTTGTTTAGGGTCAAATGAACATTTGTGCCTAAACCTGGATTCCAGCTGAAATTATGTTAATAGGGATTATAAAAAAAGCAGTTGGTAAAAAATGAATCGTCATATTCAAAAAATATGAAGCTGTGTTTAAAAATATCATGCATGCATATTTTATGATATATATGTTTTTATAAACAATAGACTAGTGATTAATTGAACCCGCAACGGGTGATTATAACTTTTCAAGAAGTGTATCGGATAGATGGAACATAAATTACATTAAATTATCGCTAGTAGTAAATTAAACTGGACATGTAATGTGCAATAGACCAGACAGCACATCATCAATACGTAGGTAATTAATGCTATCAAATATAATGATCTTGTTACTATAATCGCGTCAACATGAAATGATTTATTATATGGTTGATTCACACTTATAATCTATCTAGAATTCGTTAGCATATTATATATCTCATAAATTTAGAAGTTCAGATTTCCACAATCAATCAGCCAAATTACTTTTGACATCAAAATGAAACTAAACTATGTGTCTCAATTAATCTCACTATTGCTACAGATAATTAAGAATATGTAAAACTTAATCATAAGAGTCCAGTCTTAAAAACATTGGAGCTCAGATCTCATACTCATCAGTGACTTACGAGCTCTCGACTCAATAAGGAATTCAACAAAACTACTCATTCATATAAAAACGGAAAACATTTAAACGAAACTCAATTTGCTACACACATGCTCTTTCATCATTAACACAATAAATCTTCTCGGATTGTCTTTACTAAGTTTATCGACCAGGGTTCGTACGTAAAGCCATAGAATTTATTGAAACAACACGATACATACCCTCTAGCCCTCTATAAATACGAAACTTTCTAATTTGTTAGCTCTGTGCAACCAGAGACGCTAATATTGTATCCCTGGATTCATTTCGGACTCGCAGCTAATTGATAACTTCGTAAAGGTGTTCAGAACATATTGGTTTATTGAGAAAATGCCATTGTGTGTATGAAGTCTAGTCTAGAGTTAATGGTGAAGGTATTTCGGAATGTCGTCCGTGAAATGGAGGTTAGGGTTGCTGGTGTTAAGTAAATTGTTACTAATAAAATACTCGGTATTTTTAAAATCCAAATAAAATAAGTAATTTTACTATTAAGGAAAATCTAAATACTAAACGCTTAATTTAATTTATTTTTTAACGGCTGCGATAGCAAAGAGTTTAGAGAATCTGTTGGTTAGATGTTCTAAGGCAAAGAGTCGTCAATACTTTTTAAACTCAAATACACAGGCACTTACAATTTCAAAAAAGAACATTCTAAATTCAATGTGGTAGATAACCTCTAAACACACTAATGTGCCATCATTATCGGCCCCCCTTTTCCATTGCATTCATAACTTTCCAAGGAAGTGTTTATGGTGTTCATATTTTTGCTGCTAATTTGGTAGGTTGGCAGCCCTGGTGGCGGTGTAGTTGTTGTATTTACTCCTACTTGAGTCTGTACGTGCCTTTTACTTGGGAGTTAAGTTTCTGCAGTTGCATGCCCTGTGAACTCTGGAGTTTGTTGTCGAGATTATGTAGACGTGAGATTCGATTACGTGATGCAGTAAGTTCGTGCAGACTGTACCTATGTTTAGAGTAGCATGCGATCCTGATATCAGACCGTTTGCTGAGGTTGATCGGGAGATTAGATTTAAATTATCGACTGAAAAAAATGCTTCGTAAACGTTTATATATGCTTCGTACTTAAGATATAATTTGTAGTCCCATGAAACCTACTTCGTAAATTGACCAGCCCACAATAAACCACCCTCGAAGTACCGCATACCGAAATAATTTAAATACCTCTAAGTAGCAATATCTCTCAAACACCTGGGCGATACAAATTAGGTACATTTACAGAAAATCTTACTGGGAATACAAAAACAGGGAAATTTAAGGAAAAACAGACCGTCTAATTTACGGGACCCATAAAACGAGGATAACGTATACTGTTTCAAATATTTCTTATCGTCGCGTTCCCATTCCCCCGTGAGCAAAAACAGGAACTTTAACTGCGAGACGGGGCCCGATCCCGTACGTCTTAAGTGATTTACAGGCGCACTGCGACCTGCCTCCGCACAGCCTTCAAGGGGAGACAAACCGGGTTACTAGACTTATCGCGATAATGTGTCTCTTGTCCCTTTTCTCTATACAAACACAGAGAAGGACAGGGTATTTTAAATCTGCAATAGAAATTTGATGGTGAACGCCCCAACAATATCCGCCTAAATGGGTCAGGAAGGCGAAGTTTACGTCGCATTTCAGCATTAGGGAAACCGAAATGCAATAAAATCCAAGTCGTAGAGACGGAATTAGAAAATTATACGGAGGTTGGAGCCTCGACCTCCAAACGGTAGGGGATCATGAACTTTGAGGCTATGATTAGATGTATTAAATTATTTTCTCCAACTCTCTCGCACTCCTTATATGGAGATTAAATTTCCCGGTGTGTGGATAATAACTCAAAAAGTTGTGCTTTGTAATTTATTTTATTGCTTCAGTGAATTCACTTCATTTTGCTTTTTCCTCTTATACACATTTTCATTTAACCTTATTCACAATCATTTTGACCATTAGACATTATTATACAACAGCATTCACTTATACTCGTAGTATTGTACTCATAATGAAAGCATCAACACAAAAATACATTTTCAACGCGCAGTAACCATATTTACCTACAACAAGAATCATTACAAAAACTAAATCCTACAAACACTTAACAGAAACATTTAATTACTTAACTGAGCTAATCTAAACAGCGGTAGAACTACAGACGCGAGATTAAACCAAACAAACTAATATGAGGTTCAAAAACAAACTGCCCGATGCCCTTTTCAACAATAAACATAACGAATAAAAGCAAATACGCTGTGTACACTGGGGTTGCATCGTACACAATTTAGCGTGGCATTAACACAGCAATATTTTGTCGGAAAGAAATATTATTTGCATTTGTAATGCTAGGGTGGCCCTACTGGGACCGGGGTGTGCATTCCTGCACTACACTGCACTTGTCTTCGCTTGGGGCACGCACACAGACAATGTGTGATTGCGTACACATATGAGCAGTCATACGTGCCCCATGTATAGTCGAAAACAATTACCTTATAAAAACTTGTAGTGTAGGTTTAGTCTTGCTACGTAATTCGTTTAAATATTAAACAAAGCTACTCATTTCGTAGCACCCGTCTACGAGACTACGAGAACTCTACGAACGTTCTACGCTACTACAAAACTTAAACAAAGTATTAAGCAAATGGATTCACTTAAGATACGTCTTGTAATCCACGAGTATGAGCGTTCAAACATCTTTAAAAGCATTAGGGCGGAACTATGAAGGGTGTGTGTCAAACAGCAATATTCCCCACACCCCCGCGGCCCACACAACTGCATTCGTTGCAATGCGGGGGAATTTTCGATTAAATATTTAGATTAGATTTTTCGTGATCCATTTATCATGGTTTAATTGTGTTGGGGCGATGGCTCTTATACTGATGAAAGCGGTCATAGTGTTTCTGGAGATTTGTTCTCTAATCCTTTGATATGATAATGTAATAAGAAAACGGAGGACCTCGCTCCCTTTCGTTCGACGTCTTTGAATTGTATTAGGTACTTTTGTATTAACATTATTCGTATATTCGCTCTTTTATATTCAGTAGTACTGCGAATAATAGCCATTATCCTGGTAGACAAAGCCTAGAATTGGCTATTATGATCTTTTGAAGATAGAACCCTCGATTTTATTATGGAATTGAATGAATCTCGGGATTTTCTTTTAGAAGAAATCTAATAGTTCTCTTTCTTTCTAAACATTTTAATATGATTCAGTTGGTTACCTTTTTAGTACTGTACGACTTTATAATAAACTTTGTAATGATTTAGTAACGGAAAACTCTTTCTAACATTTTACAGAGCTGATCACAAATCACAACCGTACATATTACATGCATAAATACGGCAATAAAACCGTCTCAATAATGTACCTAATTGCTCATTAACCAGGGCCGTACTCAGACGGTGTATTACGTATGAATGCATACACATCGCCCGACTGTCCCATGCGAACGTGAAACCATGTACGCATAATTGTGTCCGAGTATTTGCCGGATGAACAGACCTGCCGGCGACCGGATCATGTACGAATACCGTGTCTAGTGTGTATGTGTGTAGATGTGCGTGTTAACAGTCAGTCATTTGGACGGTATCGTGTTAATTAATATTGATTTGTTAAAAGCTGATATTGGAAGTTTTGTAAAAGAAATCAAAGGCTGTCACGATTTATTAGTTAATCCTTCTAGTTTGCTATAAAAATAGGAGAGTGGTAAATTGCCTGCTACTGATGATTTTGAACAATAAAACGACGACAACAGTTTGGTTTGGCTCCTGAGAATTGGCTCTACTAAAGAAATAAGGGTTTGTGTTTATACAAATGTAGATGTCGCCTCTGAATTTTACTTCCAAGTATGAAGTTTATCGTTTCATTAAGAAAACACACACATGAAACGATTATCTCATCGACGTACCTCTCAAAACCAATACTTTCGAACTCGATTAGCGAATACGGAATCAATTACTTCGGGTTCGATCTAAAACAAAACAATAACGCTAAATGTCAATTTTAATTTAACATCCATTCCGATCCTGCCAATCAAACACAATGTTTGCCGTGTAATTATTGCCTTTGCCAAATATTTGCCGGCAACACACGTTCCATTATAAAGGGATCACCATTGCAAGAGCTCGACATGGCCATAAAAACAGTATTTTCCTTATTATGTGCTCTCCTAACATGTTTCAGCTTGTTTACCGTGTGTTTTTGTTACAATGTTTTTTACTTAGCCTTTCGTATTTTGATCGTGAAATATTTTACATTTCCACGTGTATTTACGAGTACACTGAATGCCTGCTAATGAAATTACGACCTCCAAGGATTTAAAAATATACACATTTTCTCGCTTTCGTCTTTGAGTGAAAATGAAATTTTGGTTAGAATAAATGAGAAAATAAATATGATAGAGAGAGAACAAAATAATTCATATTTGTATTTTAAAAATAAATTTGATGGATCCTTTTTAACGACGAGGAAGAAAAATATTCCTCACTATTTTCTAAAACGAAACTAAACTTAACAGCGTCTAGAGCAGCGATTTAAATACGAGTTCAAACTTGGTCCATCATTTCCCCGGCTTCTTAAGGTGAGCTACAAAACTAGCAGACCAGCATAAGTTATTCCGAAGTATGTTGACTTTACGAGTCGCTGGCAGTGCGAGCGCGGCCGTGCGAGAGTGCCAGAGTCCCAGAACCGTCCCCAGATCCCTCTAAACCTCTTTCCTATTTATATGCAGATTCCATGACCGACCATAAGTTATCCGAGCACCGGATCATACCCTTAATGATACTCGGATAAATGGAAATGGTACTACGTTGGGGTGAATTTTTACACATTTAGAACTTTGTCATAATAAATGCGTCAAGAGTCAACGGTTCGGAATTAATTAATGCGGGGCGACATCTTGCTTTATGATTGAAATGGAGGGATTAGTTGGATTAATATAATCTGTGGCTATCTGTAGGTATGTGCGTAGTGGTCGCGGGTGTACTGCATACTGCGTCTGGCTTCATGGTATGTAGGAACATTTATTCGTACATGATTTTATGAGCGTAGGGTACGGCACGTTCAATCATTTTGTTTTGTTATAGTTTTCTGTTTGTATGCTTAATAAGGCTTAAGTATTTATTAAATACTTTTATATTAGTTTTGCCCTAACGATTTTTACATCATAAAAATAACGTACTAATACTTAGCTAATGACTAACAAAATATTTTAACAAGTTTTAAGAGAATATCGTAGCTATCTCCTATCTATTGTTGTGGCTTATTTAATATGAAACACGGCACTATTCCCGGAATATTTTACCCTATTTAACCCATACTTTGTTAGCGGTTTCAAGTTTATCTACTTGGTTGAGCTCTACAGATTTAGGGCTCAATTTTATACTGTGTTTGTTGCTTGGGTAAAAGGTAAAACGAGCTCTCGAGCCATTTTTTGCCTTTGGATTTAGGAACTTCTACACATAAATATAACATCATACCTTTTTATGATGCTAAAGGGTAAATGAACTACAGATGTGTGTGTTAAATGTAATACCCATTTTTATCCCTTTTATCCAAAGTCATGTGAAATGGCAGACTGAAATAGATTTGTGTACGACTTTTTCTATTCCCATAAGTTCTGATAGGAGTCAGCTAAGAGACTACGTATTTTGACAAAGTCTGGTCAGCAGCTCTCTCTAATAAGCTGATATAAATAAAAAAATGTATTTGCGGTAGACACATACAAAAAGAAATTTTGTTCCCAAAGTTGATGTAAAAGCTAGAATAAACAGCTTCTGTAGGTACCAATACTAACATATTGTCTGTTGTCTGGACGGAAACAATGACCTTGACTTTCTTTACTAGTTGAAAGTATTGTGACCTTCTATAAAATTCCACATCACTAAGGATTTGAAAAGACTTTAAGCGTTTATTAATATAAATTTAGGTAGACTGCGTGCCTTAGACATTACCAACCGGTCCTTTAAAGGATGCAGATAAAAATACATGATAATTGCAAGAAGCAATTAAATAACTAAAAGATGATTCTATAGTCCAGTCTTAAGACGTGACAACTATTCCTAAAACTTCATTCTAATTATTTTTTATGTTTAGTGGGTTAGCGTTTGGTCACTATCTAACCGAGAATAAAATTAATAAATGTGGAAAAGTCGACAGCTTAGTATTCTGAAAAGAAACTACTACTAGAACAAACAACGTGCCTACAATAAGAAATTGTCTGGACGCTCACAGCGTCCCTGACCTTATGTCCTTGCTAGGTCATTCTGAAGAAAAATATTCTTTGTGGTAGACTTACTATTTTTTTTTTCTTTAAACTGTCAAACACCAAGCGGTCACCGGTGACCGCAACTATTGTTCTTTGATTGTGTCTATAATGACGGTGCTCGACGAGTTAAGGAATTATTAACGATACAATGTTATTTTCAACTCAGGGGCTCATTACAGTGGCATAATGTACACCTCTGCCTACCCCTTCGGGGATAAAAGGCGTGATGTTATGATATGTTGTTATGGGCTCATTGCATTTATAGGTTACATAATATTACGTATACTTACTTAACGAATCTAGGAGGATATAGGATATAGGAGGATATGCAGAAAAAGGCTGAAATATTTATATTTTTAGTAAGTAAATTCTCGTGTTAACCTTATATTTTCATAACAAAATTCCACTGATAAAATTCTAATAAAGTGTCGTAACTCAAGTAACGTTACTCACACTTAAATCTATTAAACGGATAATTATCTAATCTTACATGGAAAATTGTGGTTAGAAATTGCTTACTGAGTAAGCAGAATTTTGATTAAATTAAACGATATTAAGAAGGGGAGGTGCCTTCAAGGGAAAATAATGAAAATATTGCCTCGGGTAATCGGCGTGCTTCGATTAATAAGATCGACTCTGCCGTATTTTTTAACTCTGTGAAGCAATAAAAACTCCTTTTTAAAAATAAAAAATATAATGAGACTGGCCACAAATGTTTTCAGCGTACTTATTTATGATATTTATGCAACCTCTTTGGTAAAAAATAAGTTAACATTTTTTTATGAAATATTATTTTCCTTGTTTTGTTGTCCGTAAACTGTTTATAAAATTAAAATAGAAATCGCACTTAATAAATTATTTCCTTCTCTTTCTATGAAACAGAGAATATATCTTTGTACACTATAAAATACATAAAAATAAAAGCTTATTAATAAAAAACTATTATAGGCCCTATCCCCAACGGGATTACATGCCACTTTTTATTTTCTTTCCTTTCCACGCAGTATCAATTAGGATCGTATCTCATTAAATCAGTCTTAAAAAAATCTAGACTTTCTTTTTATTAATATTAGTTAGAAAATTCATACATTTTCTTATAAAAACATATATTTCACGATATTTATTAAACTATGAGAGAGAATTTATGATTTGTATATCCATTTTTATAACAGTAGCGTACACACATAATTACACAACTCACATTAGACTTTCCACATATTTTAACTAAGTATGTATATTAAGAGAACGTAAGATACATCTTCTATCATCTTCACATATCCCACATCAGGGTCGTATTTAGAATATCTGAAATGCTTAAACAAATACGCTAAGATATTACTTATTTCTCAGCTCTTCGTCTATTATCAATGAATCCTCTCTAAAACAAACTATTAAAAAAGATAACAAAAATTAATCAACGTCTACCCGTTGGTGCTGACATTGCAACTTAGTACACACGGCTTCAAATCTAACTATGCAAAACCAGTATAAGCTGACCGTCAAATGTGAAGAAATATAGAAAACGAGACCATTGTTAAACTGGTTTCCATGGCTTGATGTGTACATAACTTAGCAATATGCAAATACTGGGCATTGCTGGGCACACCATCAATCGTTGCCCGTCGGGTACAAGATAAATAGTGATCCTGACACTTGCACATTGCAACCATGTCGAACGCCAACCGTTTACATTTTTAACTACGTGTGTAGCCCGGAGTTGTGACGTCATTTGTCATTGTGGTGCTTATAATGTGTGTTGGCGATGAAGTTTTTTAAATTGCTTTTTATAAAAATATTGTTTTATATATCTAAGGTCAAGCGTTTTGTAAGCTAGTGAGATTTAGTATCATTAACTATTTAATTTAATAAAATTAAGTTAAATACCTAGTATCGTAAAACGCACCAAACAAATTCGTATATTTGTTTAGAGCATACATACCTCTACATAGAGCAAACATACATACATATATAGGGAAAGCAATGAAGCTCAAACGCAATGACATTTTGAAATTATAATAGGGTGAAAGCTCAAACGTAAATAGGAGAACAGTAAAAATTAAGACAATTTTCATACGAAACGAAAATAGTCCTTATTTATCTGCATCTTCATCAAGACGTAATCCATAACATACGATCTATTCTTACCTAGAGCCAACAAACCTTCAAAGTCAAAGTCAAAATCATTTATTTCAATTAGACCAGAATGGCACTTTTAAACGTCAACAAAAAAAAAACTAAAAGTGAAGCTATTTGCTCATTCCTATGGAGAAGAACGAGCAAGAAACTCTATAGGTTACTCTTTTTCAATCAGGTTCACAATACAATTTATGTTTATGGTCTTAGATAATTCAATTTAGCATTACCTAAGACCATAAACATAGACAATATCTAACTAGTTTATAAATGTTAGTAGCTAAGTACGTATAGGTAGTTAGGTACGGGTTCACTTTGTACATAGCTGCAGCGGGTTACGGATGCAAAATATTGCTTATCTCAGTAAAATGTTGCTCGGTAGTCGGTTCCCTTATGTAAGTAGCATACGACGTAGCTATCTACATATAGCAGGTACAGTACAGTCAATATGCTACATTGTATGTAAGTTCTGCGAATAAAAATCTGAACCTTATTGTCTTTGGTTGAAGTCTCGGATCATTTGTTCCGATATGTATGAACTAGAGTTTTAAATGAAATGTTTACTTGTAAGGCTTGAAGAAAGAAGTTTTTTTATCATATTGATTGCATTTTATAGCAAGATACAGAGTATAGTGAACATTATTAAGATACTAATAATAGAGTTTACTATGTATGTATATTAGCAAAATTTTATAGATTGCATTTGAATCCCAATTACATCTCAATTAAAAATGAAAACATCATTAAGTCTCTGACGGCGCCGCCGTCATTATTTTGTAAACTGCGAATGTAATGGGCGAGCAGTGAACAAACAACTGACCGACGTCACTTCAACCCCACCACCGAGTGATATATAAAGCAGCGCAAGCGCAAGCTCGAGTCAGTCGTTCGTCAATCGTTGCCCAGTTCACACGTTACGCAATAGCTGAGTAATTTTATTGTGCACTGTCGAAAGTAAACGTTACTTTAATTACGAAGATTTAATTGTTTTATTACTGCATAAACATACCTCTACCGATATATATGACGAAGAGGGTTCTCGCTTGACATCGCCCACACCATCCTTCCGACATCAGAATTGGGATGGACCAGGATTATTGAAAATGTTAAAATTATCGGAGCCGGTTCGTGAAGAACTACCTACATGCAAATGCGACAAAGAAGATAGTGCTGCAAGATTGGAAGTGCCTAGCTATACATAGCCAGGTACTCAGTAGTGAAGATTCAACGTGGCTAACGTTGAGGCAGCTACTTCGAACTGAATCGCTATCTGAAGCAGCAAATGAAGACATGACGTGGTCCCAATTCAAGCCGGAGTACATTGGCGTCCAGTGACAGCATGAGATACGCGGCGTTAACGCAGCGTTTGGTGAGCGGCGTGTTGATGTCTGCAATTGGACACTGCTCCCATCGGGATTATACCAGGTGACTTTGTTCCATTTATTATGATTCCGATACCATATGGGTCAAAAACGAGTCAAAGACTCGAGTTTACAATTGTTAGTTTTCCAATTTGAAATTTTATTTTATTTTTGTCGGGTAGTTATTTAAAGAAAATAGCCGTGATGTTTTAGATCCGAGATTATACATGGTCATTAGAATTACGTCTGATAGTGTTACTTTGTGTTGTGTATTGTTAGGTAATATCTCAAGTAGTAGGCTTTCATTTGGTTGGAACTTGGAGGTATGGTTTCCGCGAGGTAGATGCAGAATTAGGTGGTGCTTGCTGTCTAACACGGTACAGAGTATTGAGAAAAGTAGTTTATAACAAATAAAGGTCAAAAGCTGCTAATAATAATTGGTAGTTAAAGTCGGAATTGAAGAGACCTCTAAAGTCCTACATTCATTTAGGATTATTGTTGGGTTGGAAAATAGTTAAAGCGCTAAGAATACTCTGATGAGAAACATGCTTCCCTTGATCTTGCCATTAGGATTTGTTATAATTAGGGCCTTTCAGTACCTAGTGAGTTAGTAATTGTAAGGGTAAAACTTTTCATTTATTCTACTATATCGTGTACGTGCTAGTCATAGTCGTTACTGGGGCAGGGACTCGAGTCCATATAATGAAACTACAGTCGTGGCTGACTTGTGACTCTGAAACACTGGAGTAACTATCCACACTTGTGTAGTGTATAAATTGTGGTTACCTTGAAAATCTTGATGGCTGTTGATCATTTATTTTGATTTAAAGGACCTTGAGATATGTTTTCGCTAAGTGCGTTGTAGTGAGTAGATAGGCTGTTCGGTGGTTATTCCAGATGTAGTGAAGTCGGGTTTTGTCTAATAGAGAAAACGCGGAGTAACGAGACTCTGCATTTCATTATTATATTGCGTCTTACAAAAAATGTCGATCGCAGCGCCTATAAGTTACGTAAAATGTCGAGTAATTTAATTGTAACAGATGAAATTGAAATGCAGTAGATCTGAGGACTAAGGATGAGGAGAATATCTGATCACCAGGTTCTTTGAGAATTTTATAAAGTGTCAATGTCATGAGTTGCACTCAACACCTATAAATCACATACCCACACTTCATTTTTCATTTTTTTTGGGTGGATCGAACACATATTGAAAGATAAAGTGTTTAAAGAGATATCCGGCGTCAAGGATTTAAGACCAGCTCCTTGATCACTGGTTTCCTGCCTAGATAACTACACCCAGTTGTACGGTCTCTCCTTTGTGCCTTCAGGCTTAATTCATTCTGTCTCCTGCAGTAATATTCACCGAAGGAAGTGGAAACTATAGTTTTTTCTTCTTCTCCTCTTATAATATCTTCTGATTCACTTCGTTGCGGGAACCAAGACAGTTACTCATGTCCCTGGGACGCGCCGGACTTCAATGTTCCGGTGTTTTCATGGTTGTATCTACTGTAGATCCTGGCTTACAGGAGTTGCAGCGGTTTTGGGAGGTTGTGGCGGGCCTGTCCCATCAAAAAAAAAAAAATACCCACACTTACATCATATTCACGCACTCGTACTCTCACCGCACCCATGAGGAACTTGTGGCTATGGGTCTTCACACACCAGACCGCATTCATGAGGATCATGTAGCGATGGGCCTGTGTGGAAAAGCGCCTGTGTGGCAAACCGCCTGTGTGGCAATGCATCTGATTGGTGAATTGCCTGGTTGGTAACTGATCTGTGTGACGTTAGTTAGTATCGTAATGATTTTTATGCAGTTTCAATTTGTAAGATTAAATGTTTGGTTAGATTATCTTGTCTCTGATTCGATCCTCCACGGATACTCCGCAGATAGATGTTTCTTGTCTCTCTCGTTCACGTTCTCTTGTGTCCTGTAAGTTTCGCGTTAGAAAAGAGTAGCTGTGAGTTACTGGGCTATGCACAGCCGTGATCACTTGTAAAGTTTAAATGCTTTGGGTTGCTTGGTAGAATAATAATCTTGTGAGATTGTGAAACGTCAGTTTGTCTAAAAGTTTTCTGGTTATTGATTTTGCTACTGGAACGTCGTAACTTTTTAAACTTTTAATTGTAAACGTATTCCCAAAGTATAAAGGTCCCTACAAAATCTCTGATTTCTTAGAAAACGATAGGTACGAATTGAAACTCGTTAATGGGTCTAATCGAACATACAAGGTTGCCCATGAGAACTTACGCGAGGTACCCCGCGGTCCATTAGGTTTTATAGAAATAGCCGAAAGTTATGATGATGACGTGACGGCGGATGATAGCCAGAGTGATTTTGTCCATGAAACTGATCGCAGTAATAATATACTGTGTGACATAGCTGTGATTGATGATGCTGAGGATGAACTTTCCGATAGCGACACTATATCTGTTAATAGCGACACTATATCTGTTAATAGCGACACTATATCTGTTAATAGCGCCCCTATATCTATTAATAGCAGCACTGTATCGGCTAGTTCACGTACTAGTAATAGTATGGAAAGTCCATCATCAGATTTACCAGAGTGAATGAGTGTTGTAACTGATTACTTATTTATAAAATTAAAAAAAAAGAAGAAAAAAAAAAGTGACAAAAAAAAAGTAAAAAAAAAAAAAGAGAAAAAAAGAGTAAAAAAAGTAAAAAAAAGAGAAAAAAAAAGAAAAAAAAAGAGTAAAAAAAAGTAAAAAAAAAGTAACAAAAAATGTAAGAAAGAGTCATTGAAGGGAAAATCCGGTCCAATGACTCAGCTAAAGGGACTGATGTCCAGTCTAGCATACGCTAAAGGGACTGATGTCTAGTCTAGCATTCGCTAAAGGGACTGATGTCCAGTCTAGCATTCGCTAAAGGGACTGATGTCCAGTCTAGCATTCGCTAAAGGGACTGATGTCCAGTCTAGCATGCGCTAAAGGGATATTTATCCGGCCTAGCACAATCGTCTCCAGTTCTAATACTGATGAGTGATGATAACGTAGTAGTTGTGGTAAGCTGAAGGGTTAACCGAACCCGCACAATATTGAAAGCTTTTGTTAAAGGTGTACTAGATAGAGATTAGAAATGCCAGGATGAACGAACGGGTTGTTATCTTATTCCCAGAAGCTCGGAAAACGCTCGAGGACGAGCGTACGTCAGTATGGCCGTGACGGCGCCGCCGTCATTATTTTGTAAACTGCGAATGTAATGGGCGAGCAGTGAACAAACAACTGACCGACGTCACTTCAACCCCACCACCGAGTGATATATAAAGCAGCGCAAGCGCAAGCTCGAGTCAGTCGTTCGTCAATCGTTGCCCAGTTCACACGTTACGCAATAGCTGAGTAATTTTATTGTGCACTGTCGAAAGTAAACGTTACTTTAATTACGAAGATTTAATTGTTTTATTACTGCATAAACATACCTCTACCGATATATATGACGAAGAGGGTTCTCGCTTGACATCGCCCACACCATCCTTCCGACAT
>JAZHFQ010000593.1:0-16703 GCA_038387885.1 Spodoptera picta | reverse complement strand
TAAAAGATAATAGTCCTTTTATAAAATACTTTAATTTATATAGTAGCCAACTAAAACACGACAACGAATTTGTTAAAACTTTTTGACATTTACATCTATATTCGCGCCTTTTTCGGCTGTGTTGCCAGCCGTCAATATCAACCATAAGGAAATATTATGTGGATGCTAACAGCTCGGCCATCCTAACTAGGGTGTGTCCTCACACCAACTTAAATCAACATACACTCAATACAATTAGTAATTGAAGTAATAAGCCCAATTACATAACACAACTAATTGTAGACATCAACTTTAGCCTAACACAAAGGTACAAGAATCTTAAGTTTGCTAACTAATAATACAAATAGAGATTGAAGTATCAACTTCGGCAACCTGACATAAAATAACTGAAAAACATTGATTTTGAATAAAATCCACAGTACACTTGAGACTAATTGAAGGTTACAAAAACATAAATACTAAGTATAGTTCAAATAAGATCTGAAGTATCAATGCATACAACATAACATAAAGTGACACCAAAATGAATAAATTCAAATTTTACACTTGAGTGTAACTTAGGTAACAAAGTCTTATAACTAAAAGTAATACAAATATAAGAACTGAAGTTCAAGTTGAGGAACATAGCAAAGTAACCGTAAAACATTAATTAAGAATAAAATCCACAATACACTGAGTGTAACTCAAGGTTACACAGATCTTAATTTTACTAGGCATAATTAGAATTACAATAGAATTAGAATAAACGAATTCTAAGTTCTTAAGTTATTAAAAAAAATAAAACATTCTAAAGTTTACTAATAAATAAGGGTATTAAGTTGTTAACCATAATCTATAGTTATCTTAAAATATCATCATGACCAAAATCACTCGGCCATCCTAGCCATGGTGTGTCCTCACACCAATTTAAACAATATGCACTTGAGCCTTCCTTGAGGATTTCTTATATCTCTCTCATATAACTTAACAAAGAGTAAAACAATCTGAAGTAATCACATAACATCAAAATAGCAAAACAATAAAAACAGTCTTATGTTCTCTAGTCTTTAGAGAATAAACATTCACAATCTGTGCCAAAGGATATTAACGCTCGCATCCTATACTGCCATATTGAATCGCAATCTGCGCCATCTATGCTTTAGCACTGGCGCTCACGATCAATGCCAAATATAGTCTGATGCAATCTGCGTCACCTGTACCATATACACTGACACTCACAACCCCTACCGATGTGGTCTGTCACGATCTGCGTCATCTGTGTAGGGTAACAATGGCGCTCGGGACCCACATCTGTAGAGTCTGTCATGATCTGTGTCATCTGTGCAAATATCATGAAGCTCACAACCTACACAAGCATGGTCTGTTGCGATCTGCCTCACACACTAAGGCTCGCAACCCACACCAGTGTAGTCTGTCGTGATCTGCTTCGAAACAAGTAAGCACTGACGCTTGTATTTAATACAACATTTACAATAGACTCTTATTTTATAGTAACCTAAATTTTGTCATTATTTTAATCGCCTCATTCACTCTGTATCACTTTTGTCGTTACCATCACTGTCGTTTTCGCTGTCCAATGATTTAAAGTTCAGCCACGGATGTATTTTATCAATAGATACTACGTTTTCGTACTTCTTACCTTTCTTTCTTGTAATAGGAGTATCTTCAACCAAAAATCTATCATTTGGTAATATTTTAACAATTCTATAGGGTCCGTGAAATTTAGCCATTAGTTTCTTGGATTTACCAATTCTATCCTTATCAAATGTAGTTCTTTCTAATCTAACTAGATCACCAATGTTGTATTTTGTGGCTAACTTTCTATGTTTGTCGTATCGATGTTTGGCTAAATTTTGTTCCTTTTCGATTTTGTGCATGGATTCATTTCTTAGATTGGTTAATTCATCGCCGCTAATGCGATCTGTAGTTGTATTAATTATATCTCCTAATATATTTTCAGACACAGTTTTAACGTTGTAACCAAACAATAATTCTGACGGACTTTTTCCGGTACTTTTGTTAACTGATGTGTTTAATCCTAGCTGAACGTCACTAACATATTCATCCCAGGTGTTATCATTTTTATCATGGCATTTTGCGCTAAGAGCCTCCGAAATAGTTCGATTAAATCTCTCAACCTGTCCGTTCGCTCGCGGAGTTGCTACAGCGTTTAATACGTGTTTAATACAACTATCTTCTACAAAAGTTTTAAATTTGGAACTAGTAAAACAAGTACCCCTGTCTGTGATTAATCGAGTTGGTGCTCCAAAATAGCTAAAAAAATCTTTAAGGACTCGAATGGTAGTAGTAGTCTTTGTATCTCTGACAGGTCTTATACTGATAAATTTTGTAAAAGCGTCTATGATTACTAAAATGTACATATTGCCTCTCCGCGAACGAACGAATGGACCTAAGTGATCCGCATGCAAAGTGTGAAAAGGTATGTCTGGTTTTGGAATCGGATGAAGTAGTCCTTCTTTAGGTCCTGCGGGTGCCTTATGATACGCACATTCTAAACAAGCTTTGACATACTTTTTCGTGAATCTCCGCATTTTGGGGAACCAAAATGAACCTTTAAGCCTACTTAGTGTCTTATCATAACTGAAATGGCCCACGTCGTCGTGGTTCATCTTAAGTAATTGCCACCTAACTGATCTTGGAACCACCCAACGTAACCCACCATCGACTACCCTATAAACATAATTACCTTTTAACTGGTAATTTTTATGAACGTCAACAATGAATGCTGTGTCTTTACCCGCTAAAATTTCCTTGATTCTTTTAATCTCATCGTCATCACTCTGGACAGTAGCGATCCAGTCTTTCGCTTCTACATTGAGTACATCAATAACGTGTGTAGAGTCAAAAGTAGCGGGTTCATCTACAGGGGCACGACTGAGTGCATCAACATGTGACATTTTCGCACCTGCTCTGTATTCTATTTCACAGTCATACTCCTGGAACTGCACCCACCACCGACCTATTCTAGGGATGAGGTCCCTCTTTGTCATGGTAGTTCTTAGTGCATTGCAATCCGTTACTATTTTAAACTTTAGTCCTAATAGATAGACACGAAATCTGTTTAATGATGCTATGACAGCTAGTGTCTCTAAATCAAAAGAGTGAAGCTTTTGTTCATCCGCCGATGTTTTGCGGCTGTAATATGCTACCGGATTTAACGTCCCGTCTCTGTTACGTTGCATTAGAATACCCGCAATACCGTGTTTTGACGCATCTGTGTGTAATTCGGTTTCTAATTTGGGATCGTATAATGCGAGTAATGGTCTCTCGACTAATTTCTGTTTCAGGGTTTCAAACGCTGTCATTTGTTCTTCAGACCATCTCCATGTAACCCGTTTCCTTAACAGATCGGTTAACGGACGTGCAATTAGAGAAAAATCCTTTACGAAACGTCGGAAAAAACTGGCTAACCCTATAAAGCGCCTAACGTCATGAACATTGTTTGGAGTCGGGAAGTTTGATACTGCAGTTATTTTACGAGAACCGGGCCTGATACCAGATCCGCTTACCTCAAAGCCTAAGAAATCTATCTGTGTATAAAAGAAGAAACATTTTTCTAACTTAAGAGTAAGATTTGCATCACGGAAGATACTCAAAACTTCATCTAGTCTTTTTAAACCTTCGTTGAAAGTGCGCGCTGGGATTAAAATATCGTCCATGTAAATAATGATATAATCTAATTTAGCAAGTATTTTGTTCATGGTTCTTTGAAAGACAGACGGCGCATTTGCTAAACCGAAAGGCATTCTCTTAAATTGATATTGGCCATCCGGAGTAACAAATGCCGTTTTATCCTGGGAGCTTTCTCCGACCGCTAATTGATAATAACCTAATGCTAAATCTAAGCTAATGAATAATGAATGACCAGCTAATCGATCTAGTTGATCATCAATCAGTGGTAGGGGAAAATGCTCCTTTTTGGTTTTTCTGTTCAGTGCACGATAGTCAATACAAAGCCTTTTGTCTCCAGTCTTCTTCTTCACGAGGAGAACTGGGCTGGCATATGCTGAGTTGGATTCACATATAATATCTGCAGCGAGCATTTCCTGTACCATAGATTTCACTAATTCTCTTTCAGGGTAAGATAATCTATATGGTCTGTAAACCACAGGTTTTGTATCAATCAATTCAATTTCCATTTTCTCAATGTTGGTATAACCTAAATCCATCATATTACAAGAAAAACATTGTTTGTACTTTTGTAATGTATTTTTAAGCTGAAATATTTCTTCCCTGGATAATTTGTTGTCATAATTTATTGAATTACTAATATTTGCATCATTAAAATCCAACAAGTTTACATTTAGCATAGACTTCGTACATAACGCACGGGTTATTAAAGATCCCTGTCTTAACAACAATTTATGATTTGATATGTTTTGTATTAATAATGCACCAGCTCCATTCACTAGATCATATTCACCAGGCATCAGATAGTATTCTTCACCAGGACACCCACGTAGAGAACCGTTAACATGTATTGTGCCCGAATAACTGACATCACCATTTACCTTTACCACGCATGACTCACTTGGAGGGATGAAAATGTCATTTAAAAGATTAAGTCTTAATTTTATTGGTAGAGACCGTCCAAAAATCAAATCATCTGTGGTTTTAGTAATGGTAATGCCGGGAGATTCAGTAAAGCTATGGCCAATTAATATGTCATATTTAATAACATTATCCTCAACTATATAACTGTCAACTGATTGTCTAATACCCTGAATCTCGACATTTATAGCTGCTTTGCCCAGTGGCAAAACAACATGATTGCCTATACCGCGCATTGTAGGTAGTGGTTGCTCTGAGGACCAATGAATATTTAAATTTTCTGCAATACTACGGCGTAACAATGTACATTGACTGCCTAAGTCAATGTACCCACGTAAGGGCCGATCATTTACTTTCAGGGTAATGTAATATTTGTCATTATTTTCGCGTGTAGTTGTAGATAATGCCATGACTGACTTTTCCGTGTTTCTTTCTATTTTTGATGCATCATTAGCAGACGATTTTGAACAACTATTGGCTAAATGTCCGAATCTATTACAATTACTACACTTAATAACTTTCTTTGTACAATTATAGCTATAATGTCCGGTCTCATTGCAATTGTAACATTTAACAATATTACTTGCTTCAGTAAATCTTATTGGTTTTGAGTTTAACATATTATTATTTTGTTTATTTGACATGCTAAACAATGTATTATTTCTTTTATCAATATACCTTATCTTTGTATCTGACTCCCGGGATTGCTGTGTTATTGATTGGAAATATTTCAATACTTGTTCCGGTTCTTCACATTTAACTGCTTTAGCACCTAATCTCAAACTACGGTCTTCTATCCCATATAATAGGCAGTCGACTGCCCTTTTGCCATATATTTCACATCTGTTAAGAAGGTTAAGTTTTTCATAGAAATATAATTCTAATGAATCATTAAATTTAACCTTTTTGGACAACATATCGTTAAGGAGTTCTGCATAGTCATCAGTGGATGGGAAAGACTCCCTTAATTTGTTTTTCCACTCGGTCCACGAAAACGACATTGATGGCAGAGTCTGATACCATGTCCTGGCTACACCACTAAGTTTAGGGAGAGAGTAATGAATAATCTGATCTTCTCCCCATTTATATAACTGAGCACATTCTTCCACCTTGTTAAGCCACATCTCAACCGTTTGGTGTTTTGACATGGGATCAAACTCTGGTATTACATTCCCTAGCATCGGGAATTTATTTCCCTCAGGACGACTATTGGATATTGATTTAATCAATTCAGTTAACAGGGATTGAGTGTCTTTAACATTGGAACGACTCACATTGTTATCTTCGGGCGACACACTCTGGTGGTGGTGGCGACGTTCACGGTCACGGCCATGTGACCTGCGCGGTGTCAGCCCTGCACGACTACACGGCGATCTCGAATACCTCAAACTCGAACGACTCCCATGTCCCGAACTCGAACGACTCCGATGTCCCAAGCTCGAACGACTCCGATGCCTCGAACTCGAACGCCTCTGATGTCTCCGACTCGAGCGATGCTTACTCTTTCGTTCTCCGTATTTATTCGAAATACTCGTGTGGCGGCGACTCTTCTTCGTTTTACTTTTATTGTGTCGACGGTAACTATCGCCCCCCATAATAAGCAATTCACGGGACGTAGTAAGTTGTATCACCTTCGTGTTATGAATAGTCACGCACGCTTACGTCTTTTATTTTCTTCAGGATGCGAATTACGCGATAATAACGAACACATAGATTTATGATCCCACTTCTGAACTAAAAGATAATAGTCCTTTTATAAAATACTTTAATTTATATAGTAGCCAACTAAAACACGACAACGAATTTGTTAAAACTTTTTGACATTTACATCTATATTCGCGCCTTTTTCGGCTGTGTTGCCAGCCGTCAATATCAACCATAAGGAAATATTATGTGGATGCTAACACTATGCATTCGAAGAATGGAGCTGTTTACGTCGTCGCCCTTCATAATGGGCTTATTATGTCTCACACTACAGGATGTGGCACCAAAGTGCTCCCTAAAAGCCTCCGCTATGCTTTTGTGATCAACATAACGACCTACACCCATCGGAAAGCTAGGCCTAACATTCAAACTGTTGGTATGATTCCAAAAACTTTTAAAAACCTTAGTAGAGTGGTCGATTGCAAGGAGGTCCATCCTAAAGATTAAAGATATATTCATTTAGTAAAACATGAGTAATTACAATGAAGGTGTTTTTTTGGTTAGTACAGTCTACATGTTTTGCCATATATGGCGTACTAAATTATTGTTCTTGTCATTTCAATTTTACCTTATAATGTCTCCTCGCCTCCGCCGTCTCATTAAAGATTGATCATTCTCGACCATTGGCTGGATATCCAGCCAAGTTCCACAATTGAAGTGTAAGCCACGATTTCCAATGTGAGTCCGCTACGTAATTATTCCACCCAATGACATAACCTCCCTTACTATAATACTTTTTTTTATGGCATAAGCCGGTAAACGAGCAGACGGATCACCTGATGGTAAGCAATCAGCGTCGCCCATGGACACCCGGAACACCAGAGGCGTTACAAGTGCGTTACCGGTTTTTGGGGCATTAGGAGTTTGAGGATCGTTGGGGATTCAGGGATTGGGGAGATTGGGGAAGGGGAGGGTAATTGGGCCTCCGGTAACCTCACTCACACGACGAAACACAACGCAAGCGTTGCTTCACGTCTTTTTTTATGGAATAGGAGGCAAACGAGCAGACGAATCACCTTTTTACTCTTTGTATGGCCGCGCAAGACAACGTACCTACTAGTAATTTGTTCATACAATTTATCAAGAACTGAGCGATGATCTTTGTTACTGCAAAAACCGTCACAACATTCACACAACGTCTGCGGAAAATCTACCAAGCGTAATATCAAATGACAAATATAGCATGGTGTTTATTAATCTGCTGTTTCCGTCTCTCACAACACGATTTACAGGTTCCTCCTTCACCAAATTATTAACTTTAGGTTTGAGCTTATTCAAATTACATGTCACTACGAGTGGATAATGGTCAGACCAATACACGTCGCTACTTAATCACTCGAACAACTGAATCCCGTGCTGACTTCGTAACGGTGGAGTGGTCCAACCATCCAGTACAACCATGAGCATCACTGTAGAATGTATTGGTAGTTTTAGGGCACTAATTTAAATCTAAACAAAGCCAATCACTGCCCCATTGGCCGAGTGGTTGCAAGTGCGACTGCCCGGCAAGGGGTCTCGGGTTCGATTCCCGGGTCGGGCAAAGTATTACTAGGGTTTTCAAAAATTCACAATAGTAGCACGGAGTCTGGAATTGTGCCCGGTATATGGCAATAGGCTCACCCCTAATTACATGGGACTCATAACATAAATAGTGAAAAATGGGTGTTACATTATACAGTGGCATAATGTACACCTCTGCCTACCCCTTCGGGGATAAAAGGCGTGATGTTATGTATGTATGTACAAAGCCAATCAAAATCCAAACAAAAACTTATCATTTCATTACAGAACAACTCCTTCGGATGGGTATTAAAGTCATCTAATTTTTTTTTTTATTTATTCATTTACATCAGGCAACGAAGGCCCATATTAATACAATAATACTATAATATAAAACATAAAAAATAATACTATAAATACATAATTATACAAGTTATTAATTTAAATCATTCACGATGTGCGTGGTGTCGTGTTCCGCTGGTCGGTGTCACGTAGGCGACCTCGAAAACGTCGGTATATGACACCCTTCGGCCAAAACTCTGCCTCCAGGAATTTGTCGAGATGTTGAGTAGGAACTCGCACCACAAACGACTTGAAGTTGGTATTGTGACGCGGTTCTAACCTCTCGACCCCCAAGGTCCAATTGGTCTTCATCTTCACATACTCCACGATCTCCTCAACCTTCGTGTAGTGGTGTAATCGGGACACATACAGCAGCGTCGTAGGCACAGCTGGACGCAGCATGTTAGGTCCGGTCAGTCCGGTACCGCATTGATTGCGTGAAGTAGGCTTCTTCTTTTGAACTTTGATGAAGCCCTCCTCATCACACACAGGCTTTTCTGGACAGCGCTGTATCGGAATCCTTGTTACGGCTTCACAGCGACGGTTCTGCTTACCCCCTTTTGGCTGCTTAGATTGTGACGCAGCTGTTTTGTTTGCGGCAGCAATTGCAGCGGAAGCTACTTTGGGGGTCGACATAGCTTCGCGTGACATGTGCTCTGCACGTGGAGAGACACGGGCGACTCAATATATAAAAGGCCTCAACCCCATAGTTCCCCTCCACTTCAATTCAATAATCGACCGCATCGCACCAAAACACGCGGTACACTCAGGTAGATTGTCATAAATAAATAAATAATAAAAATAAATAAAAAAGCCTTTATTTGACCTTGCTACATTTTGCCTTTCTTACTTTTAAACACTTACTGATTGGTAGGCACAAAAAAAAATTTTTCCCTTTTTTTTAAATTTATCTTCATTATTATATACTACTATTTATTAACTCATTTAGGTATACTAATTTATAAATATTCCATTCTCCAATGAATTCCATTTTTCCCTGTCCTGTGCTAGTAGCCACCAGTTTGGGTCTGCGATGTTTTTAATATCGTCGCCACGTCGCAAGGCTTACCGACGAAAGATGGACATACATATTATAATACCACCAGATGGAGAGGCCCACTAGGAAAGCGAAAGAGAGGTAGACCCTCTACTCGATGAGATTGTCATACGAGTTAGTTAATATTTCTGTGGTTGGCATATACACACTAAACACTACTGCTGATCTCTCGTACGCAGTTATCTTTATCGCAGAGACTCGCACGTTACCACAGTCTATCATTGAGACCACAGAATCTGTGATTGAGACAGATTCAAATGCACTTTTACGCCACAGCAGCGCTACGCCGCCATAGGGCCTCCCGCTGAATACACCCTCCGTAGTGTCGACTACAGATACACCGGTGCATCCGAACGTGTCGTCGATCGTATTAACCAGCGGCAGGTCATGTGGTAGCCTCCGGAGCAGGTCTCTTCAGAGGACCCGGTGCCCCTTACAGGTGCTGAGGGTGGCCACCGGGGTGGTTTTAGTGAGGTAAGAATCCCACAATCCCTAGTTCATCTCCTCAAAAAGCTAGGCGCCTTTTGAAGGTTTCCCCCGACATAAAAAAAGGTCATGTGGCAGCAGCCAGATCTCCTGGAGGCCTAGTCAGGGCTACCACATTAGTCGCTGAGCATAACGTTCTGATTCCTTCTAAAGATCTCTTCATAGATTTACAATTAAAACTTATTATTTCGCTATACTGCCGTGGTATAACTAAAATGCCGTTATCCAACATCTGGTCGATTCTCAACTTTTGATGCTATATTAATGAGAAAAAAAAACCTATTTTTAAAAATAATAATTTAAAAAATGTCGTTAAGTACATATTTGTCACGTGCGAAATAAGGAAAAATGACATTAAGTAACTTTATGAGTCTTTAAAGCCGCTAAGGTTCATTTACACATATTTTTATTATAAAAAGTATATATCGTTACTTGTCTTAATTGCCGTTAGGAGACTATTGTACACTACAAAGCAGTTAAGGTACTATAACTGTTTTATAGGATTTTTTTTTTTCAATAAAGGATATCGCTTTATTTAAACTATAACGTCGTTAATTGAAAATGATAGACTTAAACTTGACTAACGATATTATTGCTTATTTTTGAGGTACTCGTATTTTGATTTAACGTACGTAGAAGCCTATAACGGCACTTACAAAACTAATAAAAAATGTATTGTCCGTCATCATTAGACTAAAATGACGTTATCTCACACTAATACACTACAAAGCCGTTAACTGATCTCGCGCGGGGCGGGGGGGACACCGGCTACGTAACGATCCTTGTGTACTCCTAAAACCGAAACAACCAAAATCTAAAACAAAACCTGACCCTGATCTGACTGAGTTTATTAACAGAATATACGCGGAACCCTATTCTATGACAGGTACCGTTTTCGATACATTTTGTGAGACGCAAGTTACGTGTAATTCACATCATCTTTTGAGTTTAAGTCCACACATCAAAATACTGTAAATCCTACCGAAATAGATTTAACATGCAACGAATTAATGTTATCACTTGATTTTTCCCCGCTTGATGAAGAAGTCCCATTAAATACGAAAGGAACATGTGAAAATAGTCCTCTTGATTTTGATTCAGACGACTCCGTTATTGACAAAGATTACTGTCCATCTGATTCTTCAGAAAGCGACATGTCTGATGTACCTGAAAGTGGAAGAAAAACAAAGAAGAAAATACTGAAAACTAATAATGGTAATCACTGTTCCATATTGCCTGTGGATGACGGAGATAGGATGTTTTTTAATTTGAAGAGCAGACGTAGAAACTCTATTGGTACTTGTAAGGAAACTACGCCCGAGCGACTATGCCCCCGAAAGCGCTGTAAATCCGTTGATGGCAATTATTGCTCCACATTTTCAGATATACTACAACTACCACGCAAAAGAAGGAAATATAACACCCCGTTACAACAGCGGAGATTGGATGCCAAAAATAAAAAAAAGAGCGAACATAGTGTCAAACCTGGATGCAATGAAAAGTGTCTCAAGAAATGTATGACCCTACTTAACCAAGAGGATAGAGAGGCTATTAATAAATCATACTGTAAAATTAAAACCCCTAACAGTTATCTGGCATGATGGCATTGCAGGGAGAAGGCAAGAAGATATAATGTCAGCATTTTATAATTTTCTATTGCGTAACAGAGATGTTGAAAAAGTACACATCTGGCTTGATGACTGTAGCTCACAAAATAAAAATTGGTTGTTGTATGCGATGCTCACTCATATGATTAATAGTGAAGATATTGCCACACAGAGAATAAATCTATATTACTTCGAACCCGGCCACACTTTTATGAGCTGCGATCAAGTACATCACCAGGTAGAGTTGGCTATGAAGAAAAAGGGTAAGCTTTACAATTTTACAGATTTTGAAGAGTGTGTATCATCCATAAATAAATCAAAAGTGATCGTTCAGTCTATGTTGCCAGAAAACTTTTTAAATATACCTAACTTCGTGTCCCAAAGAAGGATTCAAACATCCAATCCAAGAGCTTATTTAAAAAATATAGTTGAGGTATGTTTCGTACGTAAAAGTTATGATCTTATGTATAAAAATAATTTTGATGATGCATCATATACCTCTACAACTCTTCGTTTCATGAACGATAGATATTTAAAAAACCCACGTACAATGGTATTTAAATTTAGAACCGAACAGAAAGGTATCGAACCTAAGAGGAAAGCAGATTTACTTAAAAACTTATCGAACATAATTCCCCGTCATAAATTGTTATTTTGGAAAAACTTACCAACAAGAGAAATTGAGCATTCCGGTACAAGTTCTGATTAGAATAATAATATAAAGTAGTGCCAGTTTATTGAGACTGATTTCAACTAAATAATAATTTTAAATTTTGTAATGTAACTGTGATACGATTTTGAATACTGTGTTTTTAAGAATATATAATAAATTTTAAAGTTTTTTTAATAAACGTAGGTAAAAAGTAAGAACTAAAATTTAAATAAGGAAAATTGTTTTTCGTTTTTGTTTTTCAGCTGTTGATGATTGTTTTTTTAAATGATAAGTACTAGAAATATAAAGTTTTGAGTTCAAGGAGAAGATTAGACTTAGTTTTGATTGTTTGTTATCTCAGGTTTAATGAAAGACTGAAGTTAGTATATAAAAAAATTGTTTTATGTTATCTTATTTTAAAGTACAAGTAGTACATAATTATATTGCTAAATAACTGATGTGATTCTTGTTTGAAAGTTCCTAAAAAATCTAATTATAAGTAAAGTTTTGTGAAAGTTATAAGTTTAAGCATAATTACATATTATTATAAATGCAATAAAGAAATATTGTCAATAAAGACTAGTTGATTGATAATACTATGACTTTTATTTAAAAATTATCTTTAATATCAATAAATTTAATTCATTTTATCCAATAAAATTATTCACTATTTTTTTTTATTATTAAGCTATAATGTCGTTAAACTGTAAGGTTTTTAGTTAAACCACGTTTTAGCTAAACAAGGATTCAAGTTTATCCTTTTAATTAATACGCATCTAAAGGTTACCAGACTTAAAAGCAGTAAAGTAACGTTAAACGCACTAAAGTTTAACACGAATCAGTTCTATAATATATTAATCGTAAGCTAAATTGCCGTTATGTGCAAATAACAACATTTTAGTTAATCATTGAAGTGATGAAATTTTGCATTTTAAAAACCAATAATTTGCTATGAAATAGATACACTTAAACGCCGTTACGCTTTACGCAGCGGCGTTTTAGTCGATGATCTGTTATGATTTCGGTTACGTCTCTGATGAACAAAAACACAAAAAAACGCTTTTCATGAAATTAAATTATATTTACGATATGATAGGATAAGTAGTTCGAAAGTATGCGATTTCATATATGTTTTGGTACTTCCAAATCTCTGATATGTGTTATCATCGAAAAATGACATCGGTTTAAAAATTTGCCGCCGTTTTTTTGCATTATTAAAAAAAATGACTTTAGCAGATAACGGCATTATAGTTATACCACGGCAGTATAGCAATCCATCATATATTGTTATTAATTTGCCCTTCTGAACCCTGCCTCTTGACGTTCTTGTCTTATATTTTTAAACTCATATACCTCTAAATGTATAAGTTCACAAAACGCCTGAACTATATAGGTACCCGATGGCCACAGCTTGTTATCGAGGAACTTATCTATTTTATATTTAATTACAAACAGTTTGTATGCTTATAGTTCCGTTCTTGCTTCATTTTTACCAACGAAACTACAGCACATCTATCCATGCGGGTCAAATCTGGCCTCCTGGCTGGCTACGGTCGTCCACATCTATACTAATATTATAAAGAGGAAAGATTTGTACCTATTTTTGTATGTTTGTATTTGTTATGAATAGGCTCAAAAAGTACTGGGCCGATTTAAAAAATTCTTTCACCAATAGAATGCTACATTCTTCCAATTTGCCATAGGCCACATTTGATTTTGAAAAAAATTAGGGATCCTTGGTAAAAATTGAACAATGTAACCGAAGGTGTAGAAAAATGAGTCTTAAAATGTCTTTCGTCGAATGCGCTGCCGAAACTATTAGCGATAGAACAAAATAATGTACAACAATATTGAAGAACATCATAATATCTACAAAAACCTCCGCGGTAGCATATGTCCAACTATTGTAGTTATGTCACTACAACAATCCAAATTTTCGAAAATAAATAATTGTCTACCCCGTGCAAAGCCGGGACGTGCTGCTAGTCTTCCAATATACATAGATAAGAATGCTTGGCAGCATGTTGGTTCGGCTCACTGGGCAATACTCAAATGTAGTCAGTAGTTAAATTCCAATAGTAGGTATAATACATAATTTAATACTTTAATTCTAATGTAGACAATCTAGTTTCCTTATGGCATCGAGCATTTCTTTCTTTATTGAAACAAAGAGTTTCCTTTTTCTTGTATAGAAGCACTATTTCTATGGATTGTCAGTACTTATGCATATGTGAGCACCATGTTAGACTTAAGATCTTTATTATTTTTATTTTTATTTTAGTAAGTTATTAGTATAATGCGTCAAACGTGTCTTTGCATTGTTCTTACATAGGTATGCGTACAGTCTTGAAATATGTATCAGAGACATTGTAGAACATACTTTTTTAAAAGAGTAACGAATGGAGTTTCTTGCTCGTTCTTCTCCATTCGAATCTACGTTTTGGAATGAGCACCTAGCTTCACCTAGCTTCACTGACGGACTGACTGACAGACTATTATTTATTTTATATTTGTTGACGTTTCAAAAGTACCAAACTATGGTTTAATTGAAATAAATGCTTTGACTTTGACTTTGAAAAATACTTATTGGGATATTTGGTGTCAGCCACTGTCTGACACTTCTTCTAGCGTGCGGGGCAACGATCCTGATGAAACTGCATGTCATGAATGATGTTTAATTGTAAATCGTCGAGCAAATCAGAGGTAATTTGTTGTTCGTTTCTGCATCTTTGTTTCAATTTTTCCCCGAGAATACCTACTAACTATACCCGAGCGTAATATACCTTACCCGAATCTGTACCCTCATGCATGGGAAGCGGGCGTTTTAACCTCCGGGTCACCACGACACCGTTATCAATACGATGTACGATGACGTATACTTGATTAATACCTAAAACTACATACTAGTTTTTATTATTTTTTTGCTTAAGTATATCTTGTACTAAAATATCTTCTTTTAATTGCTCTATTTTTTTTGGACAGAATGTGGTGCTGTATAGCGGCACCAGAATTACCTATCTGGTTTTTCATCATCACTAAAAAGGATACGCATATTTCATGGATCCTAGTAGAAATGACATAAACAAGAAAAGAACGCTTTAATTATTTGGAATCAATAACTTGATTTTTTATTTCACTCTTGTCATGGGATTGCAAATGCAGTCCCCTGCACCTAGCTATAGGCACTCATGAGACAAACAAACACTATAATTATTGGTATGATTCCAAAAACTTTTAAAAACCTTAGTAGAGTGGTCGATTGCAAGGAGGTCCATCCTAAAGATTAAAGATATATTCATTTAGTAAAACATGAGTAATTACAATGAAGGTGTTTTTTTGGTTAGTACAGTCTACATGTTTTGCCATATATGGCGTACTAAATTATTGTTCTTGTCATTTCAATTTTACCTTATAATGTCTCCTCGCCTCCGCCGTCTCATTAAAGATTGATCATTCTCGACCATTGGCTGGATATCCAGCCAAGTTCCACAATTGAAGTGTAAGCCACGATTTCCAATGTGAGTCCGCTACGTAATTATTCCACCCAATGACATAACCTCCCTTACTATAATACTTTTTTTTATGGCATAAGCCGGTAAACGAGCAGACGGATCACCTGATGGTAAGCAATCAGCGTCGCCCATGGACACCCGGAACACCAGAGGCGTTACAAGTGCGTTACCGGTTTTTGGGGCATTAGGAGTTTGAGGATCGTTGGGGATTCAGGGATTGGGGAGATTGGGGAAGGGGAGGGTAATTGGGCCTCCGGTAACCTCACTCACACGACGAAACACAACGCAAGCGTTGCTTCACGTCTTTTTTTATGGAATAGGAGGCAAACGAGCAGACGAATCACCTTTTTACTCTTTGTATGGCCGCGCAAGACAACGTACCTACTAGTAATTTGTTCATACAATTTATCAAGAACTGAGCGATGATCTTTGTTACTGCAAAAACCGTCACAACATTCACACAACGTCTGCGGAAAATCTACCAAGCGTAATATCAAATGACAAATAGCATGGTATTTATTAATCTGCTGTTTCCGTCTCTCACGATTTACAGGTTCATCCTTCACGAAATTTTTAGCTTTAGGTTTGAGCTTATTCAAATTACATGTCACTACGAGTGGATAATGGTCAGACCAAGGCCTCAAAATCATTGTTCCCCTCCATTACCCTGCGCATCGCACCAAAACACGCAGTACACTCAGGTAGATTGTCATACGAGTTAGTTGGCATATACACTCTAAACACTACTGCTGATCTCTCGTACGCAGTAATCTTTATCGCACAGACTAGCACGTTACCACAGTCTATCATTGAGACCACAGAATCTGTGATTGAGACAGATTCAAACGCACTTTTACGTCACAGCAGCGCTACGCCGCCATAGGACCTCCCGCTGAATACACCCTCCGTAGTGTCGACTACAGATACACCGGTGCATCCGAACGTGTCGTCGATCGTATTAACCAGCAGCAGGTCATGTGGCAGCCTCCGGAGCAGGTCTCTTCAGAGGACCCGGTGCCCCTTACAAGTGCTGAGGGTGGCCACCGGGGTGGTGTTAGTGAGGTACGAATCCCACACTCCCTAGTCTTTCTCCCCTAAAGCTAGGCGCCTTTTGAAGGTTTTCCCCCGACATCAAAAAAAAAAGGTCATGTGGCAGCAGCCAGGTCTCCTGGAAGCCTAGTCAGGGCTACCACATTAGTCGCTGAGCATAACGTTCTGATTCCTTCTAAAGATCTCTTCATAGATTTACAATTAAAACTTATTATTTCGCT